>LNAC01000047.1:5207597-5300151 GCA_002007465.1 Ailurus styani | reverse complement strand
GCGGGGGGTGGGGGTGGGGGGGTGTGCTCGCCCTAGTTGGAGATGGCCCTGCTGTGAGCTGGTTTCGAGCCTGACTGGGGGTGGCCCTGGGGGTTTGGTCTCCGGGAGGGGCAGAGGAGCCCCAGGCCCGCAGAACTGTAGCTGAGCACAGACGAGCACTCTACCGTTAAATTCACAAGCTGGGCAGCTTGCTTGTCTCACTGGAGTTTCTCATCCCTCCCAGCCCCATTCACGACACAAGACCACCTGAGTACCCTCGCGTCTCTGGTATGTGCACGCGTGCGCGCACACGTACACACTCCCACACACGCGCGCACACACGCATGAGAACACAGGAGCAATCCTGATCCAAAGAGGTCCCTGACGGAGCTGGGGCAGCTGCTGCCCACGGAGCCTGGGGCCATCTGTTCCTCCTGCCCATTCGGAGGGCACTCTGGCGGGGCCTCCTGTCCCTGCAGGGGCCCAGCTCAGCTTACCAGATGGGAGGCCTGATTTTCACAAAGGCCTTTTTGGAGTCAGCATGTTTGGAAAGCACCCAGAGGCTGAGTTGGTTCTGGGAGGAAGGTCAGACCTGCTTACCGAAGAGGGAGTGAGAACATTTCCCCATTGGGCTACTGGGCATCCCCTCTGCTGACCCTGCCCGGGACCTCCTGCCCTCATCCCCTGGCCCCCATCTCCCACCCTGGGGGAGTCCAGACAATCTGTGACCCAGGGGAGGGTCCGGGAGGTGGCCACCGGGCTGGGGTAGGTGCAGAGGGACATGCTCCCCCCTCCCCCGCACCTCTGCACAGCCACGGGCCCCCTCCCACATGCCATTCAATGCCAGGAGCTTGTTCCCTTGCCCGACTCTGGGTGGTGGACTGACCCCACCCTCGTATCCTGTTTCTTAGATGCCCCCAACCCTGCCCCCGCTCGCTGGCCTGTCCCTTCATCCCCTAGAGGAGTGGGCACCCCAGATTAGAAAAACTTCATGACCTGGGTGCCTCTGAGAAGGGTGGGCCTGAGGTCATGGGGTCCCTGCTCTGCCCAGGTTGTGCGACTACAACTATATCACTGCGGGACGGAGGGCTGGCGAATTAGCGGTCTTCCACGATGGAGAGGGCCTGCCCCTGCCCCCAGGTCTCCTCCCCCCAACCCCAGCACCGGATGCTGATGTCAGGTTTTGGGGCCCCCAGTCTGTTTCTGAGCAGCTGATCTTCATCAGTAGAGGGTTTTCCTTCTGGCCACAGAGATCGGTTTCCCAGAGCCGGTCTCCTTTGTTGCCTTGACCCTGAGCAGGGTAAGTGTCAGGAAGGTGGCTGATGTACCCTTTGTTCCTCTCTTCCTGATGCTGGAGATGGTTTGGGGAGATGACTCCACACTGGAAGTTTGCCACCTTTCTCCTACCATCTCTCTGCCAGTGACTGGCGGGGTGACCTTGGTCAGCTCACCTCCCCGGGCTGCAGGGTGTTTGTGAGGGGTCCGAGGCCAGGGGCTGGCTCTGCCTCGGGAGGTTGCTTCCACCTTAGAAAGCCTTTTGGATTGGTTTCCCTGGGGATTAACCATTTTCCACTGATGGTGTGATGGGTATGGAGCAGTACTGCAGGGTATGTGTCTCCTGGAAGAGGAGAGAAAGATCTATAATAATACCATGGCCTATCATGTGCCTGGCCCCTTGCTAAGCACATTTGTAACTTTAGTTTATCTAAACTGAAATCTCTCCAAGGCAGAGGTTGTGCTCCCCATTTGGCAGGGAAGGAAGTGGAGGCTTGGCGGCTAAATGAGGTATCTGAGGCCCGACTGGCTGCTGGAACTGTTCTTGACCGTGAGCCTTGACGACCCCTCTCAGCCTCGTCTCTGACCCTTAGAGCTGGCAGTTATCTCAAAGATAGGCCTGCGGGTTTGGTTCACAAGTGGGAAACTGAGGCTCAGAGAGGGGAGGTGGCGGTGGGGCCTGCAGAGGCAGGACCAGGCCTGGAACCCAGGGCCCTGTTTTCCCTGCGGCGCCCGTAGGCGCCTCCCCCGGGGATCGTCTGGCTCCAGAGCCAAGAATGCCCCCTTTGTACCAGCACAATCTCTGGTGATCCGCGGGCCTCCCTGCGCTGAAAGCCCTGATTGTTGCTGGGAGCGTGGGGTTGGGCTGCCCACACTCCTGCCCCCACCCCTGCCTGCTGTGGGGCCTTTTGTGCTCCTGGATTTCAGCACAACAGCTGGGCTGTTGATCCAGAAGGCCCAGCGTGACCGGGAGAGGGCGATGTGCCAGAACCCCTCCCGGTGGGGAGCGTCCCCGCCGGAGCCGAGCCGAGAGCTGGAGCTTGGCTGTCCTTTAGTACCGAGCCCTGCAGCGATGAAGAGTGGCTCACTGGGGACGTTAGGAGAGCCAATTTCCAGTCCCGGCCAGGCCCCTAACCAGCCTGCTCTGTGCCCCAGGAGAGTCAGGCCCCCTCTATGGGCCTCGGTTTCCTTATCCATGAAACAAGAGCTTGGATAGCTGAGAAGAGCGGAGAGGAGGTCTGGAAAATAAAGACTCAGCTCAGACCTGTCTCTGGGCAGTGGAAAGGGCACCAGGCCAGGACCAGGGCCAGCCAAGTCCCAGCTTCCCCAGGCAGAGCCCCATCTCTTGGGGCTGGGGCTTTCTGATCTGTATAGGAAAGGGGGTGAGTCACTCCTGCTCAGACATGACAAAGGGACTCAGGCATCAGATGGGCACTGGGGCAAGGAGAGGGTGTGTGGGCAGGGAGGTAGTGCAGGCGGCTGGGGGCTACTTGGGCTTGTGGGCCCTCTGTTGTAGTCCCGAGTTCTGGGAGCTCTTGGGTTGGACTTTGAGGGGGTGGGGTATTGTCTGTTTCTTTCGTAATGTCTCTATCTAAATAGACCATCGACTTTCTGAATGACAACATTCGAAGAGGAATCGAGAACTACTATGACGATCTGGACTTCAAAAACATCATGGACTTTGTTCAGAAGGAGGTGAGCCAGACGCTCAGGGTCAGAGATGCCCCTGCCATGCCCTTAGCCCCTGGCTCGGGTCCCTGCTCAAGAGGGTGAGGGAGAAGGAGCTGTGGCTTATCCGCTCCCAAAGCAGGGGCTGGCCAAGTTGGGAGGCAATGGCGGGGCCGTGGATGGGCACCAAGGGTGGGGCCTGACCTCAACCAGTCCTCTGCCCTCGTGCCTGGCCCAGAATGTCCTTACTCTCCCTGTCTCTCTTTAGTTACATAGATATCCCCCCATCAAAATAAATAAATAAATGAATAAATAAGGTCAGCTCTAGCTACAGGCCACCTTGCACGGTCCCAGGGTACCCTTCTCTAGTGGCCAAAGATCCTCCTTCCGTGAGGTGGGAGAGAAAGACCTCCAAGCTGCCCAGTTCAGAGACCTTTCTGCTGAGTCCCTTCAGTGACAGGGAGCTCACTCCCTGCAAATCAGGGACAGACCTCAGCTAGAGAGCACTCTTCCCCGATTCCACTTCCCCCTGCACTGAGATGCAAAACTGGACTTCTCCTTTTCTTCCATAACACTTCTTTCAATGCAATGATTATCATGTGGGGCCGCTGTCCCTTCCCTCCAAGACGCCCCCCCCACGTTTGTTGGTGCTATAGTAACAGCAGTGATAGGCCAAAACTGCCCCTGATGGCTTCTACACATCAGTCTCACTTGGTTCTGAGCCTCGGGTTCTCATCGACAGCAGGGGGGTACGAGTGGCCCCTTCCTCTAGACTGGTGAGCACCGCCGCCACGTTCTCCTAGGCTTCCTGGGACACAGTCTAGGGGGCTGCAGCGGGCCTGGTTCCCAGGGCTAGCCCTCAGCGAGAACCCCATCTCCCCACGCCCACGGCCCCCTGCGGTGGCCACTCCCTTGGCTCAGGCCTTCGTTGTAGTCACAACAGGTGCAGCCGCTGGGAGGCCCCTCTCTGCCAAGGGTGTGTTGGCCAGCTCTGGCCGTCGGGTGAAGTGTGATGTTTTTTTTGGAACCAGCCTTCCCCTGGCTTGGGGATTTCATTTCTCCCGGGGTGGGATGAGGCGGGGGGGGGGGGCGGGNCAGGCTGCGTGCTTCATGCATGGCCTGACTTCGTTATCCTCAGCTCAGCTGGGCAAGGCCGGCAGGGCTCTTCCTGCTTGGCCAGTGAGGATCTGAGGCCCAGAGAGGGTGGTCAACTTGCCCAAAGTCACACAGCTAGGAATGGGAGGATGAGGATTTGAACTCTGGTCTCTTGGACTCTTGAACTCAAAGCAAATGCCCTTTGAACGGCACCCTGGGGAGGCACTGCTGGGTCCCGAGAGCTGTTGGCCGGAAGGGCTCTGTGGGGATTCTGGAAGGGTGTCTGCTTTGTGTTTCTGCTGGGACCTCTGAGCCGATCACTCCCCTAGCTCACCTTCCAGTGAGTCCCCGTCACTCCGAATACGATCCCAGCTCCCTACTGATTCTGGCTGACCAGGCTCCACATGGTGTGGCCGGGGTCAGGGCTGGGGCTGCCCTCTCCACCTCATCCCTCCCCTCTTGCTCACCCTGCTCCCAACACACAGGCCTCCGCGCCTGCTACCCTCTACAGCTCACTCAGCCCGCGCAGGGCCTGGGCACTGTTGACTGGCTTTTTCCTGCTGTTCCTGTTTCAGATTAAATGTCATCTCTTCAGAGGGGCCTCTCCTGACCTCCCAACGTACAGCCACCCCCCACCCCCAACTCCCCTCTCCTCCTTTCCCGCGCCCCTGGGGCACGGCGCTACCCCACTGACCTTTCCATGTAGTGTGACTCCCTGTCTCCCCAACGGAGCCGGTCCCCCGTGGCCGTGCCGCTGTGGCTCACCCTTGTCACTCCAGGGCCCACCACCGCGCCTGGCACACGTCAGCCCCTCAGTGGAGTCACCACTTCCCGGGGCACTGGCACCAGTGCAGGGGGAGGGGCGGGGAGAAGCTAAGCTAAGGGGAAAATGAGGCCCGCCTTGCCACCTCTTGGGTCCCGAGCCCGTGGCAGCACGTGAGGTGTGTGTGCCCTGTGCTAAGGGCTGACGGGCAGAGCGGGGGTGGCTGGGACATAGGGGCCAGGGGGCTGTGGGGCGTCCCTAGAATCCCAGTCTCTGGGACCTTCAAGGGTTGAGCAGGTGTCCTGGGATGTGAAGATGGGGGCATCAAGGAAGGAATTTCCCTCCAGTATCTAGTCCCCCCCCTCCCCCGCCCCGTAACCTTCCGAGAGGCTGCCCAGCCTCTGGCTGCATGGCTTGCATGCCTCTCCAGGGACAGGGTGCTCCCTACCTCCCGGGCAGCTGGCTGACAGCCACAGCCTCCGGTGCCCCCCGTCCCAGGTGACCTGATCAGAAACCGCAGGGTCTCCTGGTGGGGCCCCTTCCCGGCCCGTGCCCGGGGCCTGGGCGGTGACGGCAGCCCCTTCCCTGCTTGCTTTCCTCTCAGTTCAAGTGCTGTGGCGGGGAAGACTACCGGGATTGGAGCAAAAACCAGTACCACGACTGCAACGCCCCAGGACCCCTGGCCTGCGGAGTTCCCTACACCTGCTGCATCAGAAACACGGTACCCACGCCTGCCCGTCAGATGCCTCTCCCCTTTCAGGAAGGGGGGCGGGCAGGAGGTGGTGGTTGTGGCCAAGGCCTCCTGAGTCCCCAGGGCCACGGGAAGGGGCGCATCTGGGCGTGGGGGCGGGGAAGGTCGTCTTTGCTAGCAGCGGTCATTACTAGCTCTTGAACGCTTGCCATGGGCAGGCCTACGCTAGGCTCTCTAGTCGCAGGAACTTGCTTAGCTCCTTCCACAGCAGCGTGGGGTCAGTACTGTTATTTTACCCACTGCACGGATGAAGAAGTAGATGCCTGCCTGGCCCAGGGTTGGAATGAAATGCAGGCCGCCACCATGGGAACTGTGCTCTGGAAACTACACGGAGGCGCACAGAGGAGTCCAGGCCCGGGGGGGGGGGGGCATGGGGGGCAGCCGGCTCTGCAGCCTTCACTGGGGGGCACCGGGCAAGGGGTGTGGGGATGTAAATGCCAGCCACGCCCCTCCCCAGCAGGACCCCCGCTTAGTGCTGTCACCTCCACAGCCACTTGCGGGCCTGGTCCTCTACAGTCACCACTTTCAGAGGCTTCATCAGTCCTCTATGTTTGGCCAATGCCTCCCAAGACTGCCTGGTTTCTGGATTGTAATGAGGTGGCAAGCCTTGCAATTACTCATGCCCTGAATAGTCATGGAAAATTTCTTTTCGAACATCTCTACCATTCTGTGCCCACTCCTGGATTCTGTAAACCAAGCAGCTGCCGGTGGGGGTGGGCGGGCCTCCCCCATGAGTCAGGGAGCCAGGGCCAAGTGCACCAGCCCTAAAAAAGCCTGGGCATGGAGGGAAGTTTTGTTTGGAAATGTTAGCTGCCATTTTAGGGTAGCTTCTGGGAACGGGGGAGTGTTGGGGAAGGGCTCAGCATTTTCAGAGAAGCCCGTGGGGCGTGATTCTGAACCTCATCACTTAGGGCAGTGACACCTGGGTGCCCAAGGCAAGCAGTCCAGGTCAAGCCCTATGTGTAGTCATTCATTCATTCAACGGGTAATTTGTTGAAGACCTACTATGTGCCAGGTGTGATTCTAGGCTCTGGGGGTGCAGAAAACACGTGGAGAATGCTCTGCCTGCATGGAACTAACATTCTAGTCAGGAAGACGGGTGAAATTAGTACGGGACAGAGAGGGTGCTTGAAGGCGGTAAAGGCTAAGGAGAAACAGCAGGGGCGTGGAGGACTGCAACTTCAGATCCCGAGAACATAGGTTCTCAGTAAAACCCTGAAGGAAGTGAAGGGATAGGCATTCCTGGCAAAGAGGGCAGCAAGTGCAAAGGCCCGGAGGTGGGAATTGCCCCGGTGTGTTTGAGAAACAGCACAGCTCCAGCTAGAGCAGAATAGTAGCAGGTTAAGGCAGGGAGGCCCTGGGTTCCCGAAGGCCACGGTCATGGTCAGGACTTCGGTGTTCCCATGAGTGACCAGGAGTCAGATGAAGGCTATGGTAGCTGAGTGGCAGATCTGACTGAGGCTTTACCAGGGTCACTCTGACTGCTGGCGGTGGGGGGGGGAGGGGCGGGGTGCAGAGGTAGACATGGGGAGTCTGGTTAGGAGCTAGCACAGCGGTCTGTGTCAGGTCAGGCTGTCAGGGAAGCAGGCTCTGAGATTCTGGTTAGGAAGCAGGATCTGGAGGAGGAGTCGGCCAGCTCGGCACCCAGGAGGCCAGTGGTGTGGCTCCAGTCTGGGTCCAACAGCCTGAGAACCAGGAGCACTGATGGTGTAGTTCCTGTCCAAAGGCTGGCAGGCTCAAGAGCCAGGAAAGGCCAGTGCTTCAGCTCAGGTCCTCAGTTAGTCAGGCAGGAAGAATTCCCTGTTACTTGGCCTTCAACTGATTGGTCGAGGCCCACCCACAGCAGGGAGAACAAGCTACCTTACTCAGTCTACTGATTTAATGTTAATTTCATTGAAAGACACCCTCACAGAAACACTCAGAAAAATGTTTGACTAACTATTTGGGTACCCCAAGGCCCAGCTAGGTCGATACATAAAATAATAACCACATGTGACAATCACCGCAGAGGACTGACAGCTAAGGCTCCTCCCGATTGTGTTCTCATGGTTGCTGGGCTTCCGGGAAGCTCCTCCCGGCATCCACCACACCAGCTGGGAGAAGACAGAGGCTTAGCGGGGGTGGAAAAGCTTGGTCTGATTCTGGTTTTATTTTACATATAAGTCAACAGGATTTGCAGACAGATCAGATGTAGGAGGCAGGGGAAAGAGAGAAATCCAGGAGGACTTCCAGGGTTTGGCCCGAGCCACAAGAAAAGCTGGGGCTCCCATTGCCTGAGAGGGGAGGACAGCAGGGAGGCAGATCAATGGAGCCTCTGTGATTTTCCAGCAGGGAGCTCAAAAAGGCGCTTGGATATAGGGGGCCGGAGTTTGGGGGAGAAACCCAGGCCAGGAGTTTAAACACGGATTCCCCCTGCAGAGAAGTGGACCGTGGAGCCGGCATTGGGATGGGAGCACCGAGGTGGGTTATCTCTGGTCCCCCACGACAAGACCATCATGGGTTCTCTGTGGGCCTCCCACCGTGATTTCGTCTAAATAGAAAAGAGGTATTTCCTGCCTTCATAGAATCTGTGCATGAACTTGTGTATGAATCTATTTACCGTCCACTATTTCATTTAGCCACACATCTGAATGAACACACAGGAAATACAGAGGAGGAAAAAAAGGAAATTAAAAAAAATCAGGAACTAGAGCCTTGTGCTTGGTGCTTTAGAGCTTCCTGGCAGCCAGAGGAAAAAGGGAGATGTGGTCTGTTACATGGAGACCGTGCAACAGAAGAAGGCAAACCAGTTCCTCTGGGAAGGTCACCTTCCCCCCTAGCTCTCAGCTTTAAAGGGAATGTTTTCTACTCAGCTTCCTATAGAGGATTTGAAGCAACAGAGTTCACACAGGCTTGTGAAACTTGGTTACACCGAGTGATGTCCCCAAGACTTGTCAGTGTGGGGGGCAGTTTGATGCTCCATTAAACGGCCTCCAACAGCTTGCCTGTTGAGCTCTTGTGTCCAGTTTGTATAGCTCTCCACTCTCTCATTTTTGGCTACCCGTTGGGGGCCTGTCCCTCCAGACCTCTCTCTTCCCCTTCCCACTCACTTCTCAGACCTCAGATAACCCAGCTCATCCGTCCCGGGCCAGAGTGAGAGGAAGCATGCACGAAGAACCCTTGTGAACTTCACTGGGCCCATCTTTGGGCTGCTCCGGAGTCCCCTTTCTGACCTTGACCCTGTGCCAGACTCTACCACATCATCTATTTTCTTATTATGTTCATTGCATGTCTCCCTTTTTAGAATATAAGTTCCGTGAAGGCAAAGACTTTCCTTGGTTCTTCTACATTCCCAACACCTAAGAACAGTGATTGGTACATAACGGGTGCCCAGCTGATATTTGTTCAGTGAATGAATGAAAGAGCAGACACGTAGGGTAGAAAACACCGTTCCCGTCATGTGGTCATGCACCTGCTTCCCGGGCCTGACCCTCTCTGTGGGGGTCGCATGCACTACCTAAAGGAGCCACAAAACCTGAGGACCCTGGGCGGATTTGGGTCTGAGGGTACCTGGGGTACAGTCTGGATGGCGGGAGGTTATTTTGCCTGCAAACCAGGTCCTGACATCTGAGATGAGGCCTGAGGTAAACCCACTCTTGTGGACGGAGAGCAGATAGCCTTCCATGCCTTCTAGGGGCTGGGATCCTGTCCGAAGTCACTCTAGCCGGTGCCCCTGGGTTCTTCTATGTGTCCAGCCCCGAGATGAGCCCCTGATGGGTATACCTCACTTTATGTTCAAAACAACCCCACAAAGTGGGGTCACTGAGCACCATCGCTGACCGGGCGTCTGCCTGTGGTCTGAGGTTTTCTGTGGTAAGAGCCAGCAGAGAAAGAGCAGCCGGGCCCTGCCCTCCGAGATGGCATGTCACCAGCTGTGGCCCTGGGGTGGCTGCAGCAGGGGGGCCTGGGAAGACACGCTTTTCTCGGGGTTCCTGGGCTGCTGCAACCTTTCTTAGGACCTTCCCGGGAAGGTGACCTTCCTGTGAAGGAGAGCTCCTTGCACCCAGACGTCACAGAACCAGCCTTCCCATTGGTCCTTCTGGGCGTTTCTAGAGTGGGGGGGTGGGCTGGGGGAGGGAAGTTAAGATGCAGACCCCAGGCAGACGGACGGTGCCAGGCTGTGCGTCAGTGCTTTCATCAGGGAAAAGGGGAGAGGAACAGACCTTCACAGTAAGCGCGATGTACGTGGCAGCTAATACACATTTCTGTTTCAGACAGAAGTGGTGAACACCATGTGTGGCTACAGAACCATTGACAAGGAGGTAACGTCTTTGCAATCTCTTTCCTTTTTTTTTTTTTTTAAGATTTTATTTATTTATTTGACAGAAAGACACAGCGAGAGAGGGAACTCAAGCAGGGGGAGTGGGAGAGGGAGAAGCAGGCTTCCCGCTGAGCAGGGAGCCCGATGTGGGGCTCGATCCCAGGATCCCGGGATCATGACCTGAGATGAAGGCAGCCGCTTAGCCGACTGAGCCCCCTAGGCGCCCCTGCAATCTCTTCCCTTAAGAAAGGTTGCTCTTTCTGTCCCAACCCCAGAGTGATGGGAAGGGTTCCTAGGGGTGGGGTCCGCTTGGAGTCAGGGACAGCCAGGGTTTTCCACCCGTGCCCAGACACAGAAGGACTCCGGGAGCCAAGAAGGCCGGACAGCCTGCCTGCCTGCGTTTGCTGAGCACCTACTGTGGGCTTGTCCGTGGGAGGCCACTGGGCCCTTGCCCGTACTGTCCCCCCACGTGCCCGTGTGCCCAGCCGTGCCCAGCGCCAGCCTACCTTGCAACTCTGCTGGGCTAAGAGTGACACTGGGGCGGGGCTAAGAAGGGAGCTAAGGATCACGACGACGTGAGATGTCCGTGAGTAGTGGTTCTCAAAGGGAGGTCCCTGGGCCAGCAGCGACAGGCGGCCCTGGGGACTGGTTAGAAACGCGCACTTAGGAACGCAGGTGCTTCTGACACCCATTTCACTTGGAGAGCCGTGGACCCTCCGAGGTTCTCAAGCCATCAGACCCAATGGCCAGGTTTTATAATAATATCCGGTAATGCCCTAGTTAATATCTCGAAATGAAATTCACAGATAGTGTAATTCGCCTACACACCTAATTTCAGAACAAGTGACGGATCTGAGATAAAAGGAGAAATAGAACAGTTTGCAATCAGATAGCATATTTCACACGGAAATGCTCAGGCGTTAGATACAACGGAGGACAGCACAATGTGGAAGGGTTTGCTCCACAGGGGAAGCGGGCACGTGGGAGGGGGAGGGTGCTGGTAATGCCAATACAGAACACCGTGGGCATTATTTTTGCCGTGGTCATGGTCTTTAAAAAAGGCAGACAATTCTTGATAAAATTCCAAACACAATACAATAATAATATAATCATTCTTGAATTTATATTCTTTAATTCAGTAGTATTTCTGCAAAATCACATACCGCATATATACGTGTGTGTGCTGTGTATGTGCGGATAGCAAAACCACGCAGAAAACACTTTGGGTTTTTTGAGTCCCTGGAGTCGGCCTTTGGCTCAGTTAATTCTGGATGGGTTTTCAGCCGTCTAGACGCCCCAGTGGACTTTGAGAGGCAGGTGGGCAGGGCAGTTGCACCCCTAAGTGCCCTAACCCAACTGTGTGACAGCCACAAGTGCCACCACGGTGTCCTCAGTGCTCTCAGGGGACACTGCCGCCACAGAGACCCAGTGGTCTAGAGCCACCTGCTCCCACGGCGTGTGGGAACCTGAGGCTCAGGGATGGGGAGGGACTCGCGCGGACCTCGAGTGAGCCGCGGACTGGGGGCTGGGGCTCTGCCAGGCGGGGGGTCAGCCAGCTCCTCCCCGTGCAGCGTCTCAGCGTGCAGAACGTCATCTACGTGCGGGGCTGCACCAACGCCGTGCTCATCTGGTTCATGGACAACTACACCATCATGGCGGGCCTGCTGCTGGGCATCCTGCTCCCCCAGGTGGGCTGCGCCCCCATGCCCACCCCCACCCCGCCCTGTCCCGTCTCCCAGGCAAGGGAGCTGGAAGTGGAATGGTGGGCAAGGGGTCGGTTCGGAGAGTGCGGCTTGGTGATTACAGAGGGCAGAAAAGTCCAAAGGGGTGGGGTGAAGAAGGCTCTCGTACCATCAGTCTGGGCTCACCCTTGGAGGGCTGACGGCCGGAACGAGAGCACGAATGGTAAGGACTTGGCTTATAGAGCTCTTCCCAGTGCTTCATAGGCATGGTGTCTTCAGTCCTGTGTGGCAGGTACTATCATCATGCCCATTTTACAGAGGAGGAAACTGAGGCTTGGCAAGGTTACGTGACTTGCCCAAGGTCCCCTTGATAGTGAGCGGCCCAGCTGGGGTGGAGACGGAGTCCCGGAAGGGAGGGGCCTCTGCTGCCGGGGCACAGGGAGGGTCTCTGGGATTTCCTGGGAGGGGCAGAGAAGGGTCCCCGGCTGGGGGCTGCCAGAGAGAGCCCGCCAGATCCCCCTAAGGCTCACCGCCCTGCCCTTGCTCCGCAGTTCCTGGGGGTGCTGCTGACATTCCTGTACATCACCCGGCTGGAGGACATCATCATGGAGCACTCTGTCACCGACGGACTCCTGGGGCCTGGTGCCAAGCCCGGCGTGGAGGCGGCGGGCACGGGGTGCTGCCTGTGCTACCCCAACTAGCGCCGCCGTCTGGACCGCGCGAGCACCGCAGCGCTCGGGCCTCACCGCGGAGGCCCGGCGGGACTGTGGATCCTCTCCCCGCACTTGGCATCGACCCAGACCCCGGCTGTGTTGGCTCTGGTGGCCTGTTCAGGCCTCCCACGGCCACCGCCTCTCTGGGGAGCGGAGCCGCTCCCCAGCTCTGGGGTCCTGTGCCTGCCCACTCTCCTGGGCGTGGGGGTCAAGGACATCCCTTCTCCAGGCCAGGGTCCCCGGGGAAGGGGGTGCTCAGCGCTCAGCTCGGGGCCCATTTCATTACTGGCACTGCCATGGCCTGTGGTGTTTATGGCCCTCTGAGGGCAACTTTGTAGTAATTCATAAGAGAGGACGGAGGAGGCCATGTGTGCCGTGGGGGGGACGGGGGAGTGTGGCCCCTCCAGGGCCCTGGAGTCCCTCAGCGGCGCCCCAGAGGCCAAGTCGGGCCCATTTCACAGCCTCCCAGGGACCTTGAGCCCTCCCCAAGGCTGCTGCTTCGCCGACCCTGTTTTCTACCTGACTTTTGTAACATTCATTTTGTACACAGTTAACAGGAGTTTCTGACTAATCGAAGCTGGGTGTTTCCCCCCCAACGCCTCACTCTTGCCCCTCCAATCCAGTTTATTAATCAAACAATAAAGACGTGATTTTTTTTTTTTTTTTTTTGTGTTTCATTTGGGCTGTTTGGGTCAGGAGGGGGTGGGGAAGTCCTCCGCTTGGGCCGGGAAGCCCCTCATTGGTGCAAAGATTGAAGGGGGCACCCTGGGGCCAAGATCTGGCACGGCTTGGACGATGCAGCCCCGGAGGACGGGCAGCTGGCCGGAGGCTGCCTGCTCCGGGTTTGGAACGGCCTCTCCCATTCTTTGGTGCTGCTTTTGACAGAAATGGCTTTTCCCCCTTGTGGCTGGACCTGTAGCCTCCCCTTCGGGAAATCTCTGGAAGGGGCAGAGATGGTCACACCTATTTTACACCCTGGGAAACTGAGGCAAAGCCACCAATGGTTAAGAGGCTCCTCCTCCTGGAGGCGTGGCAGATGGGAACTAGAAAATCAGGGGTCTGGGAAGGAGTTGTGCCCACAAACCCACCCGCAGCTTTGGAACCTGAGAGCTCTCCCTCCAACCGGAAGCAGCAGGGGTGTTTTTGGTTCTGCGGAGGGGGAAGAAGGCGGCTCAATGCTCAGCAAAGCTTGGTGCCCATCGCCCCCTGCTGGAGATGGTGGGACCTGCATGGGTCAGCTCACCCACGCTTTCCTGCCCCAAGACTTGGGTTCCAGATTTCCGGGGAGGTTCTTAGTAGTCAGGACAATAGAAATAAACAGCAGGAGCCCCCAAACCTAAGGAACTCAGTCTGAGGGTATTAGGGAGCTGCCCATCACGACCAGACTAAGTGGTTGGATGCTCGGTTGGCCGTGTGAAGGGGCCTGAGTTGTCTGATGGGTGTGGGAAAGGGCAGGAGGGGGGTTGTCAAAGCACAGACCGATGTAACAGCAAACACATGAGTGACCACCTCTGTGTCGGGAGCTCGAGTAAACATCTCCTGGCACTCTCGTTAGGTCCATTTTATTGATGGAAAGACTGAGGCATGTTAAGTGACTTGCCCGAAACACCTGGTTGGCCAGTGACAAAGCCATGGTGGGAACCCAGGTGGAATCTCCCTGGCGTTTGGTCCCTTTGTTCCACTGCCTCTGTCACCTGGTGTGGACACAGGTGTGCCACTGGGTGTGCAAATCCCCGGTGGTTGCTAGTGCAGCTGTCCCCCGTGCGTGGGGTGGCCCCTGCAGCTGTTGCTGGAACCTCTGCCTGGTCCCCATTTTGACATATGCACACAAGGCCAGGTCGCACTCTGCGTCTGGCTGGTGGCCTCCTGGCTGTCTGGCTCTGGCTCATTCTCTGGGGATTCTCTCTGGGTGCAGAGTGGGGAGGCAGCTTCTTTTGGGGCGGCAAGATGGCAGAGGCACTGAACAGCTTTGGGACTGCCCTGAATGTGTTTATCTGAAGTCATATGACCCTGGAACCTGAACACGTCTTGTCACCTTGTCCCCCCTCTTTCTGCCACCTGGTGCAGACACCCCTCTACCCAACACTGCTGCTGATGTGGGACAGGGGTCATGGGTGGGTGGCCACAGATGGCTGAGCTCCAGCCGACACTTTGTCCTTTTTCTTCCAAACCTCAGCCACTCACCTCTCTAGAAAGCAAAACGGGCCACATGGAAAGGACTTTTTCTGTCCTGCGGTTGGGATGCTTCTATTGCACTCTTTTGGTGCTCACAGCCACACCATCCTGACCTTCTAGACCTTTCCCTCACTGCAGTGCATACAGAAAATGGCCATATTGTTGTAACCCACAACAGTCATGGAACTGGAGGAGATGTGGAGGCTTTAATTTTGGACTTTGTTGTTGTTATAGAACTGTAAGAAAAACAAAACAATCAAATGCATTCGGGAAGACTGGCTTTGAATAAAAATTCCAAATACGATATTCCCCAAATTTATTTTTTTAACAGATTTAAATTTATTTTTTAACATTTAAAAATAAAAATTTTAAAATTTACAATATTTTATTATAATTTAATAAAATAAATAATAATTTATTTTATTGAGGTGTACTCAACAGAAAATAAACTGCACATGTTTAAAGTGACAAACATAGCAGTAGGGAAACCATCACCACAATCAAGATAATGAACATCGCCATCACACTAAAAAAATTTCCTCTTGCCCCCCCGGGAATCCCTTCTTTACAGCCCTCCCCACTACGGCTCTGGAGGCAATCACGGTCTGCTTTCTGTTTCTGTACATTATTTTGTATACTCTAACATTTTACATTGGTGGGTTTATACAGTGTGTATTATTCTTTGTGGGGGGATTCTTCCACACGACATGTTTAGACATGATTAGGGAGGTTTGCTCATTTTGGAACATGTGTCTGTGGTACATTCCTTTTTATCGCTCAGCGATATTCCATTGAATGGGCGTGCCATCGTTTATTTAACCATCCACCTATTGATGGGCATTTGTATTGCTTTTAGGTTTTTGTTGTTGTTGTTACAGATAAAGCTGCTAGAAACATTCAGGTACATGTCTTCAAATAGACATTCACTTTTATTTCTCTTGGGTAAATGTCTTGGAGTGGACTAGCCGGATCACACGGTAAGCATACTGTTCAGCTTTATAAGAAACTGCCAAAGTATTTTCCCAAGTGGTCGCATGATTTTCTACCTCCACCAGCCATGTGGGGTCCCAGTTCCTCCATGTCCTGGCCAGTATTTGGTGGGAGTGTGTGGTGATACCTCCTGGTGGTTTTAGTTCGCCTTTCCTCAATAATAGACCATGTTGAATATCTTTTCATGGGAGTATTAGCCATCCACTAATTTCTTTGAAGTATCTGTTGAAATCTTTCTTTCTTTCTTTCTTTCTTTCTTTCTTTCTTTATTTTTTTTTTTAAGATTTTTTTATTTATTCATTTGACACAGAGAGAGAGATTACAAGTAGGCAGAGAGGCAGGCAGAGAGAGAGGAGGAAGCAGGCTCCCTGCTGAGCAGAGAGCCCGATGTGGGCCTCGATCCCAGGACCCTGAGATCATGACCTGAGCCGAAGGCAGCGGCTTTAACCCACTGAGCCACCCAGGCGCCCCGAAATCTTTCTTTAAAAATTATATTGTTTGTTTTCTTATTGAGGTTTGAGAAGTCTTTATCTAGTCTAGATAGAAGTTCTTTAGCAGATAGATGATTTGCAAGTTTTTTCTCCCATCTATGGCTTATCTCTGGATTCTCTGAATGGTGTTTTTCAAAAAGCAGAAGTTTTCAACTTGAGGAAATCTGATTTATCATTTTTTTTCTTTTGTGCATTGTGTTTTTGGTATCACATCTAAGAAATCTTTGCCAAACCCAGAGTCACAAAGGTTTTCTCTTATATTTTCTTATAGAGGTTTTATAATTATGTAAAACACTTCCATTTTGGTCAATGGCCCATTTTTGAGCTAATTTTTTTACATGGTGTGAGGTATGGATCAAAATTCATTTATTTGGTAGATGAATATCCATGTGTTGAGAGACAGTCCTTTCTCTCTCAGCTTGACTTTGCACCTTTGCTGAAAGTCAGTTGTCCACAGATGTGTGAGTTTGTTTTAGATTCTCTATTCTGTTTCATTCATTGTGAACAGAAAGTGTGAGAGTAGATGTCCTTGTCTTACTCCTGATCTTATGGAGGAAGCGTTCAGTCTTTCATTATTAAATATAATGTTAGATGTGGGTTTTTCATGGATGTCCTCTATCAGGTTGAGGAAGCTCTGTTGTATTTCTAGTTTACTAATAATTTTTTTAAGAATGGATGTTGGATTTTGCTAGATGCTTTTTCTCCATCTTTTAAAATTTCTTAACATGGTGAATTACATCAATTGATTTACAAATGTTAAATCAATCTTGCATTCCTCAAGTAAGTTCCACTCACTTTTTAATTGTTGGATTTGACTTGCTAGCATTTTGTTTAGGATTTTTGCACCAATGTTCAGGATGGATGTTGGGCTGTGATTTTCTTGTAATGTCTTTATCTGGGTTTGGTATCAAAGGAATGCTGGTTCCTAGAATTCGCCGGGAAGTATTCTTTCCTTTTCAATTTTTCTGGGAGAGTTTGTGTGGAGTTGGTGTTATTTCTCCTTTAAAAGTTTGATGGGATTCACCAGTGAAGCTACTTGGACTTGGAGCCTTCTTTGTAGGAAGATTTTACACAATAATCCCAATTTCTTGGGAGCACCTGGCTGGCTCAGTCTGCATAGCATGTCCCTCTTGATCTTGGGGTTGTAAGTTTGAGCCCCATGTTGGGTGTAGAGATTACTTAAAAATGAAACCTTCAAAAAAATAATAATTTCAATTTCTTTAATGGATATCAGGCTATTTAGGTCTCTTTCTTTCTTTCGAGCTTGGCAGTTTAGTCCTTCAAGGAATTTGTCCATTTCATCTAGGCTATCAAGTTCATTGGCATAAAATTGTTCAGAACTTCCCTTATTATCCTTTTAATATCTGCAGAACACGTACTGATCACACTTATCTTATTCCTGATATTGCTAATTTGACTTTTCTCTCTTTTCTCTAATGAGTCAGGCCAGGGATCTATCAATTTTATCGATCTTTTCAAAGAACCAGCTGGATCATTCTCAGGAGTGTATAAACAAGCTATGTTATTCCTATCTGGAAACAAATGAGCAAACCTCTTGATCTCACTTCCCCTGTAGTCACCCCTTGACTTCTGACCTCCCCTCCCCCACAAACATTCAGAAAGAGTGGCCATACTCTGTCCAATTCCTCGCATCTCACTCACTCTTTTTTTTTCAGCTTCACTTATTAATTTCTTCATTCTATGAATAACTTTATTTTCCAAACGTACTGAAGTATAATTGATAAATAAAATTCTAACGTGTTTAAAGTGTACCATGTGATGATCTGATATACACTATGAAAGGATCCCCACCATTGAGTTAACTAACACCTCCATCACCTCACTTACTTATCTTCTTTAAAAAACTGAGATATAACTGACATATAACATTATAATAGCATTATATTCCATATATATAGTAATACATAACATTACTTTCAGAGGTATGAGATGATTTGCTGTTTTTATGTATTGCAAAATGATCAGCTCAATGAATCTAGTTAACATCCATCACAACACGTGTTACATTTTTTTCTTATAATGAGAGATTTTAAGATCTACTCTCTTAGCACCTTTCAAATACGCTACACGGTATCATTAACTGTAGTTTCTGTGCCATACTGTACATTGCTCAGGACTTATTTAACTGGAGGTTGTACCTTTTGATCCCTTTCACTCCTTTGCCCACTCCCACCCTCACCTCTGTCAACTACCAATCTGTTCTCGGTTTCTATAAATTGGGTTTTTAAAAAAATAGTCCATATATAAATGAGATAAGTATTTGTCTTTCTCTGCCTTATTTCACTTAGCATAATGTAGCATAATGCCCTCCAGATTCGTCTATGTTTCTGCAAGTGGCAAGCTTTCCTTTTTTTTTCTTTTTTTAAAGATTTTATTTTTTTAAAGTCATCTGTACACCCTAAGTGGGGCTGGAACTCACAACTCCAAGATCAAGAGTCACATGCTTTTCTGACTGAGGCAGCCGGGCGCCCCTCCTTCTTTTTCTGTGGCTGAGTAACGTTTCATTGAGTGTGTGTGTGTGTCTGTGTGTGTGTGTCTGTATATACACACACACACAGACACACACACATACCCCCCACATACAGTACACACACACACACACGTACACACACATAATACATATATACATACATGTAAACACACACAAATACACATGCATGTACATACACTCACATGCCTGCAGCTGTCCTTCCACATCTCAGGGAACGACCACGCCCTCTTTCCAGTTGCTTAGGTCAATGACCTTGGAGCTAGACTTGACTGCTGTTGGAATGCACCTGACCTCTACATTTGCTATATCCTCCGCCTGGAGGGCTCTGTCCTCAGATGTCAGCACGGCTGGCTCACAGTTTCATCTGGTCGAATGTCGCCTGCTTGGTGAGAGGTCCTTGGCCACTTTCAATAACATGGCTGTCTCCTTGCTTAATTCTCTGGGCCCTGCCCAGCTTTGTCTTTGTCCTAGCCCTTATCACTAGGAAGCTGCTCTGTGCGTGTTGGCCTGGATTATTTCCTATCTCTGATTGGAGTGAATGCTTCATGAAAGTGGGAATGTTTGTGCATTTTGTTCACCGCTTGTCTTAGCTTGGGTTCTCCTGGAAGCTGAACCGGAGAACAATGCCTTACACAGGTAATTTATTTGGGAGCAGGAGTGAGGAACAAGGAAAGAAGACAAGGAAGAAGAGAAAGCTAATACAAGACTGTGCTATTGCTTTCCACTGCATTGGGGCTGCTCACTGCCCTGAGACCCCATCAAAGGCTTGGGAATGAACTCCCTACCCCAGAATGAAAGCAGGAAATATTTCTCCATCAGCTCCCAATAGTTAAGAGTGGCCCCCGCAGGGCCTAACTCCTCTACACGTTGGATGGTCCATGCTTGAGTTCCAAGCAGGCATTCCAGGCCCTCGGCCCCAGATGAGCCCCAGAGCAGGCTGGAGGTAAGGCAGCCCCGGACAGAATGCAACAGAGAGGGGTCGGTCCCCACTGTATTCCCCCCCCAGCCCAGTGCCTGACACACAGTAGCAGCTCAGAGTGGTTAAATGAGGGGAAAGGATGAGCTGGGGAGACACACCAGGCAAGGAGATAAACCCCAGGCAGCCCCTGCTCCCACACATCGTGGCAGCCTAAAGGAAACCGGGACCAGACTAGTTTAGTAAGTTGTATGCCAAGGGGCTTTGCCAGCAATCCCAGAGCCTGGCTCCTTCCAAGCCCCTGCTCTGCCTACCACCCTCTTGGGGCCTGGGAATCGCCCATAAATAATATGGGGTCGCCGGCTCTGGCACGGGCTCCTGGCTTCTCACATTCTGTGAGCCCCTAAAGGGAGCCAGATTTTCAGTTCTGAGAGCCCAGAAAGACAGAAGGCGCACGTCTTCTGGCGTGGCTGCGTGTTGCCACTAGGTGGCGCTGCCGGCCGCGACTTGGAGCCCCGCACTCAAACTCCCTCCATCCTCTCCACCCCTCAGAGTCTGGGCGCCCCGCAGGACGTCGGAGCAGCAGCTGGAGCGTTTCCCATCCAGTCCCAAGGACTGAGCCCGCAGGGTGAGGGAGCCTAAAATACCATAAATGCCTGCCTACAGTAGACGCTCAATAAATGATCGTTAAGTGAGTGACCCTTCTGTGAAGTTGGCATAGATGAGACTTTCCAACCCTACTTTATAGACTAGGAAACTGAGGCCAGGTGCCAACACTAGTACGTGGTTACTGTCGTCCGCCCTGCTTAGCGCATCTCACTCTTCATCCTGTTTAGCTGACACAGCAACGAGGCAGGGGCTTCATTAGTCCCGATTTGCAGGTGAGGACGCTAGCGCTTAGCGAGGCCAGTTTAGTGGAATAAAGGGAGGAGGCGGGGTTTGAAGCGCTCTGCCTGCATCTGAGCAAGGTCACCTGTGGGTTCCAGTGCCTCCCCCTCCCCCACCCCAGACAGGACCCCAGAGGAAGAACCCCTTCCCTGCTCGGGCAGCACAGCCTGGAACCTCCAGAAGGAAGCCTCCACCTTTAGATGGCCATGGAAGGGCCTGGAATGAGCTGGGGAGGGTGACAGGGACTTCGGTGTCAGAATGAGCCACTGAGGGCACCTGGGCTCCGGAGGGGAGTCTGGAAGGCGTCTGGAAAAGGGGTATAATTACTCCCACCTGGCCAGGTCACCGTGGGATGCGACACGAGAGCACGTGTGTAGAGTGCTGTCCTGTGAGGGCTCGGCCAGCCCCACCCCCAGGCCCTTGCCCCTTGCACTGAGGAGGCCATGCCGACATGTGACGGTCATAACCTAGAGGCCAGAGGGTCTTCCCTATTTTACTGATTTATTTTACTGTTAGCGGTCTCTCCCGGGGGCAGATGGGGCTCGGCTCTGCTCCATGCACTGCCGTCTCCCCTGGTGCTTAGCCAGTGGTGCCTCGTGCGCGGTGGTGGGTGCTCGGTCGGCAGGTGCAGACAAGGGGACAGAAATGGCCAGGAGCGTATGGGCCCCCTGCTGGGCAAGCCACTAGGACCCAGTGGGCCCCAGGACGTCCCATCCGTGACCCCCGCAGGGCCGAGGGCTGTCTGCCTGGTCAAATCTGTCCGTCTCAGGGCTTCTCCCTCCTCTCTCGAGGGAACCCCTAAGGGTTTCCAGATGTGATAGCCCGGGGAGTAGTCCTGTCGGATGTGGCGATGCTCTTTAACCCCACCTGCCCTCCCTTCAGATGGCCGCACTGTCCCCTCCCGCTTCCTGCTCCCAGGTCCTTTCACCCCTCTCCAAAGTGAACGTGTCACGGCTGCCTCTCCCCTTTCCAATACCTAATGAAAAGCCTGGGTGGCTACTTAAGAAATGGGGCCTGCGCCGGGGGCAGCTCTCGTAGAAGCTTCTAGCAAGGACCCAGACTAAGATGTCATTCGTGAGGGGCTGGGGAGGCGCTGGGTCACCTGGATGGGGTTTTATGACCGGCTTCTCTGTCCTCCTGATGCTGACGCGGACGATGCCGGGGTCTCCAGAGCAGGGCCTCCAGTAGAGATCCCTTCAGACCCCTTTGGACTCTGCGGCAGCAAACGTAGGTCTCAGAACCAACTTCAGTGGGAAGGCCTGGCCAATCAGAGAGCGGGCAGTGGGAGCAGAAGACAGATCTCATCCACAGGCTCATAGCTACACGTGGAGAATGCCAGCCGGGCCACAGCCGAGTGCCACGCCTCCCGCCGTCCCCCACCTGAGACCTGTGAGGAAGATTCCATCAGGGTCTGAGGGTCCCATGTGGACGCTGGGGCAAACCACACATTTGACAAAGGAGGGGGAAAGAACTCTTTATTAGAGGGGGAGTCCTCAGGAGAAAAATATGGGCCCATGAAAAAAGGTGTAGCAAGGACGGTTGCAAACGTTTATGTGCTGAACTACATAGGAGCTCAGTAAGCAGAGTAAAGACTTCTCGAACTACAGAGCTGAAAAACAAGGAGCTGAAAACACCCCACAGTCATGTTGGCGACTTAAACATAAAGCTTTCAGAATTTGACGGTTCAGTAGATGAAACTACACAAGGAAGTGGAGGATCTGAATTGAATAACAAGATCATACCTAAATGCATCTTCTGTGTACATATAGATGCGTCTGTAATTGTTTTGTCTAATGTAAAACTATATGAAACACTAACAAAATGTAGTTTTTACTTGATCACAAATAAATTTCAAAAAGTAGAGATTTTATAGGCCATATTCACTTAATCTTAATTCATTGGTATAATTAATGATGGAAAGAGGATTTTTATTTTAAAAAATTAAAAAAAAATTTTTAAAAGTAATCTCCGTACCCAACGTGGGGCTCGAACTCATGACCCTAAGACCAAGAGTTGCACACTCTACTGACTCAACCAGCCAGGGGCCCTAATGATGCAAAAATTATTTTTAAGGAGATTGTAACCAATTGAACAAAGAATGAACACATTTTAAATAACCACTGCGTTAAAGAAGAAATCAAAACTGAAATGTTAAATTATTAAATTATATAAAACTTATCAGATACATTCAGAACTCTTCACAAGAGGAAACAGACTTAACATTTGTTTCTCAGAATAAGTGACTTAAACCAAGATAAATAGCAATGAAAGAAATAAGATAGAAAGTATAGGGAATTTCTAAGAAGTAAAAATTGAAATAAATAAGTAAAAAATAGAAAAAATTAATACAACGAAACTTCAGCTTTTGTAAAAAATAAAAGACGTAACTTCTGACAAGTCTGAATCAGACTGGGGAGAGTAGAGGAGAAGCTAAAACACATAATATTAGGAGCAAGAAAAATGATATAACCACACAATGAAAGAAATGGAAAGAATTGTAAATGAATATGATACACAATTGCATGGCAATAAATTTAAAGAACTAGAGAAAAGGATAATTTTTAGAAGATAAATGACCCAAATGCATCCCCTCCCCAAAACTGAGTAAACCCGCAACAATATGCAAAATAAAAATGTTGGGACGCCTGGCTGGCTCAGTCACAGGAGCATGTGACACATGATCTTGGGGTCATGAGTTCGAGCCCCATATTGGGTGTAGAAATTATTTAAATAAATGAATATTTTTTTAAAAAGGTAATTAGGGTCTATGACTCAGGAGCACTCGATAATAAAAAGATAAATAACCCAATTTATAAAGAGCCAAGGAAGATGAATGGATAAAGAAGATGTGGTATATATATACAATGGAATACTATGCAGCCATCAAAAGAAACGAAATCTTGCCGTTTGCACCACGTGGATGGAACTAGAGGGTATTATGCTAAGCGAAATAAGTCAATCAGAGAAAGACAATTATCATATGATCTCTCTGATATGAGGAACTTGAGGGGCAGGGTGGGGGGTCGTGGGGGGTAGGGAGGGAAAAATAATGAAACAAGATGGGATGGGGAAGGAGACAAACCATAAGAGACTCCTAATCTCACAAAACAAACTGAGGGTTACTGGGGGGGGGGGAGGGCAGGGATAGGGTGGAGGGGTTATGGACATTGGGGAGGGTTTGTGCTTTGGTGAATGCTGTGAAAGATGTAAGCCTGATGATTCACAGACCTGTACCCCTGGGGCAAATAATAAAAAAATAGAAAATAAAAAGAGCCAAGGAATCTGAATAGACATTTCTCCAAGGAAAATTTGCAAATGGCCAAGGATTATATAAAAAATGCTCAAAGACATCAGCCATCAGGGAAGGGCAAATCAAAATGGCAATGAGATACCACTTCACACCCACTAGGACGGCTAGAATCAAAAAGTGAGATGAAAGCATTTGTTGGTGAGGATACGGAGAAACTGGAACTTCTACACAATCTTGGTGGGATTGTAAAATGCTGCAGCCACTTTGGAAAATAGTTTGGTAGCTCCTCCCATGATTAAACATAGAGTTACCGTAAGACCCAGCAGTGCTACTCCTCTGTATGTGCCCAGGAGAAATGAAAATGTACGTCCACACAGAAATATGCATATGAATGTTTATGGAAGCATTATTCAGAATAGACAACAGGTAGAAACAACCCATATGGGACACCTGGGTGGCTCAGTCGTTAAGCATCTGCCTTCCACTCAGGTCATGATCCCAGGGTCCTGTGATTGATCCCCGCATCTCGGGGTTATAAGTTTAAGCCCCATGTTGGGTGTAGAGATAACAAAAGAAAAAGAAAGAAAAGAAAAGAAAAAAGAAAGAAAGAAAGAAACAACCCATATGTCCATCGATGGGGGAACTGATAAATAAAATGTGTTCCATCCATGCAATGGAATGCTATCTGGCCATAAAACATAATGAAATTCTGATACAGGCCACAATATGGATAAACCTTTAAGGCATGACATTAAATGATGTCCCAGAAGACCACATAATTATGTGATTTGATTAATAGGGAATGTCCAGAATAGGGAAATCTGTAGATTCGAGGTTGGTGAGATTTAGGTTTGATCGAAGAGGAATTAGGGAGGTGATGGCTACAGATAAGGTTTCTTTTTGAGGCGACAAAAATGTTTTAAATTGATTGTGTACACTTGAATGTACGGAGAACAACTGAATTGTGTGCTTTAAACAGGTGACTCCATAGTTTGTGAATTACATCTCAACAAAGCTGCAAGAGAATGTAGGACTTAGAGATGCATCAGGTGTAGAGAATCCTAGTTAGATGCCGTACTAATGAGGCCATACTATCTGCTGTCACCTCCCTCCTTAAATCTCAGGGGATTAACACAATAGAAGTCTATTTCATACTCACATGAAGATCCAAACGGATGTTGCTCATTGGTGGGTGGCTGGTTCCCACTGGTACTTTAAGGTCTTGTGTTCCTTCCACCATCTACAACAGATCACGGGGGCAGGGAAAGACTGTGGGAGCATATGCAAAGGTATTTTAAACCATTTTCAGTAATCGATAATACTATTGCTATTCTGACACTGTTGTGTATGCAGAGTGTGGTGCAGCAAACCTTTAAGGGCTATGCTCACCTCTCATTGCCTGAGTGTTAGGAACTAGGAATCCGGATATGGACAAAGGGGATACTGGTGTAATTCGGTAGAGGTTAAACAACGACTCTGTAATATTGGATTTGAATCGGAAGAGCCAGCATGAAACTGTTCAACTATTTTATCTCAAAATATTTATGTATTTTTAATTTACATTTTCTATGTCTGTCCACTGAAAACATCTAGGAACAGTGAGTATTCCTAGGACCCAAGTTACAATATCTCTCACTTCCCATGAAAGGAAATCAGGGTTTTGGAGAAACAGAAGATTTATCGTTTGGGACAGGAAACATCTAAGATGAATCTGGAACAACTTGTTATACTAGATAGAGAGAGATTTATCAAGCTACTAAGGTTAAGTCAGATGGACGCAGGAGCCAACTGAAAGAAGTCTCCACTTTCCAAAATGAGACAATTTGAGCTTCAATGACGATAATAATGATCACGGATTGAAATCTATCAGATGTTTGACTCATGAGTTCATAATGATACTGAAAGAAAACCCCCCCCACAAAATTAATGTGTTTCTTTTGAAGGATGACAGAAAAGCAGTTCTTTGTCTTAAAACCTGATACATAAATGGAAATCATCAGGCATTTATACTGATTTTTTTACACTGATTTTCTTATATGAATAGTACCATGGAGTAACCAAACAATAAATGAAAGGGACTATTGCTTTCTAAACTTATTCCAGCTGATGAGATAGACTATCTGGTGCGACTTAAGGGCTTGTACCCACCTCCTCCCTGCCGAAACATTTTCCCCGTTAGCCTACTCAGTGTCTGAAATGCCTCCCTCAGAAACCAGCCCTGCATCCAAGGCACCAGAGCACTTAACGGGGGCTGATACCTTCCCCGAAGGGCCCACAGGCCGAGAGATACTCTGGAGAGAGAGTCTTGAGCCTATGTGGGTACGGGCGACTGGGGTCCGCAAGGGAGACACGGGAGGCTCAGGGCACCACGGTCGCCAGTGAGGGTAGGAGTGACCTTGAAACCAACCTCCACATCACTTTGGAGGAAGGTAACTCCAACTATATGGCCTTTTGCAGCAAGCAAGGCATCAACTCTCCAACCAAACCCACACCAACAACCACCGTCCCCAGGGTGCTTTTCCCAATTACTCGTTTCTCCTCCTTCGGCCTCTTGCCCCTGTCCCAAAGAGCCGGGTGTAGATGACAGCCGTACGGATTCTAGGACAAGTGGCAACGAGCCAACGCCCTCAGCGCTTCCTGTGAGCCAGACAGAGTTCTTGGCGTATTACTTGCTCAACTCTGCTTTGGTTATTTTCTGCTATGTCACAAACCTCCTGAAAAGTTAGTGGCTTAATTGTCCCACAGAGTTCCGTGGGATGCCTGGCGTCAGCTGGGCAGTTCTTCTGCGTGTCTTCCTTGGAGTGTCTCATGCAGATGCAGTCAAGTAACAGCGGGGCCTGAGGTCATGTGGAGGCTCGACTGCAATTCTCGAAAGTTGGCCTGGCTGGTTGTCGCTCCTTCTCTTTGTGGTCTCAGGTCTCCTCCTCAGTGACAGGTTCTGGTGGCTCCCCCACCTCTTCTATGGCAGCTCAAGGCCATGCCTTCCATGGAAGGAGCACCGGCTGCCTGTCATCTTGAAGACGAGGCTCTGAACTGACAAGAGACACTCTTTCCATGTTCTGTCAGTCCCAGGCCAGCCCAGGTTCAATGCTGGAGGAGACCACCTGCAACCATCTTTCATTGGCGGCTGTCTTGGGAGACGAGCTACCAACAACTCATTCGATCCTCCAGCAATCCCTTTGAGATAATAGCTATCATTAGCCCCACTCTACAGACGCGGAGACTGTGACATAGAGAGAGGGAAAATATCGCCCAAGCCACAGTTAGCAAGCGTCAGAGCTGGCATTTCCAATGAGGCACTCTAACTCCAGGTAACTTCTGACCGAGGTCATTGCCCAGAGAGGGAGGGAAGTCTTGGAAAGTTTCACTAGACCACTGAGCAGGCATCTTTCAAGGGAACGAGTGGGATGGGCAGAGGAGGAACATTCCAGCATTGCAGACAGTGAGAAACACCAGAGCACATTCAGACTTTGCACGTGGCTGAGGAACTAGGGTGTGAGGAAGAAGCAACCGTGCTCTGGGCTGGAGCAGTAAAGTGGGGCTAGGTCAGGCCTTGGAATTTGCCCTTGAAGGTGATGGGAAGCACTGATGACTTTTGAAGCAGGAGAGTGACAGGTCAGGTCTCGACTGTTGTCAACCCCTCCAGCAGCTGCGAGGAGGTGGATCAAGGGCAGCGAAGACCCGATTAGGCGCCCGCGGAGGATGTGTGCCCGGCCTCTCTCCCCGCTAGTAGCTGCTGGCCTGTGGCATGAACTCTCATCCTCAACAGGGTTCTCCCTGCGCACTTGTCCTGTTTATAGGGATGCTAGTCATGTTGCATTAAGGGTCCACCCTGCTCCAGTATGACCTCATCTTCGCTAATTACATCTGCAATGACCCTATTTCCAAATTAGGACACATTTTGGGGTACTTGGATTAGGACTTCAACATACGAATTTTGGGCGGTCACCATCCTGCCCATCACAGGAAGCTCTGGCAACAGTCCTGGCATCATCTCCTGAAACGGATGATGGGACTCCCGGGAGTGGGGGCAGAGAATGTCGATGCCACCCAAACTGAGTTCACTCTGTGAACAATAAGCTTAGGGGGCGCCTGGCCGGCTCAGTCATAGAACATTGATCATGAGACCCTGGATCTCAGGGTCATGGGTTCAAGCCCTCACTGGGGTTAGAGATCACTTAAAAGAAATAAAAACTTAAAAAAAAATAAACAGTAAGCTTAAAAATGGCACAGACGTGGGTTTGAAACCCTTCTCTTACATCTTCTCTGCCTTCTCCGTGGGCTGTGTGATTTGGAGCAGGTACTCACGCGGTCCAGACCTCAGTTTCCACACTTGAGTAGCGCCGGTAAGGGTGGGGGCTAACCTTTCTCCCTTTGGGGGAGCAGGTTCCAGGTGCATAAGACTTTCCTTCCATCTCATTTCCCCCATTTTTTAACTTGTCCCCAAGCTCCAGGGGGAGGACTGGCGGATGCAGTTTCCCCTGCTGTGTTTCGAGCCAGGAGCACTGAGAGTGAGGAGTGATCACCCTGTCCCCCCCCCCCACCCCGTGTGTCCGGCTGAGGTCACGTAGCTCCTCCAGGGCTTTCGGATTGTCACCCAAGGACGGTCACAGGGTCCACCCTCCTGCCCCAGCCCCCGCCCCGTGCAGTCTCCCAGTCTGCCTTACACGTGCCCTATCGGCTCAGAACTCAGCGCAATTTCTCCCTCCAGGAAGCCTAGCCCCGTCCCTCGGTCCCGCCCCTTCCCCAAGTGCCGCACTCAGGGATGGGGAACACTCTGAACAGCAAGTACCTCCAACGCCTACCGGGAGGTGGGTGATGGTGACCCCAGAACCTCAGACTCTAGCCCCCCAAGCGCTCGGCCCAGCAGGGCCACTCCTGGGAGGGGCTGGGCACACTGGGAGGGGCGGAAGCGCAGGGGGGCATTGTCGGGGGAGCAGCCAGCTGCCAGACTGGGAGGCAAGGAGGCCTGAATAGCTTCACAGCTCCTCCAGCCTCGCTGAATGGGGGCCCGCCCCTCCCTGGCCATGCGGGGAATAGATGACATTTTCATTGCAAACTAACAAGGGCAGAAATCCAATTACCTTACAAAGGGGCTCCCGAAGGGGCCTCACAGCCTAGGGAAGAGAAGGGGAGGGGGAGATCTCGGGAGAGGGCAGGAGTGAGTGCGTGTGCGTGTGCGTGTGCGTGTGCGTGTGTGTGTGTGTGTGTGTGTGTGTGTGTGTGTGTGTGTAGGGAGGCTCCCGTCTAAGCCAGGAAGAAACAAAGCCCTCAGCCCTAGGAGACCTGGCGGATAGGGAGCAGGCAGGAAAGTGGAACTGGGGGCTTTTAATTCATTCCAGTCCTGGAGTCTCTGGGCAGCCAGGCCTCTGTCTTGGAGCCGCGGGGCTGGTACAGGAGAAGGCCCAGCTCCTTCCAGGCAAGGCCCAGCCTCTCCGAACCCCACTCTCCTCCCATCAAACCAGGCTCTCCCAGACTTGAGTTATCTGGTGCCCATGGCACACCTTTTGTCTTCATTGTATCCACCTAAACTATTAATCTGTTGCCTTTAAACTTATTTTTAAAAAGATTTTGCTTATTTATTTATTACAGAAAGAGGGAGAGGGAGAGAGCTGGCGGGGAAGGGAGAGAGAATCTTAAGCAGGCTCGGTGCTGAGCCCGGGACTCGCTGTCCCTACCCTGAGATCATGACCTTAACTGAAATCCAGAGTCGGACGCTGAACCGACTGAGCCACCCAGGTGCCCCTCTTTAATCTCACTTAAAGTGTATTACTGAAGCTTAGTGTTTAAGAGGAAAAGTTCGTATCCTAACTGCAAAGAGAGAAAGTAGAAGTTAATTCTAATAACAAATGTAATTCAAATACCCCAGTGTGTTAAACCTCAGCTAGTGGGGCTGCCAAAGGGCTTTGGAGCTGGAAGGCCGCCCGCGCTCTGGGGGTGGGCGGTGGCCAGTAGAAACCCAGACTTTTCCAGGGCCAATCCCCAATCCCAGAAGATTAAGAGGATTAAAAACGAGCACCTCCCCAGCCCTCGGTTTCAACAGTGCCCGGCTGGGCCTCTAGGCGCCCCCACCCCTGGGGCAGCGGCTGTAGTGGCTTCGGTCTGGCTGCCCTTAACCTTGGTTTGCCCCACTGCTGAGTGGGAATAGGGGCAAAGTGGGGACCTCCAGCATTATTGGCTGAAACTGCTCTCTGTGCTCACTGGGGTCCCAGAAGGTGTGAGGAGCTGGGGGCTGTGGAGGAGGATGTTGGTCCCCGGGCAAGAGGAAAGTCCTGTCTCCCCTTCTCCCTCCCTTTGAACTTGGGAGAAAGGAAAGCCGACCCTCTTCTGGAAGAAACGAGCCTTTGCTTCCTCCGGCCCTGCCACAGCAGATCAGCTTCCAGCCACACAGTGCGCCCCTCTGCAGCTTCCTCCCCGTCCGCTCTGCCTCCATTCCCAGCTAACCGAACTCTCTTCTCCAGACACATGGATGGGAGTTTCCTGAGGCACAGGGACCTGGAGGTGGGGGGGTTCCGGATTTTAGAGGTCTCCTTGCCCACGTCCTCTCCAAACCGGAAACACTGCTCACTTCTAACCTACGGGGCATTTTGGAGAGCTCTGGCCCCGAAAGAGTTCACAACAGAGGGGTGGGACAACACATCCCCACCTCACCGGGGGAAATCTGGGCGAACTGGGAACAGGAGGCGCAGGGTCTACTAGGGGCATGGCTCAGAATAAGCCCCACCCACCAGCCACTGCCCAATCAGGGACCCCTCTGGGCTTTGGGGACTTCCGGCTCCCTCCTGCTCCTCCAGGCTGTCCGTACGTTCAGAATGGTGGGCCAGCGGAGACTCGGGAGATACAGGTTTGAAAGAGAGACCCAGGGACACCCCCAAAGCTTCAGGGGCTCTCCAGTCGGTCGGATGCCTGAGGAGAGAGACAGAGAGTGTGGTCCAAGGTGGAGGTCGTCTGCAAAGGCTGGAGCAGGCAAGGAGGCTCAGAGAAGGTGAAAGGAGAATAATCATAATCAGTGAAGCAGGAACCAGCATCTCCTAGACATGTGCTCAGGCACTTCGGGGGGCCCAGCTCCTATGCCCTTCCCTGCTCTAGGAGGTAGTTGAGGCGGGTGACTGGTTCAAGAGCACAGGCCAGTCAGCACAGAGCTCATCTTGTATTTCCTTGCCATCCGCCCATTTGCAGTCCCTATTTGTCACCTCCTCATGGCATTCGATCCAGTTGAAAGCCTTGCCTTTCTATACTCAGTCTTTCTTGGCTCCAGGACCCCACTGTCTCCTTGGCCTCCTCCTACCGTTCTGAGCACGCCATGTGCATCTTCCTCTGGGCGAGGCCTCTGCTGTCAGGGCTGTGTACCTGCGTGTGTGTACGTGTGCCTGTGTGTGTGTTTAATATGTATAGCCTCTAGACTGCAGGTGTCTCCTGGAGTGATGTGATTCTGTGGTGTTTGTCCCATGCGTTGAGGTGCATTCTCATCTATATCCAGTCTCATTGTTTTAATATTATCTCTTCCCTGACAACCTCCAAACTTGTATCCCTGATAAACCATGGCCCCTAAGATGCATCCACCTGGATGTCTCAACTCAGAAACCCCAGAGACCATTGACGGAACTCACGTTCCTGCTCAACTGTCTTCTCACCATGAAACTTTCTGTCCCAAGATACCTGGATGGAAACTCCTGGGTCTTCATTGATCCACTGCTGCCCTGACACCTCTGATGTCTCTCTCTGGCCCAGACCTACCCCCAAACCTCTGTCATACTACCCCAACTTCCAGTCTTGGGGTGGGTCTGCCTCTTAAATCTCTCCAGTGTCAGCACCCCATTCCTGGCATGTCCATCATTTCACACCTGACTGACAAGTGTCACTGCTTGGTCGTTCTCCTGCAAAGAGAGCCCTCTAACCCAAATTTTACCATAGAAATCTCCCTACTAGAGAGAAGGTGGTACCAGAAACAGAGGCTGGAGTGATGAGGCTGGAGTGATGGACCAAGGAATGGGGGCAGCCTCTAGAGGAAAAACCAAGGAGACCCCTAGAGCTTCCATAAGGAACACAGTCCCACCAACACACTTGGGCTCCTGACCTCCAGAACAAGGTGGGCCTGTCTTTCTAGCAAAAGCTGAGCCCACCAGTTCCTTAGGAAGATTCTCCAAGATCCTTCCAAGAAGGTTCTTTGAGAAGACTCAAGCTCCTGCAGGACAAGCTGATGTCACATTAGCGATTCAAGGCCACTGACGTTAGGTGGGTGATGTGAACACAAGGGGACCGTGCCGGTGCCAGTGAGAGGTCCCAGCACCAGCCCTGTGGTTCCCAACAATCATCGAAGCAGAGACTGGGCTGGAAGAGCTCCCGGACACCTGGAACACCAGTTTTTCATTCCCTTCCCCATCTCAGCTGGTGATAACTGCTTCCTTCTCATTGTTCTGGCCAAAAACCCTAGGGTCGGTCATGGCCGACCCCTCTTTCTCTCGCACCTATCATCGCTGGGGACACTATCTGCCTCTGCGGTCACAACAGATCCTTCTGCTGAGCACTCTGGTTCAAGCGGCTATCCTCTCCCCCCCAATCACCGCCAACGGCCCCCTAACAGGCCTCTGCTTCCACCATGCCCCTCCTTCAGCCTATTCTCTGTGCGGTGGCCAGAGGACACTTTCCGAACACAAACCTGACCACAGCTCTGCTTGAAACCCTGGAACAACGCTCCACCTCCCTCAGAGTAAATCCCAAGTCCTTAGAAAGGCTACCCACCCCACAGGACCCAGCCATCCTCCCCTTGTCTCTGTGGCATCCTACCCATCCACCTGAGTTTCGCCGGCCTCCTTGATGTTCTGCAAATGGGTCAGCCATGCTCCTGACTCAGGAATTTTGCTCCAGCTGAATTCCCTCCCCTCTTTATCTTTGCAGCATCTGTCCTCAAGGAGGCTACCCTGATGAATTGTGTCCCCGCCTTCCCAGAAAAAAAAAAAAATCTCCCTACTAAAGATTTCCATGCCCATCCCTCATGGAAACTCACATCACTTGCTCTTTCCCTGCCACGCCCACTTGCCTCTATACCCTCCACCCCAGTACAAGCCCTTGTCTAAACACCACTGTCTTTGCATATTTATTCATTCATTTACCCAGCGAATATTCATTCATTTATTCATTTGTTCATTCATTACCTTTAGAACTTTTATCTCCCATCAACCTTATTTCCTTTTTCTGTTTAAGAGTCAGTAGACTACCTTAAGACTCTGCGGTTCTTACCCTTTCAGTGTCCTGAGCAGTGGGAGCTGCAGAGCCATTATCAGTGGCCGGCTGGGGGTGCCAGTCTTGCTCAGGGTGGATGGGTGCACGGGCACCTGCATGCCTTCAGACCAGTCCGAGGCCCTGGGCTCGGCAGCAGTAAATTCAGGAGCTGGGACAGTTCACTCACCCGAAATTCTCCTTGGGTCACTGCCTTTTCGGCAGCGGCCTGCTCTGCTCTTCCTCTTCAGTCTTTCCAGGCTCTCTGTAGAAGCAGAGGTCAGGCGTGACCTCCCATGAGTGTTCACGGGAGATGGTGCCACACATGTGCAGCGCTTCTTGGCCCATACCCACTACATCAGACCCACTGAGTGAAGCTTTCTTGCTGCAATGTCCACATAGCACAGGGGAGAGTCTGCTCCACAGAGCGATGGTAGGTGGGTCAACCTCTGTGAGAGGTTGCAAGATGCCTCTGTGAGAGCCCAGTGATTAGCCCTGGAATCAGTCATCCCCGGAATACACCAGGGAGGCTGCCTGGATCTGGATGGTGAAGGTTCCAGAGGTGTAGCGGCCCTCAGTGAGCGTGGCTCTGGGGGCAGCAGCAAATGTCAGCATAGCTCACTGTCTGGTATTCCTGGAGGATACAGTCCTAACACCACCTGTGTTTTCAATGGCAACAGTGGCGTGAGCTGCCGACAGAAGCTTCTCCCAGGTTGTCTTCAGAGGTATGATGCAGATGCCATCATTTTTCCTTTTGCAGATGTACTATTCCATTTGGAAGTCAAGGTTAGTGTCACTCAGATGGGTTCCTGCTCCAAGGAATTTGAGGACATCCTCCTCCTTCATTTGCAGGACCTCAAGGGCTATGGACCTTGTCAAATTTCTCTTTAAGTTATGACAGGAACTCAGAACAACGTTGTATGGACCTCTTTCTGGGTAGGAAGGTCAACAAATATTTTTTTGATGTCACCTATGAGTCAGGCTCTGTGCTCAGTGTTAGGAAACATAAACACGAGACAGATCCTGACCCTGTCTTCATGGAGGGCGGAATCCAGTGTCCATACTGTCCCACATGCTGTCCTGTCATGCTGATACCCTGTTTCCCATCTGGAAAATGCCTCCTCATAAATAGATCTTATATTTTCTCCCCACACACCACTGGGATCATCTTGTATACCCTTAGAGAATACACAGTGCTCTGCAAAGACACCAGGACCAAGACCTCAAACAGGATGTAAATGGTCAGATTTTTTTTTTGGTTGAATGTGACAGAAAATGAGTCAAACCAGTAGAAAAGAGAATTTTTGGATCATATAAACAGAAAATGCAGAGTGCAGCTAGCCTCTGGGACTGCACGGACATCACTCATGTTGAGAGGTCTCCCTCTGCTCTCCACCTCAGGCCTTCTGCCTTGATCTCTTCTACTGGAGAGATGGAAAGCAGAAGAGGATGTATCCACAGGAAACCATAGGCTTGTATCAATCCGACTGGCAATGACTCAGGGAAATGCTATCTCTCTTAGCATCCATGTGAAAACCTTAGAGAAGGGATGTGATTGGCCCAACTTGGATCATGTAATCATCCCTAAACCAATAACTGAGGCGGGGAGATTAAGAGCTCTGATTGGCTGGGCATGGTCACTCATCACTCTTGCCCGGAGGGCGGGGCACTATGATTGGCAGCCTAAGTAGAATAGGAGAGGAGCAGTTCTCCAAAGGGAAGAAGACGTTATGACTAGGAGGAGGGGAGTGACGTGGGGCAGACCAAAACAAAATGTCACCACAGTGCAGGGACAGAACTATATCCCTGATCCATTATTCTGCCCATTGCACCACACAGCCTGGAGGTAGATGGTCCAATAGGACATCCCTCAAAGCATCCCTAAAAGGATCCAGGTCCTCACTGTTGCTCTCTCTGTTAATGGAAAAGCAGTAACGGATGGAATTACCTAGAAAACTGGACAAAATGTATGATACAACAATTTTTAGACAACAGAAATCTTTGATTGAAGGGAGGCAAATGAGGGAAGCCCTCTGAGAGATACCAGAAGGGTCATATTTCAATAGTGGGACTAACCTAGCTCCAGAATAAAGGCTACTCTAGTCTTACCTTTAAAAAGCTTCAAAACAAGCCTCTGAAATCATGCTGGTCTTTTAATGGCATGCCAGAACAAAGTCCAGCCCTCTCTAATGGACTACCAACCAAATCCAGTACTCAACAACATATATTTACATTGCACCCAATCAAGAATTACTAGAAGTGCAAAGAAGAAAAAAAAAGTTGCCCTTAACAAGGAGAAAAATAAATTAATGGAAATATATTCAGAAATGAAAGCGATCTTGGAATTAGTATTCAAGGATACTAAAATTACTCTTACAAATATACTTATGCTCAATGATTTGGGAAAAAATAAGAACATAATAAAGAAAGAAATAGATGATAAAAAGACCCTGGTGGACTCCTAGAGATGAGGAAGATAGTATTTGAAATGAAGATTTCAGTGGGTAGGATGAACAGCTAATTAGACACTACTGAAGATAAGCTCAGCGAACTCGGAGACATAGTCTTAGAAACTATCCAGAATGAAGCAAACAGAGAAAAAAAGATTAAGAAAAATATCAACAGAGTCTCAGTGACCTATGACCTATGGGGCAAGAGCAAATAGTCTGATGTACATGCAACTGGAGCCTCAGAAGGAGAGAGTGGAGACAGAAAAAAAATTTTTGAAAAAATAATGGGCAAAAGTTTCCATATTTTTAAGTTTATTTTTTTTTTTATTTTATTTTTTAAAGAGAGGGAGAGAGAGAGAGTGAGTGTGGTGGGGAGGGGGAGAGGGAGAGAGAGAGAATCTAAAGCAGGCTCCATGCCCAGCCTAGAGCCCGAAGCAGGGCTCGATCTCATGATCCTGCGAAATCAAGAGTCGCATACTCGCCCAACTGAGCCACTCAGATGCCCCAAAGGTTTTAAATTTGATGTAAACTATAAATCCTCAGACCAAAGAAGCTCAATGAACCCCAAGCAGGAAAAACACAAGTAAAATCACACCAAAGAATATTCAATCAAATTGCTGAAAGCCAGCAATAAAGACAAAATCTCGAAAGCAGTCAGAGAATGAAAAAACAAAAAACAAAACAAACAAAACACGCATCCAGGAACAAAGATAATTATAGCAGACTTTCCATGGGATGCTGTGCAAGCTGGAAGATAATGAAGCCACATTTTTAAACTGTGGTGGAGGAGGGGGGAGGGAGGAACCCTGTTAATCTAGAATTCTATTCCCAGGGAAAATATCTTTCAAAAGCAAAAATGCAATGATTTTTTTCATACAAATTAAAGGCAACAGAATTTTTTGCCAGAAGATCTGCTCTATAAGAAATGTTATAGGAAATTTCTCAGAAGGAAAAGGATACCAGGGAGAAGCTTGGATCTACCCAAAGGATTTAAGAGAGCAAGAGCTGATAAACATATGCGTTAACTACAAAATATTTTGAAGATAATTGTATAAAACAAAAACAATAATGCTATATCTGGAGGTTTATAATATCAGTAGAAAATGTATGACAACAATGGCACCGAGGACGCAAGGGGATAATGGAAGTGTCGTTTCGTAAAGTTCTTACGTTTTATGGGAGATGGTATAATATTATGGACGCAGATGGTTATAATGGGATATGAAGCAAGCCCACTGGAAGTAAGTCCCTAAGGGATCAACTAAGAGAATAACAAGTGTAGCTACTAAGCCAAAAGCAGAGATAAAATGGAATCTTAATATTTCCTTCTGTGTCTAATGAGCCCCATTAGTGTAACACACCAAGTCTCTTGCTCTCTCGCCCTCATTCCACTCCCAGGAATACTGAGCGGCTTATCTGATAGACGAGTCCCGCTTGAGTGACCCAGCCCTTTTTCCTGGCTGCAAGCTACCTGCAAGGTGCAGACATTTTTGGTGCGCTCTTGTGGTTAGCGGAGGCTAGCGATGGTGCAGGACTGCCTGTGAGCTCGTTGGTAAATCTAATTCTAGGTGTCCGTGTTAGGAAGCCCACTTGCCCACAGCCACGAACCGTGCTCTTCAGAATCATCTTCATTCATGGTAAATGAAAATTTGGTCTCTGTCTGCCTTGCTTCTTTGTCTAATTTCTTACATGGTTTAAAAATCGGTCTTTGTGGAGATATCCGCCCCCGCCCCCGGCCATATACCACATATGGGTAGCTTGTCAGTCAAGTCCCTGATGGAGCAGCGGCGCTAGACCCCCCCCCCCCCCCCCCCCCCCCCCCCTTGAACGGTGAGTCCGGAACAGAGAGGGAGCAACGGTGGAGGAGGCGAAGAGGGAATATCTGGCTGCTGGACTCTGGGGCTCAGCTCTCCTCCCTTCACCCGCTGCTGAGAACCCAGAACCCCCAGTGTCTCCCCAGGGGCCCCCCTGAGCCAAGCAAGTTATGGCAAAGGCACAGGCCGGGGGCAGAGAGCCTGGATTCCTTGCCCAGCCAGGCCACTAACTCCCTGTGTGACTTTAATCAAGTTACCCCCTCTTGGCCAATCTGGCCTCAGTTCCTCCATCTAAACCAAAAGAGTTATGCTAGACAATATCTAATAGTGCTTTCTCCCGCCTTTATTATTTCTGTGTCTAGGCCAGAGACTATAGCCTAAGGCTACATTCAGAATTTTGTTCTGTTTGTCCTACACTGTGTTTGAATTTTTTTCCAGTTAGTTGGTAACATGGGGAAGATTTCACATATAAATCTGAAAGTCCAGGTCTCTCGAGAAATTCTAAGCCTTCATTGTTGCCTGGAAGTAAGAAGCAGAGGGCGCCTGGCTCAGTCTGTTTGGCATCTGCCTTCGGCTCAGGTTATGATCCCAGGATCCTGGGATCGAGCCCCAGGTCGGGCTCCTAACTCGGTGCAGAGCCTGCTTCTCCCTCTTCTCCCTGTTCGTGCTCTCTCTCTCTCTCTCTCTCTCTCTCTCTCTCAAATGAACACATAAAATCCTTAAAAACAAACAAACAAACAAAAACCAGAAGTAAGAAGCTGGACTTAAGTCCCAGCTGGCTCCCTTAGGGGGACATGGCCTCTCCAGGTGACCACAGTGTCCACTTGGCCACCCCCATTCACGTGTGTTGCCTGCGGGTCCCGGCAGCACTCGCTCTGGGGCCTCGGCTCCGACAGTAGGGAAGCTGTGATATGAACCCATGTCTCTGGGTCCCCTCGCCACTGTGATTTCTGCTATTTTCTGTGGCCACTTGGGCTCTCCCTACATGGGCCAGAGGCAGGAGTGACAATACTTGGGAGCTGCCTGGGGTTACCCTAAGGGAAGCTGGACTCAGCGTGGGGGAAGAGACACAGAACTGCGTGGGCTCAGCGGGTCCCTGGTGTTCCATGGTGGACCTCAACGCCGGAAAGGCAAGCAGAACCAGAAGGTCCCCTGGCCTCCCCCCGGCTCCTCTTCCTCCTACCCCCCACTAGTGGCTGAGCCAAAAAGCTGGAGTGAAACCCCCTCCCCTACTGACAGCTTTACAAATCTCCCCCAAACCCCCCACTACTGTGGTTAAATCATTGTCAGAGGCACAAGGTCGGGTCGCCAGCTGGCTGCCCCACGCAGAGGAGGCCGGTGGCGGTAGGGGGTGGGGGAGGCTGTAGGAGGCCCTGCCTTCCATCTCCACAGCCTCGGATCCCACCATCCCCAGCTTTGGGGACCCCAGCTGCACTCCCAAGGACTTCTGTCCCGAGAGAGGCTGAGAAGGAATCTCAGCTCTGGCGGCCACCTGGCCCAGGGAAGTTTCTCGAGCCACCAAGCCTGACACACCTGGGGTTGAGTCCTGGCTGCCCACCAGCCGTGTCCACCAAGTAAATTACGGGAGACTCTGAGCCTCCGTTTCTTCACCTCTTGGAAATTTCACCTACTCTGGGAAGTCTTCTCTGACTTCATGTGTCCTGAAGATTTTCTCCTCCTCCGACCTGACTTCTGTCCTGCTCCCAGGGGCTCACTTCCAAGCCCTCGAGTTTCCTTAACCTGCCTGTTCAATGACTTCTCTCCCCGGGGATGGGGAGGCGGGAGGGAAGGCTGGATGACAAACCCTGGACAGCGGGATCCTTGCTCGACTGGCCTCATTTCCAACCTCTGCCCACGGGCTGCTTTGCTCCTATGTCTTCCCCTCACCCTCGTGCAGGAGGGACCATCCGCAGACTTCGGTAAACACAGGCATAAACCGTTAGCGGTGTGCACCAAGGGTCTTAACGAGCGCATGCCCTCCGTCACAACAGTCGCACTTCTAGGACATTGCCCTCAAGAAATAATAAAAATGCTCATCTCAGTGTTATGGATAAAGGGCTAAAAATTCGACGTGACCTAAATATCCAAAAGGGGATTTTTTAAAAAAGATTTTATTTATTTATTTGACAAAGAGACAGTGAGAGAGGGAACACCAGCAGGGGGAGTGGGAGAGGGAGAAGCAGGCTTTCCCACAGAACAGGGAGCCCGATGCGGGGCTCGATCCCAGGACCCTGGGATCATGACTTGAGCTGAAGGCAGATGCTTAACAACTGAGCCACCCAGGCACCCTGAAAAGGGGATTTTTGATTACGTCTATGATGATACTGTACCCGAACAGGTCAGAATATATGTGGCAATTAAAATGATGAAGTAGATTGCCAATTCTTTGGCACCGAAAGATGTTCATAATATGTAAGTGTAAAAAGGAGATTAGAGGGCAAAACCATGAGTGAATTCTCTGTGTCTCTTCTCTCTCTCTCTATGTATATAAAGATGTAAGTGGGTGCGTATAGGTAGATTATATCTCTGTATAATATCGACTCAATGTTAACAGTGTTATCCCCGGGTGGTGAGATTAATGGGTGATTTATAGTATTTTGCTAATCTACACTTTTCTGCAGTGAGTTCCTTGGGAAATTAAAGAAACAAAAACATTTATTTGGAAGCTCAGTGCCCAGGTTGGGCTCCAGGACATGGTGGAGACCGAACGAGGCAGCCGAGACTGGGGATGGGATGGGGAGCAGAGCTGGCTTCAGCCCCCCTCCAGGCAAACCTGAGCCAGGCTGAATGACATCCGCTTTGCTTCTCGGCCTGCGTTGGGCACTCAGTCTCCAGGGGGGACCTCGTCTGGCCAGGTGATTGCCCCCCCCAAGCCCGCACCTGCTCCATTAATCTTCCGTGTCCTCACCTGGCCGACGGAGCCCACTCTGTGTGTTGACCTAAGAGGAGGGTGCCAAGGGCCCGGGAAGGGGCTCCCGCCCCATACCTGCCGTTGCTCAGCAGCTGGGGCTGGGCTCGTCAATGCTGATGGATGAGCTCCAACAAGGCTGCTCTGTTCCGCCACTGTCTCCCCACCCTCCTGGGCCAGGCGGCTCCTCGGAGCAGGATGGCTAATCAATGTCCAGAAACCACATGCAGACCCCTCTTCCAACGCGCATCTGTGGTCCCGTACATTTTCTCATTTAAACCTCTCCTAAGCCCAAGAACATAGCAGGTCAGATTATAGATGAGAAAATGGAAGCAGTTAATGTAGCAATTCACATGACAAGGTAGATGTACATTTCACAAAGATGTTCATAACAGATTAAGAGCAACATTATGACAGAAGTAGAGCATATATTTTTCTTCACGTCTCTATAAAAGTCTGCAAGGGTATCTGCCCCTTGCCAACAGCGACTGGGCTGGGACTCGAACCGGGGCCTTGGGCTCAAATCCTACGCTCCTTTCACTGTCTGTCCTTGCCTCTTTGTCCTGAGTTTCTTTCTTCCTTCAAATTCCTACTGCCTCTAGGTGGCCTTCTGGGACTCCTCCCCAAATCTGGTGTGGGCCATCTCAGCCATTCTGGAAACCCTGTCCTCTGAGCAGCCCTTAGTCTGGCTCTGTGCCCTCCATAGCAAGTGCACGTTCGTCCCGATTAGCCGTACTTCTGAGAGTCCCCAGCTGGCCCCCCGGGGCCTTTGCCCTCACCCCCTAGATGAGGCCTCCCTTCTTCCCATCTTCTGAAATCATCCTGATGACATCAAGTCCGAAACCCAAGCCCCCACTTTCAAGGGAAAGGCCCACGAATCCTCACTTAGATTCCATTTGTTCTCCTTTTGCAGACAATCCCACGAAGCTTGGACGACTGGCTCCCTGGGCTCTAGGTGTTGGGGGTGGGGGCAGCACGCTGGAAAGTGGGTGCCCAGCCTCCAGAGCCAGGCCACCCACAATAGCCGAGGCCAGGACCACAGACAGAAGAGCTCAGCCCTCACAGCGGTCCAGGGCTCCGTCAGAGAGGTGGGCTCACTTCGGAGCTCCAGGATCGCCCAGAGCCGGACCACAGTGGACGGCCAAGACGCTCCCTAACCACCACGACAGCTGAGCGTGGGAGCCAACCTCTACCGTGCTTTTACCGTTTATCACACTGCGCGTGCGGCGTGTGCTCTGTGGAAAGAGGTACAGAAACGTGCAGTATTTTTTTAAAAAGTCTATCAGTTCCTCGGGGCCACCATAACACATGATCACATATTGGGTGGCTTAAAACAACAGAAATTTATTCTCCCACCATTCTGGAGGCCGGAAGTCTGAAGTCAAGTTGTCGGCAGGACTCTGTTCCCTCCAAAGCCTCCAGAGAAGACTCCATCCTGGCCTCTTCCAGCTTCTGGTGGCTTCTGGCGCTCCTCTGTGTGGGGTTCCCTGACTCCAACCTCTGTCTCTGCCTTCATGCGGCCTTCCTCCCTGGGTCTCAGGATCTGTTTCTTCTCTCGTCTCTTCGAGGGACTGGTCACTGGGTTTAGAGCACACCTAATCCAGGACGAGCTCATCTTCAGACCCACAACTTAATTACCTCTACAAAGACCCTTCTTCCGAATAAGGCCGCATGTATGGGTTCCTGGTGGACGTATCTTCTGAGGTGGGAAGGGGGGGCCCTAGTCACCTCACTACAGAGAGATTCTTAATCTCAGATGGTCACAAAAATTTCTTTTAAAGATTTTATTTACTTATTTATTTGACAGAGAGCAAGCACAAGTAGGGGGAGCAACAGTCAGAGGGAGAAGGAGAAGCAGGCTCCTCGCCGAGCAAGGAGCCCCACGCGGGGCTCGATCCCAGGACTCTGGGATCATGATCTGAGCCAAAGGCAGACATGTAACGACTGAGCCACCCAGGTGCCTCGGTTATGAATTTTTTAAATGTCCCACTTTAATGTTTAACCAAATCAACCAGTTTCTGGTAAAGGTTTTTATACACAAAGCTCATTTCCTGAACAGAGCAGTTGCTGGAGGTCTGATCTACCTTGAATTTCCAGAGCTACCGGCACAGTGCAGGGCACACGGGGCGGGGGCTGTGCACCCGACAAATCCTGAACCAATGCATCCGTTCAATTTCCCTTACATCCCTTTCTCAGACCCCGTGTGGCACAGTGGGAAGCTGGAAAGGGCGGAGGAAGGATCACTAGTTTTCAAGTTGAGAGGCGAGGATTCCAGCCCCCCTCCTGCTCCTTGCTCACTGACATCTTAGCCCCTGAGTCCCTGTACAAGCCTCCTGATCTCTGCTTGCCTGGCCAATTCACTGCAAGTGTCCCTGTCCGGGAAGCCATTCTTGCCGTCCCACCAAAGGCATTTTTAAAAATCAAAGTACCACTGCATTCATTCATTAAAGCTTTTATTTATTTATTTATTTAAGATTTTATTTGTTTATTTGAGAGCGAGAGCAAGAGGGAGAAGCAGCCTCCCTGCTCGAGCAGGGAGCCCGGCGTGGGGCTCAATCCCAGGACCCTGGAATCATGACCTGAGCGAAGGCAGCCGCTTAACCGACTGAGCCACCCAGGCGCCCCTCGTTAAAGCTTTTAAATGATAACACTTCCCTCTAATTAAAGAGTAATACAAGCTCAGGGCAAAAACCAAACAACATTTAGAAATGAAAATCCTGCAAGCTGTTGTTCTCGTCAATAAATCGGTAAATGTACCTTTCCAGGTAAATGTCTTTCCAGATTCTTTCCTAAACATAAACATGCATGTATCTTTTGTGCAAATAGCTTCAGACTATACCTCTAAAATAATGTTTGTTAGCTTCTACCCAAAGTTTCTAGATATTTTATAGTGGAGTAGTTTGCAAGTTGCCGTGCCTGCTATCTTGCTTAGAATTGGGTGTTTTTTCCACTTAGCAATGTATTGTGAACATTTCGCCATGTTAACAAATATTATTTTTTTCAACACAATATATATATAATATATAATATTCTAACCTGCCCTCTGTGGTTGGACATTTCTTTTGCATCTAATTTTTGAGACAGATATCCATGGAATTTTAGATAAATATAATAATCTACTAATCTCATATGTAATCATCTAATATTAATCTATGGCATATAATTAATATCTCTAAAATACAATAATCCAGTCTGTCTTCTGTGGTTGGACATTTCTTTTGTATCTAATTTTTGCCATCATAAAAGATGGCATTATGAACAAGTTTGTTGATAAATCTTTCTGTGATTTCTCATTATTTTTCTAGGAAGAATTCTGGACCAAGAACTTGACTATTTTTTTAAATGTTTTACATTCGATTCAGTTTAGTCACCAGACACGGTACTGTCAGTTTCAGGGGTAGAATTTAGTGACTCATCAGTCGCCCGGAACACCCAGAGTCTATCACATCACGTGCCCTCCTGAAGACCCGTCACCCAGTTATCCCTGCCCAAGAATCTGACTATTTTAAGGCCTTTGATAATACTGCCGAAAAGAAAGGATGGGTCAGTTTTTATTTTTATTTTATTTATTTATTTATTTATTAAAACATCTTAATTTTATTCGGGTCCGTTTTTAAATAATTGAGGTCATATACCGACATCGTAAAAATTTTTACAGTACTGCGGGACCACAATCATGATACTAGCCCCAACTGACATTCACTGAAGGTGTCACGCCGTCCCCTGCTCTTATAGATTATTGTATTGTCGCTACTGTATACTTATCGTATTGTAGATCCTGTATTTAATCTTTATAACCATCCTAGAGAGAGGTACTGTGATTATCCCTATTTCACAAATGATAATGAGCCCCGAGGAGAGGCCATGCTCCACTGCGGATGTGCCTTTGAGCTCGACCTTCCCCTCCTTCTGAGGCCCGAGGCCCGTGTGGCTCCACCACCAGCAGCTGCCTCTTTTCTTAGGGCTCAGAGGGCCTGGCACGTTGATGACACTCGTGGACGCTGGCAGGGCCAGACCCCCCTCAGGACCCCTTCTGCCTTTCTTACACCGTCCTGCGTCTCCCCCACTCCTTTCTGCTTCGTGTTGTTCCGGACGAGATGGCAACAGCCTCCCCTTCTTCCCAGGGTCCGTTGTTCTTAGAAGGGGAAATGGCTGGTAAGGGGTCTGACTGCTAAACACACACCCTCTTCTTACCTTTCCTGGCTCTCCCCTTCCCCTGGGCCCAGGGGGGGCTCCCTGAGCCTGGCAACAAAGCCACAGCCCAGAAGGAGGCTCAGAAGAGATCCGAAAAGTGGGGGGCAGCCTGGCACTCACATTCCTTCAGGTCAATTTCCTTAAAAACGCCACTGCCATCACCAAACACCTACCACGTGCTAAGCCTTCAAGGGCCACAGCAACGCCCTGGATGGGGCCACAGCCTCCCAGCTATGACCCCAGACAGCTAAGAGTCACAAAAGGGGAATACATTCGGTGCCGTGGGGACAGAGGAATAGCTACCAATTCTGCATGGGGGACTCCAGGCTGAGAAGCTGGGAAGCTTGGTTCTGGGCATTGCTCTGCCCTCAACTCTGAGTGTGACCTTGGGCTCGTCTATTCCCCTCTCCGAGCTTCAGGTTCCACAGCTGTGAAGCCAAAGATCAGCACCCAGGGGTCCTTGAGGCCATTTCCAGCCAGGGCGTAAGGCAATTTTGTTCCCGGATCCTGAGCCATTTGAGCTGCTGCTGGCTTTTCGCTCCCACTTTTTAAAAGCAGTGAGTGAGAAGAGGCCGCGGTGGGGGTGGCGGCACAGGGACTGTAAAGAAATTCCCAGACTGGTCTGTTGCCTTTTTTGTGTGGACAGAGGAACTGGGGACCGCCGGGGGAGGGCGGAGGGGAAGGACCGGGATGGAGTGAGCAGGGGGAGACGAGGGTGTAGGAGGAGACAGGGAAATGAAATAAAGGCAAATTCACAAAGGACGTGGAAAGTGAGTGACAAGTTTGAGGCTGCAGGCCCGAGGCTGGCCAGGCCTTTAGGGCGAAGAATGGAGACAAACGAGCTGGATTTTCATGCTTGGTGGACGGTGAATGAAGAGCATCTTTTAAAACCCTATCAGGAACTCTTTGGATTGTCATTAGGTCTGGAGAGGGGGGAAGAGACAGAGGGCGGAGACTGCTGAATTTGGCCCCCTGGGTGTGAAAAGATGCTGATTCTCTGCTAGCAACAGGGGGCTTGAGGCCCTCTCCCCAAAGGTTTCGGTAAATTATTTGTTATTTGAGGGCTCTTGAAACCCAGGGGCAGGCTCCCCCCGCTCTGGGTGGGTGACACCACATTGGAGTGAGGAGTGGGAGGGAGGATGGCTGGGGTGGGCACCGGGTTTCCAGTTCCTTACAGGATGACCAACGATCTGGGTTTGCCAGGGACTTACAGTGTCCACACTGGGAAAGTCCTGGCCAAACCGGGATGGTCACCAAGCTGGGTGGGGCTGGTTGGGAGGGGACACCGAGGGAATTGACTTGCCCAGAGCCAATCCTACCAAGCCGTAGACTCATGGCTGGCCTGGGCTTGGTCTTGGCCTTGGTCCTGGCCTCCAGCGGGGTGCCTGGCTTACCTGCTCAGGCTGGGAGAGAGGAGATTTCAAAATGGAAGGTTCTTTGTTCATTTGTTTGTTCATACATGTGTGAAAGAGCCGATCAGCAACAGTTGCGTATGACTGGATATTAGATCATATTACAGAATTGTTGATTTCGTCAGGTATACAAATGGTCCGGTGGTTCTGTTTTTAAAAAATGTCTAGTCATTTAGAAAAGTATTTACAAGTGGGATGATAGCTATCTGGGATATATTTAAAGATACTCCACGCACAAAATAAAAATAAAAGTTAAAAATTCCCCACACACCCAGGGGATGCCTGGGGGGCTCAGTCGGTTGAATGTCCCACTCTTGCTTTCAGCTCAGGTCTTGATATCAGGGTCGTGAGATTGAGCTGCACTGAAGGCTCCGTGCTCAGTGGGGAGTCTGCTTGACATTCTCTCTGTCCCTCTCCCTCTCCTTCCCTCCTCCGCACTCTCTCTCTCTCTCAAATAAATAAATCAATCTTTAAAAAATATGTTTGCAGGGACACCTGGGTGGCTCTGTCAGTAAAGCGTCTGCCTCCGTCTCAGGTCATGATCTCGGGGGTCCTGGGATCGAGTCCCGCATGGGGCTCTTTGCTCAGCAAGGAACCTGCTTCTCCCTCTGCCTGCCTCTTCCAGTGCTCGTGCTCTTTCTCTCTGACAAATAAATAAAATCTTTAAAAAAAATGCGTTTGCATGATTGAGGTTGACAGGATCAGGGCAAACAGAGGAAACAAGATCGGCTGTGAATGGGTGGTTACAGAAGCTGACTGACAGTGCATGCATGTTCTCTGTCTACACTTTATGCATCCTCGAAAATACCTAAAATCAAAAGGGAAAGCACGTCAGGGATGCAATGCAGCAGTGTTCAAGACTTCCAGCTCTAGATCAGGAGAGCCTGGGTTCAATCCAACTCTACGTCTTACCAGGTAACATGTAACATGTCATTGAATTGCTCTCAGCCTCAATTTCATCATCTGTAAAATGGGAATAATTCTGCTGTCATAGGTTAATTAACAGAAAGTTCTAGGGCAGTGATTAGACATTGTAAATACTCATTAGAAGTTACCTGCCATTAAGATAGGGAGCTTTTGGGGAGGACACACCACTTCAGCCAGGAGGCCCCTTGAGGGCTTTCATTCTCTGGTGGTGTGGGTGATTCCCTGGAATAGACCTTCCCTGGAGAGGCCCACTGTTGGGGCGAGGCCCTCCCTAATCAATGAACCCAGATGGGCTGCCTCCTTTCCCATGCCCTTGGCTTCCGTGCAGCCCCCTGCCTGACCCTCTCTTGTTTTCAACCTTATGTGTTTGGCGGAGATTAGTTTTCTTCTCACCTCCTCCAGGTTTTGGTGGCTAAGCTTGTGTCTTCATGCCTTTGTTTGACGACTTTTCTTCTGGTCTCTTGTTGGTCAACCATGAACGGCAGGAGGGCAGGCCTCAGTCTCTTCCTGGGGTCTCCCTCACAGGCTGAGCCCAAAGAAGCGTGAGCACGTGCTAGTCCCCATGTGGGGACGGCACCCACACTCAGACACACACGCACAAGCACCCAAACTTCAGGCAGGTATGGTAGCACGTGCTCACAAATGGGGCCAGCAGCAAAGAGGTAGGAAGGTCTAAAGATGCAAGGAGAAGGGGAGACGGGGGAGCCTGGTCTTGCTGGCTGGGGGTGGGGTTCACAGTGCGGAGCTCAGCAAAGCTGTGAGCAGCAGAGCTTGGGGTCTGTCAGCCCCTGGAGCCAGTCTCCCTGTTGAGATCTGTGTTCTCAGAGTCCAGCCCCAGGCAGAGAGTCATAACAAGGCACTTGCCTCCATGCCAAGAGATTTCACAGAAAGACCTGGATTTTGGAGGCTGAGAGCCAACCTTCTGCTAGCCGACAGCACCGCTGTTGGTGTCACGAGGATGGAAACGTTGACTCTGCACCTAGCACAGGTGCTGAGCACTTATTTTGCCTTCTTTCACTGAATCCCGAACTTATCCTGTGGGAAAGGTAACAGCGTATCATTTTATCATTGAGGAGACTGAGGCTCAGAAATATTTGGTTGGCTGAAGGTCACACGCAGCTGGGAAGGGATGGAGCTTGGACTTGAACGCAGACTTTTTGTCTTCAGAGTCAATGGCCTCTGTGGCTGCACTCTATTGTGCAGTTTATGCTGAGCAAAGAAAGGACACTGGGGAAGGATCGAGGGTGAACATTGTATGATGTTTAAAATTTGCTGCAATGGAATCTACACAGGTATTGCTGGGAGAAGTGGGAAAGTGTGTGGGCAAAACATACGTGGCTCTGTGGTGATAAGTATTGAATTTGGGTGACAGATGACATGAGACTTCATTATCCTCTTCTTATTTTTGAAATTTTCTGTGGTAAATTTTACTAGCTCCGGGTTCTACCCTGGCTGTACCATCACTGGGTGACCTTGAACGTGTTCCTGAACTTCTGCATGCCTCAGTTTCCCCACTGGGCCTTGCCCCATCTGTTTCCAGCTCATTGCAGGATTGCAAGGCTGCTCAATCTATGCCCAGGAAATAAGAAGTGTAGTCACTCCTGGCTCTGTCGAGACATGAATTCTTTCTAGGGACAGCCATGGACCCCTTCTAACTGAAGATTCATTTTTTGCCTCCCACTCTCCGGGAAGAAAAAGTCTGGCAGAGCTGTCTGTGTGTTTGGTCTGTGTCTGGACTCCTGGAGTGGAAAAATATAAGCGTGTGGGGGGTGGTGAGGGTGGGTAATGTGCAGGGCACCGCTCACTCAACCTACGTGGTCTCCTCTTCTCTTCCAAGTCGCCACCTGTTCATTCCTCATTCAAAAGGGGCCTGGAGGCCCCAGGCAGAAGGGTGGTGCCCAGACCCTGGGGGAGGCAAATGAGGCTTTGGGCCTCCCAAACACTGGGGATGATAAATGGGGTCCGAGTCTTTCAGGCTTCATTATAGAGTCGCCATGGGTTTGCCCAAACCATGGCAACCAATTCAAGCAATGATTAACCTAATAAAGCAGAGGCAAAGGGGAAAAAGATGCATTCAAGACCCCAAGTCAGGCCCTGGTTCTCTGGAGGCAGTAAATTTCCCTTCAGTGGGTACGGTGTCCAGGCCCCAGACGTCCTAAATCTCTGCTTCCAGGGTGGGGGTGGGGAGGCCTGTGAGAGCAGTAAATGGAGAACAGGGATCAGTTGGGGTGGTTTCGGTGTGCACTTAGTGGTCCCGCTCCTGGGCCCTCGGAAGCCAACCTGGCACTGGAGACATCCACCTTAGCCCCAGGAGTCAGATCACCTGGGACTTTCTTCTTTTGATTCCTGGTGTATTTGGCCCTGGGGAGGTGTGTGTGGGGGGTGTGTGGTGCGTGTGCCCATGTGTGTGCACGCACATGTGTGTGCCCATGCACACGTGTCTGTCTCTGGGGTCTGAAAAGCAGGCAGCGAAATTCTGCTGCTGCCAATATTCTGGGCAGCCCCTGAGACAGTGCCCAGTGAGCCCTACCTCCTAGTATCTGTGTACTGTGGATTTAGTCATTTCTTTCTAGTAAATAAAATGTGTCAGGGGTACTGGGATGTCCCTTTTGAGATCAGATTTCAAAAATACTATGGCTTTGGTCTTGGGGTCTTCTTGTTTACTTGCATCAAAGGGAGCCAGTTGCTAGGTTGTAAGCTGCTGAGCTATGGAGGGGTACACATGGCAAGGAATAGAGGAAGGCTCTGGTCCAAAGCCACTGAGGAACTGAGACCCTTAGTCCAATGGGCCTTGAGGAAATTGAGTCCAGCCCAAATAAGTGGGCTTGGAAATGGATCCACCCCCAACGAAGCCATCAGATGAGACCATATTCCTGGCTGGCACCCTGACTAAAGTCATGAGACTCTTTTTTTTTTTCCTTTTTTTCAAAGATTTTATTTATTCATTTGACACAGAGAGAGAGATTACAAGTAGGCAGAGAGGCAGGCAGAGAGACAGGGAGAGAAGGAACCAGGCTCCCTGCCAAGCAGAGAGCCCGATGTGGGCCTCGATCCCAGGACGCTGGGATCATGACCTGAGCCGAAGGCAGCGGCTTTAACCCACTGAGCCACCCAGGCGCCCAGTCAGTCATGAGACTCTTGGAGCCAGGGGCACCCAGCCAAGCCATGCCTGCATTCTTTACCCACAGAAGACCCACGTAATGAATGTATCTTTTTTAAGTAGTTAAATTTTTTTTGCAGTTTGTTATGAGCAATAGGTAATTAGTACAACAGAGATAATATAGCTGGTGATAATGGTAAGATAACAGGAGCCTCAGTTTGTCACCATAATTAACAGGTCTTGGGCAAGTCATGTAACCTTTGCCTAGTAAATGTGGGAAAGTCAATTCTGGCCCATGCCTTCTTGGCTAATCAGCTGTAGGAATAAGATAGAGATGGAGTGGATACTGTCATGAGTTCTGCTTCAAATTGCTGGCAGGTGGACGAAGTGTATGGACATATCTGTCCTCTCGTTTGAATTTAAACCCTGTGTGGTAGGTGGGGTTTGCTCCTTCTTTATAGATGGAGAAATCAAGGATTCGAGAAGCTAAGAAATTGCTCAAGGTGATTGAATGTGGAAGTGGTGAAGTTGAGATAGATGTCAAATCCACTAGAAGACTATCTCAGCAGGGACACCTGCACCTGATTATGGGCATTGTTACTAGTGATCTCAGAAATAGTCATTCTGTGCTGATAATCCAATCTCATCTAATCAGATGGGGCGTCTTCTAAAATAGACCCATAAGCAACCAAGGACTGGTTATTTTGGTGCTGAGGAGGGTATGATGCAGGAAGGGTAATGGGTCTCCATATAAATTATTCATTTATTCAACAAATGTTCATTGACCTTTATGTGGTAACCAGTCTGGGGAAGGGTAGAAGTTTCCAAACAAATAACTGAAATGCCTTTCATTCATTAGTCAATTCACTTACTCATTACTTCGTTCCAAAAACATGAGGCATATGGTTGAGAATGGGCACTCACTGGATTCATGAAGGACAGTTCCACCCTTGAGAAGACCAGTGGAAGGTCCAGGTGAATAAACAGCTAGTTACAATGCTACCTGAAGGCTGCAAAGATATTCCTATGCACAGAATATTACAGGAGCAGGAACAAAGAGGGTGGAATAGTTCAGAGAAAATTCCTGGGAAGAGGTAATGTCTGTGCTGGAGGTTTGGCAGGAGCTGGAGAGGAGGGAGAGAGGGTTTGGGCAGAGAGAGCAGTATGGAAAAGAAAAGAAAAGAAAAGAAAGCATGGAAGGGAGAGGCCTGAGTATGTGTAAGGAAAAACTTCAAACAGGTCAGTATTTCTGGATGGTAAATGTCAAGGCAAGTAAAGCGTTGTTAAAAAGAGTCTGGTGCAGCAGGACTCCGGTCATAAGCTTAAGTGATTTGTGATGATAAAAATAAATAATAATAGCATATATAATCTAATTTAATCTGACAACAACCTTGTGGTACAAATTGCTCATTACCCACCAGAATCCATACTTTACTTCTTCCTAGACACATAAATACTCTTCCAGTTGGGTGTAGTGACATTATCATGTTCTCCCTGTGGAATGTCAGTAGAATGTGCTACTTCCTAGTCTAACCTTTAAGACTGTGGCTGAGGTTCCTCCATGCTGTATTTTCCCTTCCCACTGGCTAGAATTTATGACAATGCAGCCTCAACTATGGGGATGGCAAAGACCTGGGAATTGGTGGAGAAAGAAGATAGAAGGAACCCAGGTCCCTGATTATGTCATGGAACAGAGCTACCACCTACCTGGAATGCTCCCTCAGATTGAATTATTAGTGAGTGTGTTATAGCACTTTAACCTAAACCCTATAAGCAATATTATCTCCAGTTTACAGATGAAGAAATTGAGAGAAATGTTAAGGAACTTGTTCATGGTCATACTGGTAGTAAATGAACCAGCTGGGAACCGAACCCAGATTTGTATCACTTCATAGCTCACATTACACCATCATTCCCTATTGGAACATGGGCTTTATCCCAGGGATGATCGAAAACCACTTGAAGACTTGAAACAGGAGAGTGACAATGTTATATTTGCATGTTACTCTGGCTGTAACATGGAAAGAGTACAGTGATGAGTGTTGAGATTAAAGATAGGGAGATCAGTTAGGCAGTCTCTCCACGTGAAGGATGAAAGCCTAAACTAGAGTAGTGGTCATAAGGAAATAAAGGAATAGCCAGATTCAAGAAATAGCAAGAAGGAAAAATCAGCAGGACATACGGGTTAATTGCATGTAAGTAGTGAGAAAAGTCAAGTATGGATGAGTGGTGATACTTAATGAGGCAGGAAAAGGAGGAGGTATTAGTTTGGAGTTAGGGGAGAGGAATTCCATTTTGGACAAGACTCATCTGGGGTGCCCAAGGGACATCTGGATATATAATCCTGAAGTTTAGGAAGGGTAGATCGCAGCTGAGGAGTGTCACCAAGAAAGGTAAGTGGTCCTTAGCCTTTGCGCAAATTTGTACTGTACAGAGGTGCAAAGGAAATTCTACTTCATACCACCCTCCTAAAAAATCCTGGAAGAATAAGAAGAATTCGAGACAAATGAGGATGCTAATGGTAATAATTGCCATTTATGGCAGCTTAGCCTGCACTAAAACCAAGCACCTTAATCAGCCCACTTGGGGGCCCACTGTTTATGGTCCCAACTTCACAGTTATTGAAAACCACCAGTAGAAGTACCAGGCTTCAAACCAATGCCTCTGTAATTCTGAAGAACTGTTCTCAACCACTCTGCCATCCTACTTATGCATCTGGGGACTTCCAGGAACAAGCTTTTGTTCTTGGAATAACTTAAAAGCTCTTTGTAACCTGAAGAATGAGACTCCTATTGAGGGCCAAGTTCCAAACCATTTTCCCAGTTAGGGGTGCTGCAGCCTACACTTCCAATGTTGCTTCCCTTGAGACCTCTCGGATGCTGTCAGAGTTCCTAACATGGTCACTCAACTCTAACTCCATCATTTACAAAGGAGAGTCTTTTGGCCTAGAGAAAAAAGAGCCTTTCTGAGGTCACACAGTCAGTTAACAGCCACAAAGTCCATGCTTTCCCCACCACGCCAAGGAAACCTGACATTTTTCTGGATCTACATATCCACAGGGGGCTCCCGAGAAACTACCGTCCAGAAATGTGGGCAGGGTCCATAGATGGTTTTAAACCGTGTTGAGAACACAAAGTTGCCAGGAACGTCTCCCGCTCTGAACGAACACGGTACTTTCAGCACCATGGTCAGGGGCACGCGGCCGCTCTCGGGAAATCCGTACCTAACCGGGTTAACCAGGCAAGCGCCCCCAGCTTCTCCCTTGGCCCTCAGATCTCAGAAGAAGAGGGGGCAGAGAAGAGCAGCCTGGGACCTTGAAAGAGAATGCGGGTGGGGTTGGCCAAAGGCAAGTGTGCAAGGGAGCCCGTGGCCTTCCAAGACCCGGAAGACCCAGCTAGAGCTGAAGCAGGAACAAATTATCTCAGCGCAGAGCACACAGCTCTAAATTGCACGGAGCCCAGAACCAGGTCACAGTCCTAGCTTGCTGAGTTCACCAAGTGACTGAGGGTCTGAGGAAGTCACCAATTTCTAAGACTTTAGGTCTCTGTTTCTGTGAGTGTGAACATCCTGACTTGTTCTCTTCACCAACTGTAGGAAGGGACCTAAGATAAGAAGTTTCCAGCCTCAAATCTCCCACTGTCTGTGTTCTTGGCCCTTTGAAGGCAGAGCAGGCAGGTGCAGTAAGTGAGTGCCCCCTTCCTTTCCTTGAGCACAGTCTGAAGGTATTTGAAAAGGATGGGAGGGGCGCCCAGGTGGCTCAGTTGTTGGGAGACTGCCTTCGGCTCAGGTCGTGCTCCCGGAAACCAGGGATCGAGTCCCGCATCGGGCTCCCAGCTCGAGGGGGAGTCTGCTTCTCCCTCTGACCTCCCACCCTCTCATGCTTTTTCTCCCTCCCTCTCAAATAAATAAATAAAATTAAAAAACAAAAAGGATGGGGAGGAGGGAAATAAACACAACAGAGAATATTAATTATGTAAGTGTAAAAATGTAATTATACTATCCCCAGCACTTATTCCGTACCACATTTTCAGCCAAATTCCCTTACACCCTCCCCACGGTGTCTCCACTGCCAGGGCGTAAGAGTCTTCTCCACCTTTCTGTTTGTGGGGAGCCTGTAACTTGGTCCACCATAAGCACTGTCTTCTCTTAGGGACTCAGAAATCCAGTGAAAGGGTATTAAGGGCTCCCTTCATATTCTCCAGCGAATTAGCAGAGGCTCAGGGACTCGTCCAAGGTCACACAGCGAGGCAGAATGACCGTTAGGGGAGAGGAGGGGCAAAGGGCGCCTGTGGGGTCGCGTGTGCCCCCAGCCCCGCCTGCCTTTGGGCCAGCCCTGCAGCCAGGCTCCCAGACATTAGCATTCCAATAGCCCCGGGACGCTTTGTCTCCCGACCAAGGCCGGCTTGGGGGTGGAGTGGGATGGGGGCAGGGCACCATAAATCTACCTGCTTGTGTGTGCGGATGGGGGTGGGGCGTGGGCGCAAAATTCATGTGCGGTTTTTCTGGAAGTCAGGCTTGGTCTCAGACAAAGGCATAAAAGGGGTAAGAGCCTTGCGACCCGAGGGTCTTTCCTGGCCTGGCTGAGGAGCCCGTCCGGATTTCAGAGAGCTGGGGCGCTGGCGATGACCTCAGACTGTGGGAGGCTCCGCACCATTAGGAGCGGAGGCGTAGTCTGCGAGTGCGGGCTGCCAGCCGAGACTGAGACCAGCTTGACTGATTTTAAAAACCTCTGAAAGCAAAATGCCTGGGAGGGCTTGGTGGGGGGTGGTGGTGATGGTGAGCCTGGGCTAGTTAGTTGTACGCGCCACTCACAGGAATGTTTCCAAGCCCTTCTTGATGAGTGGCCCTTTGGAAAGAGCCATGGACCAAATTTCCCATCTCAGTGCAATTCCAAACACAATGATGGAGCTCACCCTGGGCAAGGGAGCCCTAAACTGCAGCGATTCAAGCAAACCCAAATCTTCCTCTGCTTCCTCTTGACTTGGAGGTAGAGCCGGCAGACAGCTTCGGGGTCAAATCCACCCCTGACCAAGGGGGCAGCCCAGCAGTCAAGTTGGTTAAACCATACTTTTTTCTCCTTTTTAATTTGTGGGGCGGAGGACCAGTCTGCGTGTGTTTGGTGACTAATGGCTCCTTAATGAGCACCCTCAAAAGTAGGAGGGGGGTTGGGCAGTGGGTACATCCACCTGGAACATGGAGCCAACCCTCTTGGAGCTCCAGGGAGCCATTTGCACCGAGGGAGTCCCCTGCCTATTTGAAAACTTAGTTTCCACAGCCTTTCACAGAAGGAAGGATTTTCCTACTTAAGGATTTCTCTAAACCTGTAGTCCTAGCCCCAAATGCCCCCTTCTCTTGCAAGCTTCCCAGTCCAGCCCCAGGTAACAGCGGCCCCACCTCCATCCTGTACCCGGCACCAATAATTTTGGCTGTATACTTGTGGCTTTCCTGGGAAGACAGAGATGGATCTTCTTGCTTTTTGTCTCTCCGCACTTTTCTCCTAAAGGCGCAGAAAGTAACAGGCACGGGCTTGGTCCATGCAACTAGGAGCTGCGGACACCTGTCCCTGGGTGGTGCCCCAGGTGGAAGTTGGCTGCTGCAGAAGTCACCAATAACCCATTAATCTCCTCCCAGATTAAAGCCTTTAAGTGAAACAACACCTTCGTTCATTCTTTTGTTTGCATGTCCCTCTCCCTCCCCCATATCCAGCCCCTAGCAACTGAGGTGTATTTCCTCAGAGCTACCTTTACTGGGAATAGAAGGGAAGAAAAGTTCAGTTGTGGGCTGGGAGGGCGAAAGAGAGACACAAGAGGCGTTACCCTGGGTAAGACGCCGCCTTTGCGCTCTAACTGGAAAACTACCTATGGTCTGCCTCCGGGCCCCCGATGGTGCCGCACCCCCCTGGGGTTGGCCCGCTTCCTTCTTGCGGCCAATCCAAGAAGGCCTCTGGGGTTCAATTCACAGGATAGAGTGTCCACCCTCCATTTTCCTGTTCCAGGGCGTCAGGCGGACTCTGCGAATTCTTATGGCTCAACCTGCTTCCGGAGGTATGGGGGTTCCTCCAGCCATGTAGGGGTGCCCCAATAACGCCCCGGGGGACAAGTTTCAGTCCCTGCCGCACACCAGCGCAAACCTACCTTGGGAGCAGAGTGGCTGGAAACCTGGACCAGGTTCTTGGTAAGTGTTCTATCAAGACTGCTGGGTGTCCCTGGTGCCAGAGATTTCAGCAGGAATCTCCACTCTCTCTGCTCCCTGCTGTTCAGTTCCACGCATCAAGATGCCACCGCCCCAGAACCGGCTGCGTAAAATGCGCTCAGAAGATGTGCCAGCTCTCTAAGCACTCTGGGAAAATTCCTGGGATGCCCAGTCCACCTTCTGTGTTTCTGAGGGCTCCGACCCTGTGGTTGGGCTATTCCTCTTCCTCCCCAAATTCAACAGTTGCTCAAAATCCAGGCTAGTGGGTAGAGGAGAGAGTCAGCAGCGCCGGCAAGTAGCCCTAGCTGGAAGCTTGTCTTTCATCTAAACCACCGTTTGGAATATGACAAGTCGCTGCCCTAAAATAAAACAGGGAACTGGACCAGTGATTTCTTAAAAGCCTTCCAGCTCTTACTTTCCACTCGAGTTTAGCTGACTTGCCCTTGCAATCTGCTCTGCCTCCAGCCTAGTGCCACTGTTTCTCTGCCCAAATCCGAGAAGGGGCCCAGAGCCCCAGAATGTTTCATCCCTCTCCTTGGGCTGAGGCCCACCCCCACCCCAGCCAGAGACTGTGGCCCTCCCTTCTGCATAACTGAGTTACCTAACTGAGGTTTCTTGAGGGTACTTTTTTTATTGGCTCAAAATCTCATTCACCAGTCTCTAAATAAATCTTATGTACAAAATATAGACTTCCCCCCCTGCTGTGAAATTTCACCAATAAATACAAACGTGTAAAGGACGGGGGCATATAATTTACCGTACCAAAATTCACTTCAAAAGATATCATATAATTTACAGGCTGATTTTTTCTTTCTTTTTTCTTCTTCTTTTTTCTTTTTTAAAGACAGAGGCGCTTCAGGTCACACGGAGGCGGGAACGACTTTCTGGAGGTGGACAACCTCTTCCCCAGTTCACAGCCTGGTCTCCCTCCCCCGGGGGAGGGCAAAGGCTCCGAAAAGTGCAGGAGAGAAGGCAGAGGATCGCCTTCGCGGATTAAGGCATCGGAGTGGCCAGAAACCAGGGCTTGATAGGGACTGGACGAGAAGGTCAGTGGCGTCTTTGCAGAAGAGAGCAAATGGTGAGAGATCGAATACTGGGGTAAATCGCATCGGTGGAGGACTGCTGAGAAAGACTGACAGACCCGAGGGAGGGTAGGGTGGCTGGAGACAGTGAGTGTCTCCGGCCGCGTAGTGCTACCATCCTGGTCGTCTTGGCACGAGACTTGGGGTGCCTGCAGGGAGGGGAACGCTCGGAGCTTGTAGTGCCCGCCCGCGCGGGCAGCAAACAGAGGGCTGAAGTTGGCGCGGCGCAGAGGACCGCAGAGGACCGGGGGATTGAATCCAGCCCGTCGCCCTCGGACGCGCCTGGGCTCACCGGGTGTCAGCGAGCCCGAGACTGGAGAAGCAAGTTCGCGCTGGGGGCCGCCGCAGCCGCGGTGCGTCCCCGAAGGCCTCTGCCTCCCCCACCCCTCCCAAGCACCCACCACCCAGCAGCCGACAGGTTCCTTCATAGGAAGTCTGAAAAAGCTAGGGCGCTGGGGCGCAGACCGGCAGGGGAGGCAGGAGCCTGCAGCCCGGGACGCTCCTCCAGCGAGGCGGCGGGGCTCAGGCTGCCCGCCTGGGAGACCGGGGAGTAGAGGGAGCCCCAGTCTCCGGGGGAGCCGCCGTCCTGGCAGCCCAGCTCCTCGCAGTGCGGTGCGGGCGGCTCCAGCCCGTAGAGGCTGTGGTCGGCTATGCGCAGCGCCTGCGTCAGCGCCCAGATGTAGTTGTGCGCGAAGCGGAGCGTCTCGATCTTGGTAAGCTTGGCATCGTCCGGAAAGGTGGGCAGGACGCCGCGAAGCGCGTCCAGCGCCGAGTTGAGGTTGTGCATTCGATTGCGCTCGCGGTCATTGGCCTTCTTGCGCCGGCTCCGTCGCTGCTTGCTCAGAGCCAACTCGCTCTTGGGCCGGCTGCGCCCCCCGCGCCTCGTCCGGAGCTTCCTCGGGGCCCCGCGGCAGCCGCCCCCTTCCTCCTCGCCGCAGTTTCCCCGCCCGCGAGCGGGGCTGGGCGCAGCCGACGCGTCGCGGGTCACTTCGTCGTCCGAGGCGCCCTGGAAGGGCTGCTCTGTCTCCTGGGCCACTTGGACAGCGGGCGCACCCGAGGGATGAGGCGTCATCCTGCGGCGGGGTAAGAGGTAGAGGTGAGTGTTGGGCCCACCCCCCGGGCGCAGTTCCCTATCCCGGGGCCAAGTGGGAAAAAACCGAGAAGAAGCCACCCCCCGCTCCCGCCGGATCAGAGGACCCCTTCCCCGCTCCAGCCCTCGCTCCGAGGCCTCCAGGTGTTACCTTGTTCTCCCGCGCGCAAAAGGGTCGAGAGAGGGGCGCAGCGAGAGCAGTTGGTGAGATGAGCTGGCCTCTTCGTCCGCAAGCCCAGCCGAGGCGCAGGCGCTGCCTGGAAGTTTCCCCAGCCCCAGAGAAGCCAAGCGCGAAGGCGGTCCCGGGCCACCGTGGCTGTCTTTGGCGCGGCTGCCAGACCATTCGGATTTTCCGAGCCGCAAGTCGTGTGCCCCTTGGCACGCTTTATGCGCTCGGCCCGGGCCAGGAGCGTGCCTGCCCCGCTGCTGCCCGAGCCGCGGGCCAATCAGCGCCGGGGCCAGGGGGCCGCGCCACGCGAGCCCGCTCCTCCCCCGCGGGGCACAGCTGGATTCCGGACAAAGGGCCGGGGTCGGGGGAGGGGAGCGCCGCTCTGTTTGCTTTCTCTCCGCGGGCTCTGTCCCAGCAACTCTCGGTTCCTCAAAGAGCCTCGCCCGGTGAGGAGAGCCTCGTCTGGCTCCCGTCTGGCCGCCCCAGTCCGCTCCGCTCTTATTCTGTCTTGCCTTGGCATCTGTCCAGACTCGCTTTTGGTACCCAGAGAGGGTCTGGGGAAGCCTATAGGGTTGGTAATTTCCACGGGTTACACACGGGGACGTTAAGGCTCAGAGAAGGTGGCGGCTCGCCCCAAACGTCTGTGCCAGAGATAGGACAAGGAGCGAGGTGTTCCGACCGCCAGCCTGGAGGAGCGTCCCTAACCCCCATGCCGCCCTGCTCTCCTGCTCTAAGGGTAGGCCAGGGAACCCCCACAGGGTGATGTTTCCCTGACCCTCTCCATTCTGGGAGGGGGGGCGGACAGGGCGACCACAGAGAGATTCTGCCTATGTCCCTGCCACTTAGAGACCTTCCCTGGGCGTTAGGAGCCCCCCTACCTCCCACCATCGTGTCCCGAGATGAGACTGCTCACTCCGCAGAGGGAGGCACTTAGAACCTTTCAGGAACCGAAGACATTTCCATGCTGTCCCAGAGGCGGAGGGTGGCCTTGGTGGGATCTCCGGGGGACATTCCGCCACCAGCAGTGACGGACAGCCCCCTCGCATTCCGGCCAGGGCCTTTGGGGGAGGGGCCCAGGTGAGAATGGGTCAGGAGAGGACCGGGAACTCAAGGCCGGGCCTTGTCTTTTAAATGCGCGAGGTTTGCTGGCGAGGCGAGGAGCAGATCCCTTCTTCCTCCCCTCCGTCCCCTGCCCGGTCACAGGGGAGCAGGGACTGCCGGCACTACCTGGGCCAGGCAGCGCCACCGTGCTAGGCCGGGATCCGGCCGTGAGCACCGGGCAGGGACTCCGAAGTCCCCTGGGAACACCGTCTGGAAATCTTTCCATAGTGAGCATCCTCCCTCCTTTCTTCCCCGCCCTTCCCTTTTGTCCCCGCCTCGGACGCCCCGTGGTCTTCTGCTTCCGGTCACTCAGGGTGAGGGGTCGCGGCTTCCGCTGCTCTCTCTTGACCGCGATGTGTCCGGTGGGGAGAGAGGGGGCAACCGAGGGTGGAAGACTGGGGCCCGTGTTCCGTGCCCGCAGGCCGCGACGGCTGTACTTCTAGCAGATGCAGATACGCAGCGCCTGCCGGAAGCTGCGGAGGGGGGCTGGACCCGGCTGGGAAACTGCGGGGATGGGGTGAAGGGACGAGGTAAGTCTGCAGATCTGCCCCAGGGACTGCCTCTCCACACCCGCGCCGGCTGCTCAGGGGGCGCGGTCACCTCCTGGGCAGGGAGAGGACCGGTGTGCTTGGGAGCCAGGGAGAGAGGGCTGGGGACTGCACAGGGATGGGGGCGCTGTCCTCCGGCTCTCGGCGGGTGTGCGGCTAAGCAGATGCGCCTCCCTTTCTGCCTTCCCACTGAAGCGAGGGGTCAGGCTCAGGAGCAGCAAAAGGAATGAGACTCTTGGATTCCACATTTTGCTTCTCCTTTAGATCCCCAGTCGCTCCAAAAGTGTTTTCTAGTCATAAGAATGAGATCCCCAGGCCCCTTTTGCAGATGGAAAAGTCAAGGCCCAGAAGGGGAAGGGACTCACCCAAGGTCACACAGCAAGTTCTATTGGAACCACAGAGAACTCAGGTCCTAAGACTTCTCGTTCTAGATTCCCCCTTGTACCTGCTGCCTCTTCCTGACTGGGGGAATATGTATATATTTTTTTCAAGGCAAAACCAGACTCCCCAAAGTGTAGAAAATAGAAGTCCTGTATCTTTGACGAAGACAGAGTCAGAGTAGAAAAGGGGTAGTGGCCCCATCTCCCAGTGCCAAGAGGGGCCAGCGTCCACCCATGTTCCATCTCTCTACTTTCCTGCCCCATACACCTGCCTTGCTTGATTTCTGTCATCCTGCAAATTATGAAGTGACAAGAAATCCAAAGCATGCTTCCCTAGGGCTTCCAGACCCAGCCCCTCTCCAGGAAGCGAGCCCTGGATCAAACATCCCTATGGGTCCCCAGGAATCCTGGAGAGCAGCTCGAAACGAGGACTCTCATCCAGCAGCAGCCCTGAGATAAAAGGCATAAAAGGCACATGCGGACTTGCTTGCCTCAGTTTGGCCGCAAGCGGCTAATGGGTACTGGCAAGAGCCACAGGGCGAGCCTCTGCGCCAGGGGAAGATTCTGGGCATTCTTGGGAAACTTCTTAACTGGGAGAGAATTCTGGGACCCACTTGGAATTCTTATCCAGCTTTCCCACAGCAGCTCCGGCCCAGGGCTCTGCGGGGCTTTGCAGGCAGCCACCACTACTGCTTTGCGCAAAACATAGGGTGAGGAGCGCGCAGCGGCCCAGAGCAGCGTCTCCTTGAGGAACGTACCAGCTCTCGGCAGGCAGCCCTTCTTCTGGCCGGGAGGGCAGGGCCGCAGGTCACAGAGTCCTGGGGGATTAGATATCCGGGATCCACGTCCTCCCTGTCCGCTGCTGGGGATGCACAGACCTCTCTCCAAAGTCAATACCTGTGCTTCTGGCGGCGGAGGCGCAAACAGGGACAACTCAGTGCGCACCGGCGGTGTTTGGGAAACCGCTCTTCCCGCAGGGAGCAGAGCCGCTTCCCGAAGCCCCAGGCCAGCCACTGCCTGTCAGGCCTACGAAACGGGTGCGCCTCCGCTCTCTGAGACCTAGGCAAGCCCCGAGGCTGGGGCGGCCCAGGAGACAGGCAGCGGCCTGAGGCCTGGAGACCGCGGGCGGATTGGAAAAGAAGGAAGGCAGCGGTCGGCCCTGCCGCCTTCCCGCCGGCGGGGGGGAGTCTTAGCAGTGACTGGGGGCTCTTTGAGAAGCAAGCGGGAGGGAGGGGGGCCATGAGGAGCTGAATAGCTAATGGCTTGCCAGAGGAGGGGGCTTCTTTCTCTCGCCTTCGCCTCGGCCCTGAAAGAGGGGAAGACAAAAATCTGGCGAGCGAGCTGCCTGGGCCGAGACTGGCCACTTCAAACAGCCCTTCAAACAAAAGGAGACGATGAAAAGAAAGCCCCACCTGTCTCCAGTGTTTGCTAAAATAATAATAAATAGATTTCGTTTAATAAATAATTACAAGAGATTGTAAAGTGGAGTGCTTTGGAAAACATCTACCGCGGGACTCCTGCAGCCAGCCGTCACCTGCTCCCAAGGCGGGCAACTTTATTGTTAAGCCACCCCCCAACTAGTTTGCCTCTGATAAACTCTCCCTCGTTTTCACAATGACTGTTTACTCATAGTTAGCACAATATTACCTTTGCCGTGATAAACCCAGAGGGGGGAGACCTGGCCCCTGGCCCCTGGGCACACCTGTCCCAGAAGCTGACACATGGATTTGGCACCGAGCAGACCTCCCCCCCGGGGGCCCTGCCTCCGTGTACATTGGCCCAATTGCCACCCATTTATAACAGGTTGACTGCAAGGCCTATCTCGGTCCTATTTGTCTTCTTTTATTGAAAGCATATGGTCTCCAGGGGCTCACCAGCCCCATATTTCATCTGCCGGGAGCTGGGGCGCTTCCGCAGGCTGGAGCGGCGGCCCAGCGCACTGCTCCCCACTCAGCGGCTGCCGCGTCCGCGGAGGGGATGGCGGAGGTGGGGTGGGGAGAGATAAGACGGGCTCCTCGTCCCCCTTGGGAGAGAAGCCATTCCCCCAGAGACTCCTCCTCCCCCGGCGCGGAGACCTCATGCGCTCTTGAATGGGTGGCTGGTTCTTTTCCTTGGGTAGGTGAGAGGGTGCCATATGCCACCCCCCGGGGCGTCGGAGGGAGCTCCAGCCCAGGCAGCCCTCGAACAAAGGGAAGAGAGGGCCCGGGACCTCAGAAACCCCCGAGGTCTTTATTTCCAGATCCCCCTCCCTGCCCAGGGCCGCCTCCCCCCGGATGTGCGTAGCCGGCGCGCAGCGCCTGGAGACAAAGTGTCCACATTATCCCAGCCGCCGCCGGAGACAGTGAATGCGTGAAAAGGTGCATTGCGCACCCAGACACCTGTTGGAGCGGCGCCTCTTCTCAGCGCCTCTCTCTGTTCTGCTCTCGGTCAGCGGGGAGTGGGGGTGGGCGGTGGGGGGAGGGAGAGATACTGTGATTTGTGGCGACATATGTTGAGCAGATTGGTGTGTACTCTTCACAGGGACACACGCACCCTCGCTCCCATACACACCCCGCGAGAAGGAGCAGCTGCTCCCCTCACCTTCTCCCGACATAATACCTGGGCCAGGCGCTTTGGCGTCGCCTTTTGAGACTCCGGCTCTCCCCCACCCCCTCTGCCTTCCACCCCCACCTGCCGCCCCAGTCTTGGCAGCTTCGCTGTCGGACGTTATTGTCAAATTTAACAGATGCACGTTTGTTCCCAGCGCCTGGGCTCAAACACACACGCACACACGCAGGCACCCACAGAAAACGCGACCGATGACACAGATGCGGCGCGCAGGACGTCCATATGCCCGGCTCCGCGCTCGCTCCGGCTGGGGAAACAAACAGGACCGTGCGATTTTCTCTCCCCAGCCCTGAAGAAACGGAAACAGCCGCGGGCGGGGAGGCCACCTGCAGGCTGCTCTAGCTTTGCCCTTGCCCTTGCCCTTAGGCGCGAGGGCGCACGGCGGGGCGCGGCGCTGGGAGCCCGGGGAGCGGCCGGCTGTGGGTGCAGAGCGCCTACCGCGAGGCGGCGGGGAAGGGGTCCCTGGCGGGAGCGGAGAGGGCCAGAAGCTCTGGAAGTTCCGGCAGGACACTGCCTGACCTCTGGCCCTCGCTGGGCCTCTGGGCTTCTGTATTCCTAAGTGGTGAAGACGCCTTGGTCTTCCCTGGGGTTGCCAGGAGTGGACACCCTCCTGAGGCGCCCTGGGGGCAGGCGGGTACCCCTGGAGGAGTCCGTTTCACACATGTCTGCCCACTTACTTCCTTGGCCCATGCGAGGCCACCGAGCTGGGCTTTACGAACAGGATGTGATGAGAAGAGAACTGGATGGGGGCGGGGGGGCCCCTGGCTTTGCCACTGTCTTCGCGTGGCCCTGAGAAAATTATTTCACCTGCGCCTGCTTCCCACCTATTAAAGGAAAAAGCTGTGAGGGCGATAGGTGGTCATTTTCTTTTCAAATTTTGCAAAATTTGAAAAACTTGGTTATCAGTGGGTGTCAGGCTGTGAGAGGAGGAAACGGGGAGAGGGCGCACCCTAATCCTCCCCGAACCCCCACCCTCGGTTTCCCAGATCTGAGTTTCTGGCCACTGGCTCTTTCACCAACAGTTGAGGTGCTGGGGGCGGGGATGGGAGTGGGGGAAGGCAGGCACCGAGGGGTTTAGGAAGCTATCCTCTGTCCCCTCCGTCTTCCAACTCTTGGGACACAGGCGACCTTGGGGCCGCTGCGACACGCAGTAGCAGCATGGCTCCTGATGCCAGGCTTCCAGACACTTCTTCCAGTGCCCAGGGGGAGCTGGGAAGCTGGGTGGTGGTGTGTGGCTCTTTTTCTGTTGAAAGGGGCAGATCACCCTCTCCAGGGGAGCCAGGAAGGGATTTTCCTAATTCCCAGTTTACTCCTGCATGTTCTGAGGTTCAAGGTCACAGTGTTGAGGATTGGAACCCCTCTTCCCTTCTGCCTATTCCAGCTAGCTGGCAGAGAATCTTCATTTTGTCACCTCCCCTGCCCCCTACCCGCTGCCCACACTCCAAGATCTCCATCGTGCCACCCTCTAGATCCCTGTGGAGGCGGGCAGGTCTGTCAGGGTCTTGGGGGTACAGGAGCTGAAGGGTTTGGGAGCCATAAATAATGGAGACTTTCCCTTTCTCTCTTGTTTTTCTCTTTGTATGGCTTCCGTAAGCGTCTCCTAGCTCCCTATCAGGGCTACGGAGGCACGGCCAGATTTACAGAGCATTGAGAGAGGGGACCTTCTTAAATTTGGTGCCAAGGCACCCCACTTGCCTCACTCCAGCCCCGGGTCTGCTATGAGGGTAATGAGCTTCGTATTGCTCCTTGCTTAGACCTAAAAGCAGGCGGTCCCAATTTTTTTGATTCAGTGGCATTATCAGAAAACTAGTTCCCCACACCCTTCAAAAACATATGTTATTATATATAATGATATGTTACAATAGCTGTTCCTTACTCTTCACAAATTATATGCAATATAAAACATATGCAAAATAGGATTTATTATAAGTTATGGATGTCTTTCTGTACCAGGCAGCAAAAGTGGTGGAGAAGAAAATGTGATTTGATTTTGAGCCACGTGCCGTGGGTTTCACACTTCACAGTTGTGTAAGCTTGGCCTATTGACTCAACCTCTCTGAAGCACCTCCATTCCTGCCCCCCCCATAAAATGGGGGATAGGGGCACCTGGGTGGTTCAGTTGGTTGAGCATCTGACTCCTGGTTTTGGCTCAGGTCAGGATCTCAGGGTCATGAGATCAAGCCCCACGTTGGGCTCCCTGCTCATCATGGAGTCTGCTTGGGATTCTCTCTTCCCCTCTCCCTCTGCCCCTTCCCCTGCTCTCTCTCTCTCTCCTCCTCCTCTTCTTAAGATAAATCTCTCTCTCTCTCTCTCTCTCTCTTTTAGGATTTGTATTTATTTATTTGACAGAGAGAAACACAGTGAGAGAGGGAACACAAGCTGGGGGAGTGGGAGAAAGAGAAGCAGGCTTCTCGCTGAGCAGGGAGCCCGATGCAGGGCTTGATCCCAGGACCCTGGGATCATGACCTGAGCCACCCAGGTGCCCTTAAGATAAATAAATCTTTAAAAAAAAATAAAAAGAGGGATAATAACAGAGTACCTATCTCTTGGGGCTTAAATCATTTAATTCCTGTAAAGCAATGACCGTGAACATGTAGTGAGTGTTCCACCATTTACGAATACAATCATTGATGATACAGACATTATCAAACACACCTCCAAAGAAATTTGCACCCAGGAAATAAAAATAAATATAACTAAACGTTCTAATACATGACTTTTCTTGTACTCTCCTCTTCCGGGCAGCCCCATTTGAATCCTCTCGTCTTTCACAACTGCCGTGTCAGTATCATCAACAGTTAGGACACACAGGTCTGTGCTTGTTCAGCACATTCTCACCCATTAATATTCCTCATCAACCCAGTGAGGCAGCATGGTCAGAGATCAGCAGGCCATTTTACGTATGAACAAACTGAGGCTTTAGAGAGCTGACGTGACTCACCCAAGGGCACCAGTTTGTACGGTGGAGAGGGATTAAGAATCTAGGTCTTCTGACCCCAAGTCTATGCCTCATCCCCCCAGCTCTCTGTTATGCTGTGGGTCCCACACTCTGTGAGCTGGTGGTAGCACCCATCCAGGTAGGCTCTTACAGAACAACTACCAAAAAAGGGGGTGTGGACTAATCAATGAAGCCAGCTGGTGCTGTGTGCATATGGCTCATTTACTCTCGTCCACCAGGAACCATAGCGGGCTCGGAGGCAACCTGGCATGTAACCTAATTTGATGGGTGGGGTAGCCTCTGTAGATGCAAGTGTGGAAGGGAGCACTTGTAAGCAGAGCTTCGGGTCTGCACAGGAAGCTACAAATCAAATTCCTGTCAATACAATTGCCCAGATACCAAGATGGCCTGGCCCAATTGGGCGCACCTTACCTCTGTCTCATAAATGTTTATGAAGGGTCATTACGAGAAGGTGGTGGCCAGCTGTTCCCCACAGTCACAGAGATTAGACTGTGGGAAGTGGTTTCAATTGGAAAAGCAGGGATTTAGGCTATTTAAGGCTTAGGATGACTATTCAGTGGTATGTATAGAATATACCTGGGGAATCACTTGCCCCAGAAGCCCTTCAACCATGGGTGGAATTTATTGTTACAATTCTTAGCATGAGGGGCTTGAAAGGAACACAAGCCCCCTCCTAAAGAATCACCGCACAATAACCCAAACCCATGATGTGCTAGGTATTGTGGGAAATAGGGCTGAGGAAGACCTTCATTGGCCTCTAGTCCCCAACACTAAGTTGACGAGTGATGGGGAACTGAGGTCCAGAAAGGAAAAGTGTCTTGTCTAAGGCCATGATGCAAGGGTGGCCAAATCAGAGGCCGAGTCTCTTTCCATTAGCCCATGATCAAGCCCCAGAGCCCTTGCTCTGAGGTGTTCTCATTTGGTAACCATCATTCTCTGCCTGGTATGTGGAGGTCCTTTGTCCTGTGTCTCCCTCAAAAGAAGATGCGATCCTTGAGATCAGGAGCTGTGTCATGTTGAGCATTTAGCAGGGACGTTGAAAATGGTGGGTCTCTGATAGAGACTGGCTTCATGGGCCCAGGAGGGGGAAGGTTACATGAGATCGTGCCATCTGGGCAGCCGTCAGGAGGTTGGCAGGGTGTGGAATGAGTGGAAGGGGCTGATCGGACCCATATGGCTGCTGTAAACTCTGATGATGGAGTTAAGACCGTGGGGCTAATGGAAGCAGAGAAGGGGAAGAATATCCTTGCCTTTCAGGGCACAACCTGGAAGTGGTATACTTCTGCACATTGGCTAGTGCTTAATCACGTGGCTTCACTTAGCTGCAAGGGGGGCTGGGAAATGGAGTCTGAAGCCTGGTTGACCGTATGCCTAGCGATCAATGGGAAATCTATTACCAGTGGTCCTTATCGTGCTTAGTTATTGGAAAATATGAACTTTTCCTTGGACTACAGTGGAGATCTTTAGTGTAATGTCCTTCCCCACCCCTGTCACTCCGGTTTAAGGGGCTCACAATCCTTGTGGACATTACACTGGGGCTCACATGGATTGTGAACCCCAGAAGATGGTAGGCAACATTCTGTGTGTGCATACACCTTTCTGAAGAGAAGACTGAGTTTCATGTGCTCATCTAAGGGGTTCATGGTGCCCTTCTCCAAATACCAAGAATTCGTGGTCTGAAGTTTGTTGAGCAACTTTGAGCAACTCGCGCAATCCTTCTGGTTTTTCTGAAAATTTTCTTCTAAGGAGATGTGCCGAGGCTTTGAGCGAATGACAAATTTTGAGGAAAAGTCGTGACAAAACAAAATGAAGGTCTTTCAGCCTTTATCACGTATCTCCTGAGGTCTGACGTATGCTAAGCACTGGCGTCAGTACTGGGGTTAAATCCATTCCTTGTCTCGAGAGTTCAGAGTCTAGCGGTGAGATGGGCACAATGACGTTTACAGGAATTACAGAACCCTTTTGAGCCTGCTGGTCCAGACTACGCCCTCCCAGGAGCCTAGGAATCTCCACATTTAGCAAATTCCCGCAGGTGCTTTTGACATGAAACCAGAGTTGGGGCCAGACCAGAGATGACTAGCTTACAAGCTTTTGATGTGGTCACTACAGGCCAAGATACAGGAACCAAGCCTGGCAGGATGAGTCCTTGGCCCTGGGCTCTAACTCCACCTCTGTGGAACTGTGGACGGCTCCCCCCTGTTAGCTGGAATCATCACCCACTCATCCATGAAGGGGCAAATAGGGAGGGGTTGGGAGCAGCCTCTGGAGCCTGCCAGGTAGGTTGGAATCCAGGCTATGTATGGATCTTATGCTTTCTGTGATATTGGACAAATTATTTAATTTCTCTGGCCTTGATTCTTTTAGCTGTAAAATGGAGGCAGTAATCGTACTCACCTCTGGGGTCGTTATTGGATGAAATGAGTTACTAGATGTCTAGTACTCAGAATAGTGCCCAGCTCATAGCAAGGGTGGTGCTTTATTGAGGGTTACTGGGTACTGGCCATGGGGTCCTTGAGAGAGATGCATCGGAGAGCAAAACGTCATGGTCTCTTAGGGGTTGGCATCTAGTCTAATTGGACAGGCAGATGTTACACAAAGTCGTGTGAGTAGATGACAACAGAGCCTGGTGAGAGCTGTATGAAGGACAAGCTTTAGGGAGCAATGAAAGCTTGGGTCAGGGAATGTGTTCTAGAGAAAGGACCGACGTACATAAAGGCTTGAAGCAGGAAGGAGCATGGAGCGTTTTGATAAAGTGAAAGTGTCTATGGAGGAAGCACTGTGAAGGAGGGAGAGAGGTTCAAGTTGAAGCTGGAAGGCTGACTGGGCTCCACTCCACAGGGCTGGGCTGGGCCGGGCCATGCAGAGCTTTGTGGGTGTTTGCCGTGGGCAACAGGACGTGGATGTGAACTGAGAACCGACATGTTCATAACGTACATTTATGGAAAGATCAGTGCGTTTGTGAAGGGAAAATTGGCATCAACAGAAAATTGGCATCAAAAACCAAGAGGCTTGTCTGGCTGAAAGAGGATGGGGTTTGACAAGGGACAGGGAGTGCGGAGAGCTGAGTGTACTTAGCAGAGAGAGGGAGAGTGGGCAGAGTCTGGCAATAGATGGAGGTCTAGACTAAAGATGGGTATTTGTGAGGTTTTTTTCTTTTTTCGAGTTTTTATTTAAATTCCAGTTAGTTAGCATATAGGGTAGTATTCGTTTCAGGTGGAATTTAGGGATTCATCACTTCCATACAACGCCCAGTGCTCATCACAAGTGCGACCCTTTATACCCAGTGCCTGTTTAATCTGTCTCCCCCCATCTGCCCTCCAGCAGCCCTCAGTTTGTTTTCTGCAGTTAAGACTCTGTTTTCTGGTCTTCCACACTCTTCCCCCACCCCCCGTGTTCTTCTGTTTCTTAGATTCCACATATGAGTGAAATCGTATGGTATTTGTCTTTCAAGATGTGGACTTGTGAGCTATCTGGGTATAGCCAGAGTTCGGGTGTAGATGAGCTAGTTTAGGAAAAGAGCACGGCATGAAGAAGGGTAGGGTTGAAGAATGAGCATCAGAACTCCCAATTTTTAATGGCAGAAAGGAGGAGGAGGAGCTAAGGAGGTTGGGGGGAGGGGCCAGAAAAAGAGGAGGACCCCCAGGACGGTGTGCTGTCCTGAAGGCCAAGGGAAGGATCTCTTAATTCTGGGGGAGTAGGACTTCTTGTGTGAAGCAGCTTGATGGGGGGGAGTTGGATGTTTTCTGTTGGTGCAAGTTAGCGGTGTTGTTACAAATGCAGGGTGTGGGTGGAAGTGGTCTCCAATCAGCAGAGCCCTCTGCAAATGAGACTTAGATCGCTACCCACCCGGACTGGGTGGTGAGAACTCAGAGCCCAGGGCAGGGACACTCTGTGGAATTCCTACCTGTTCTTATTTTTCAGCTGGTCCTTGATGGTCCATATTTTACGCTCCAGTGATGGTGCAAGGACACTAGCTGCAGGCCTAAGAGAACCTTGGAACGGCCAGGTAAAGACACCGCAAAGTCAGCAAGGATGAGACACCATCCTCCAGACCACAGTATACATACTAAGATCAAGACTCGACATGGTGCTGTGTACTCAGTAGGGTAGAACACATGAGTCCAGGAATCGAGAGAGAGGAAGCAAGAGTAGCCTCATTTTGTATCACTCTCAATGACCCATTTGAGGAATTTAGCTCTCTGTCCCTACCGCGCTGAGCTTGGAGACCCTATCAGCCCAAAGGCACCCAGAGTTCAGACAGACTCACACGACAGGGTGCTGATTGGGTGATGTCAATGTCTGGCAAGATGGCGGGGGTTTGGGCGCCTGGGTGGCTCAGTGGGTTAAGCCTCTGCCTTCGGCTCGGGTCATGGTCTCAGGGTCCTGGGATCGAGTCCCTCGTCGGGCTCTCTGCTCAGCGGGGAGCCTGGTTCCCCCTCTCTGTCTGCCTGCCTCTCTGCTTACTTGTGATCTCCCTTTCTCTGTCAAATAAATAAATAAAATCTTTAAAAAAAAAAAAGATGGCAGGGGCGTGGGGTAGAGTGGGGCTAGGTTGCCAAGTATGTCAGACTTAGGTATGATTGGCAACTCAACAGTTGCTGTGTGAAGAGGGATTATAGGTTGAGGAAGAGAATGGAGGCTAGCTGCAGGAGGCCCTCCAGAGCTGAGACAGAACCATGAGCTGCCCTGGCTGTGATGGCCAAGCCTTCCCTCTCCTGCCAAGAGATATGGGAGATTTCCCGACAGATGGCAGCGTCTCTGGACCAGTTCCTGTTTTCCCTCAGATCTCCTCTTTGCCTTTCCCTGGCTCTGTTCTGCACCGCAGAGAGCCGATTCCCATGGGCTGTTTCTGGGGCTCTTAGGAGAACTGGTTTCTGCCTGGGATCAGCCAATAGTAGACTCGGGTGGGAGGTGAAATGGTGGGAGGAAGAGGAATCAGGCCATTTCTCATCTTTCTTTTTTTTAAAGCCAGTGACACAGTGCGGCTGGTGGGCGCCCGTTGGTGGGCAACTTGGCAGCGCGTTCCAAGGCATCGCACTTCACTGTGGATGACTTTCCTCTGCATCCCAGATGTCCCGTTAGTGCGGCAGCCCGGGCACCTCAGCGACCTCTCTGCCATCCAGTGAGTCCCGTCACGTCCTCGTCAGTGAGGTCTGGATCTCAGCCCCAGGAGGGGGGAATCTTTATGATCGCTCCAGCTCAGCCCCTAGAGATGGTGGCGACTCCTCATGTTTGCTATTCCTCTATTCTTCAGGGCTCTCGTTGATTCTTACTAGACAATTCCCTTCTCCCCCCAGTCTCTTGTTAATAAGTCTTTATAGGGCACCTGGGTGGCTCAGTGGGTTAAAGCCTCTGCTTTCAGCTCAGGTCATGATCTCAGGGTCCTGGGATCGAGCCCCTCATCGGGCTCCCTGCTCAGCGGGGAGCCTGCTTCCTCCTCTCTCTCTGCCTCTCTGCCTACTTGTGATCTCTCTCTATGTCAAATAAATAAATAAAATCTTTAAAAAATACGTCTTTATACTAAATTTCAAGTTACCATTTGAATTACTGTGTAGTTTCTGTCTCCTGATTGGACCCTGAATGATACAGAAATGATTCCTCCTCTTCTATTTTCTGAAGGAGGGTTTAGGATTGATATTTCATCTTTAACAGTCGTTCACGATGTTTCCTTAATATTCTTTTAAAGTCTGTAGGATCTCTAGTGACACCACCCACTTCATTCTTGATACTGGTATTTTGTGTTCCCTCTTTCTTCTTGGTAAGTCTAGCTAGGGGTTTATCAATTGTATTAATCTTTTCAAAGAACAGACCTTTGTCTCTCTTCATCTTCTTTGTCTCTTTTTATTTCACTGAATTTTACTCTTAGCTATTATTCTCTGTTTACGTAGGGTTGAGTCTCTTGCATTTACTATTTCTGACTTCTTAAGGTAAAAAGCTAGATAATAGATTATTTTATGACATAGGCATTTAAAGTGGTATATTTCCCTCCAAACACTGCTTTATCTGCATAATACAAATTTTGATATGTTGTGTTTTCCTTATTAGCTCAAAATATTTTATTTCTCTTGTGATTTTTTCCTTTGACTCGTGAGTTATATGGAAGTATGTTATTTAGTTTCTAACTATTTTCCCCTTCCGATATCTTATTGCTTATTGATTTCTAATTTAATTCCTTCATGACCAGAGAAGTAGTCTATAAATTTTCAACCTTTTGAAACCTATTAAAACTTATTTTATCGTCTAAAATATGGTTTTTCTTGAATGTTCCATATGTACTTGGAATTAATTTATATTTCGTGGTTGTTAGATGTAATATTCTGTAAATGTCAGTTTAGTCAGATTGCGTAAGACTGTTGTTCAGATTTTCTATATTCTTTCTTTTCTTTTCTTCCTCTCTTTCTTTTTTTGTTTTGTTTTGTTTTGTTTACTTCGTCAGTTAATGAGAGAGGGTGTTAAAATCTCCAGCTATGATTGTGGATTTGTCTATTTCTTTCTTTTGTTCTGTCAGTTTGGCTTCCTAAGTGTTGAAATGCAGTTATTAAGTTCATACATTTTAGGAATTGTTATAGCTTGTTAATTAATTGTCCTTTTTTAAATCTTCTGTATCTTTTGTAATAAGCTCTGTCTTGAAATCTGCATCGTCTGACATTAATATAACCACATTGGATGTTCTATGCTCAGTGCTTGCTGTGATATATACCAGTGCTGGTAAAAATCTCCATCATTTAATTTGTGTTTATATTTAAATGATCTCTCTTATGGACAGTACATAGAGTTGGGCTTCTGACACCTCTTCTGACATCTCTGCCTTTTAATTGGAGTGTGTAATATATTTACCTCTAGTGTAATTAATGATGTGGTTGAGTGTAAGTTTAACATCTTGCTACCTGTTTTCATTTGTTCCTTCAAGTTTTTGTTATTCCATTTCTCTTTTTCTGCCTTCTTTTGGGTCAAATATTTTTAGAACTCCATCAAGTCTCCTCTCTTTGCTTCTTAGTTCTATATCTTTTTATCATTTTTATTCTTTCCTTCCAACAATATGAAGCCATTTACCCGTCCCCTCCATCCTTTGTGCTGTTTGTGATATATTTTACTTCTACATGTGTTATAAATCTACCCTGCGTTATTATCATTTTTGCTTTTCTTACATTATTATTATTACTGCTTTAAGCAGCCTCTCTTTTAAGGAAATCACGAGAATAAAAAATAAGAGCTTTTTATATTTACCCATTTATTTATAACTTTAGGTGCTCTTTATTTCTTTTTATTTATTTATTTCTATTTATTTCACCTATTTTGATAGATGTCATTTTCCTTTAGCTCAAAGAGCCTCAGTTAACATTTCTTATAGCCAGATTCACTGGAGACAAACTATCTGAGATTTCATTTATCTAATATTTTTATTTCATACTCAACTTGAAAGATGTTTTTGGTGGATATAGAAATACCTTCACATTGGGGTTTAGGGAATTAACACATGAATTTGTGGGGGTGGGGTGCATAAACGTTCAGTTCACAGCCGCATCCTTGAAAGTTGCAGTGTACATTTAGTGAACTGGCCATGTCAGTGTACTCAGTGGGTGATATTTCCAGTTTGATTGATTGCATACCCAGCATTTTTTAACCTCTTTTCTCTTGTAGAATCTTTCTAAATCTGCAGGGTAAATGGACTTCCTAAAAACCTTATCCAATCTTGTTTTGTTTGGCCAGAAAATTCTTGGGGAGAAAAAAAGAATGAATTTTCAATATTTAAAAAATAAGAGATCTCTCTTTAAAAATCTAGATTTTGAGCTTTTTTTTTTTTAAAAAAATTAATGGCCACAGTTGGCTGGAGTCCTTTACAGGCTTGCTCTCCATGGCTATTATAGATCCACTTTCACTCATTTCTTTCCTTGGCTGCTGCTGATGTGGCACAATATCCCCAAACAGGGAATATTTGGCCACTCTTGGTAAAAGTTATCAACTGTGATTATGTTATAATGACAATTTTTTTCATGTCCAAAGATATTAAATAGTAAAAAAAGAAAAGAAAATTACAAACTACACCATGAACAAGGAAAATAGTTAACTTCAATAAGAAAAGACAATCAACTGATGACGACACCAAGATGAACCAGCTGTTGGAATTATCTGATGAAGATTTCCAAAGCAATCATTATAAAAATGATTCGACAAGCAATTGTAAATTATGTTGAAACAAGTTGGAAAAATCTCAGCAAAGAAGTAGAAGAAACAACTAGAAATTATAGAACTGAAAAAAAGACAATAACGGAAAATAAAAACTCAGCGGATAAATTTAATAGTATAATGAAGAGGACAGTATCAGTGAGCTTGGGAACAGTTCAACAGAATTTACCCCAACCGAACAACAGAGACAAAACAGAATTTAACAAAAGAGAGAGGGGGCGTCTGGGTGGCTCAGTCGGTTAAGCGTCTGACTCAGTTTCAGCTCAGGTCATGATCTTAGGGTGGTGAAATTGAGCCCCATGTTGGGCTCTGTGCTCAATGTGGAGTCTGTTTGAGATTTTCTCTCTTCCTCTCCTTCTGCCCCTCGCCCTGCTCATCCTCTCTCTTTAAGATAAATAAATAAATCTTTAAAGAGAGAGATGGAGAAAGAAAGTGTTCTTTCTTAGCAGTCTCAGGAACCTGTGGGACAAAAACAAGAGATCCAACATTTGTATCACTCAAGTCACAGATAAGAAGAGAAGGAGAGTGGGGCTAAAAGAGTATTCAAAGAAATAATGGCTGAAAATCCCCCAAATTTGGTAAAAGATATAAACCCACAGATTAAAGAAGCTGGGCTAACTCCAAATAGGATAGACTCAAAAAAATATATACCAAGGCACATCATAACTAAACCTCTGAAAACTAAAGGCAAAGACAAAGTCTTAAAAACAGCCAGGGAGAAACAACACATTAACATATGAGAACAGAATTTTAACGAAGACAGTTTTCTTATTTGAAATTTCTTATGTGAAGGCCAGAAAAAAGTGGTACACATTTTTCAAATGCTGAAGGAAAAACTCAAATATAATTCCTTTGCCCAGTGGAATTATCCTCCAGGAATAAAAGACAAAGGAAAACTAAAACAATTCATCTCTTGAAGACCTGTCCTTACAGAATGGATAAAAGAAATTCTTCAGGCAGAAAGGATATGATAAAAGAAGTTCTTTGGAGGATCAGGAAATATAATACAATAAATTACCTTCCGAGTTTTATAAATCATATATAAGGATTGAAACAAAAATTATAAGCTCACCTGACATTCAAGGCGATGTTATTTATTTATTTATTTATTTATTTACTTATTTTTAAAGATTTTGTTTGTTCATTTGACAGAGAGAGAGATTACAAGTAGAGAGGCAGGCAGAGAAAGAGCAGGAAGCAGGCTCCCTGCTCAGCAGGGAGCTTGATGTGATGCGGGGCTCCATGTGGGGCTCCATCCCAGGACCCTGAGATCATGACCTGAGCCAAAGGCAGAGGCTTTAGCCCACTGAGCCACCCAGGCTCCCCAAGGCAATGTTATTTAGAAGTGGGGAAGGTGGGACGCCCAGGTGGCTTGGTGGCTTTGTTGTTAATTGCCTGTCTTGCACTCAGGTCATGGGATCAAGCCCTGCATCGGGCCCCCTGCTTCACTTCAAGTGAAGGGTAGAAACCTTACTTCACCTTCCTCATTTTTATTTTTATTTTTAAAGATTTTATTTATTTATTTGACAGAGAGAGACAGCGAGAGAGGGAACATGAGCAGGGGGAGGAGCAGAGGGAGAGGGAGAGCGTCTAAGAAAAACCTACAGCTAATGGTGAAAAATTAAATGATGAAAAACATAATGGTGATAAACTAAATGCTTTCCCTTTAATATTGGGTACCAGGCAAGGATATCTGTTTTTACCACTCTATGTAGTATTGGAAGTTGTAGCCACTGCAGTAAGGCAAGTGGGGAAAAGGCATGCAAATTGGAGAGGAAAAATAAAACTGTCCTTATTTGCAGATGACATGACTGTTTACCTAGAAAAAAGCCTAAGGAATATGCAAAAACTTCCTAAAACTAATATGTGAGTTCAGCAAGTTGCAGGATAAAAGATAAACATACAAAGTCAGTTGTATTTCTACATATTAGCAATGAACACTTGGGCACTGAAATTAAAAATATGATACTATTTACAGTTACACACACCACACAAATAAAATACTTAAGTAAAAATCTAACAGAATATGTACAGGACTTGTGTTTTGAAAACTACAAAATGCTGATAAAAAAACCAAAGAAGATCTAAATAAATGTAAAGACATATACCGTGTTAATGGATCAGAAAATTCAACATAGTGATGTTGTCAGTTCTTCCCAAATTGATTTACAGGCTTAACACAATTTCCATCAAAACTCCAGCAAGGGGTACCCAGCTGGGTTAGTAGGCAGAGCATGCAACTTTTGATCTTGGGGCTATAAGTTTGAGCCCCATGTTGGATATGGGGATTACTTAAAATATAAAATCTTTAAAAAAAGAGCAAGAATTTTTGCAGATACAGACGAGATTATTCTGAAATTAAATGAAAAGGCAAAGAAACTAGAATCGCTAAAACAATTTGGAAAGGGAGACTGATACTAAGTCTACTTGATTTCCAGATGTATTATATCAGCTACAGTAACCAAGACTGTGCAGTTCCAGTGGAGGGATAGACGCACAGATCAGAGACACATGGAACAGAATGGAGAACCCAGTAAACCCGCACGAATATGCCTAGCTGGTTTTTGATAAAGGTGTAAAAACAATTCAATGAAGGAAAGACAGCCTTTTCAACAAATCATGCTGGTACAAGTAGACATCCAGAGGCAGACAAAACAAAGCAAACAAACAAAAGCTCTCCATGTAAATCTCATGTCTTATACAGAAATTAATTCAAGATGAATTCTGGACTTAAATGTAAACATACAGTTATAAAACTTATAGGAAAAAAAATTCCTCAGGCTCTAGGTTCAGGATCTAGACAGAAACTTTTAGATCTAACAATAAAACAAGACTCCTAAGAGGAAAAAATGGATAATTTGGACTTTATCAATATTTAAAACTTTTGCTCTATGAAAGATTCTGTTAAAAAGATGAAAAGACAAGCCACAGAGTGAGGAAATATTTGCAAAGCACACAGTCAGCAAAAGACTAGAATCTAGAATATATACAGTACTCAAAAATAGACAGTAAAAAAAAAAAAGAAAAGCAAACAATCCAATTAGAAAATAGACAGAAGTGGGGCACTTGGGTGGCTCAGTCGGTTAAGCCTCTGACCTCGGCTCAGGTCATGATCCCAGGGTCCTGGGATTGAGCCCCACATTGGGCTCCCTGCTCAGCGGGGAGTGTGTCTCTCCCTCTCCCTTTGCTCCCCCTTCCATATGCTCTCTCTCTGTCTCTCAAACGAATAAATAAAATATTTTTAAAAAGAAAATAGCAAAAGACATGAACAGATATTTCACTAAAGAAGAGATACAGATGGTACATAAGATATGAGAAGTTCAACATTATTGACCATCAGGAAATGCAAAATTAAACCATGATGAAATATACCTACACACAGGTCAGAATGGTCAAATAAAAATAGCGACAATGCTAAATTTCTATGAGCATGTAGAGAAACTCGTTTCTCATACATTGCTGGTGGGAGTGTAAAATGGGATCTCCACTTTGGAAAACGGTTTGACAGTTTCCTATAAAACTAATGTGCAACCACAATGCAATCCAGCAACTGCTCTCCTGGCATTTCTCCCATTGGTGATTGATTCAACCTCCAGACCCTCCCCCCATCCCTGGGGGTGGAGGGGTTGGGGCTAATGTTCCAATCCTCTGGAGCAGAAAAAGCCAATTCCAAAAGACTATGTACTATACAATTCCATTTACATAGTATTTTTGACATGACGAAATTGTGGCCATGGAAAACAGATGAGCAGTTGCTAAGGATGAAGCAGGGGGTATGAATCTAAAAGGGCAACCTGAAAAATCCTTGTGGTGACATAAATGTTTTGTATCTTGACTGCGTCCATGTCAGTATCCTGATGTGATATTTATTTGTACCAGATTTCCGCAAAATATTACCATTAGAGGAAACTGGATAAAATATGTAAGAGATACCTCTGCATTATTTCTTACTACAGAATATTGATCTACGATTATTTTAAAATATAAGTTTTAATTAAAAAAAACACAACATCTGCTTGAATTTACTGGGGATCTAGCAGGATAGATTATAAAATCATTACAAAGTCCTACTATGCACACCTCTTTATTTGGTGACAAGAGTAATCCTTTATTACAAATGTCTCCTGGTGGGTTCCACGTGTCTCATGGAACTCTGACAGGTATACCTAGCAACCGCCAAAGAAATCAATGACTTGTTTAAAAAAAAATAATTAATGAATTTATGGATGGAACTTCTGATTTCAGTTTCAACATATAAAGGGCTTGGAAGTCATCGTTCCATACTTAAAATGAGAAAAAAAAGGTGAACAAACTGAAACTCAACCACTTTTCTTTGACCGTGGAAGCACTGAGGCCCCAGAGCAAACCACCACCCCTGTATCTGGGGAGACAGGTGAACGGAAAGAATCACAGTCAGAATCAGCTTCTCTGGAATAGAAGCTTCTAGAGCCACAAACTGGTAGTTACATTTAAGTACTCCAGGTGGCTGGGGTGGGGTGATCCAGGATGAGCGGAGTCCGCATACTCTCTTGAGTTTTACTTTCAGGAATCCCAGTGAATTCTCAAGGTAAAGATCTAAGGAAAATTCCCCTGGGAGTCTAGAGTCTTCTCCAGACCAAAGGTCTGCATTCTTGTTCCTGTTACATATGTCTGTGCTTTAAAATCACTTGAAATAATTCTCTACGGTTAAGCCACAACCTTGATACATAGTTAAGTTCACATACTTCATTTTGTATTTTATTTTTAGCTACTACTTTTAGATGTACTGATTTAATTTTGTCTCATAATGATGTCAGACATCCAGATGGCTCCAGACCCAACACCATCAAATAAAGTACTTTCAGTGACGTCTGATTTCCAATCCTGTCTCCTTCCCCTTATCGGAAACCATTTTTATTAGTTTTTGGTTTATCCTTTAATTGCTTAAAACATAAGAAAATTTATTTATATACTTGTTCATATGTATATTCTCCCTGTCTTAGATGGGAGACCCCATCGGATGCCTTGTTCTGTACTTCGTTTTTTCTCGCTTGGCAGTCATCACACCGTAGCTGTTATCTGCACCTTGACTTTGAATGAGCTGGATCTGTGCTAAGTTGCAAACAGAAAGCAGCTATATCTTTTCTTCCTACTGTCCCTTCCAACTGGCTATGCCAGCTTATTCCTCATTGCCCCTGGGTGAAATCTCTGGCCATACCTGGGGCTTTCCGCAATCACTAATGGGTAACGAGCAGCATCCATTTCCAGCGGAATATAAAAACTCCAACTATATTTAAGGCTTCTCCCTTCCTGCAGCTCACACCCCCGAGTCTTGGGACCCCTGCAGGGGTGGGAGGCACTTCTCTCTTCTTTTCTTCCCCCTGCCCCCCTGCCCAGCTGCTGGTTTACACCCCAGGGTGGGAAGAATCCGAGAAGTTCTTGCTGGACCGCTGTAGCTGTCTTGGTGTGGAGGCTTTCCGGACGTGGCTCTTTCCAAATGCTGCCAGTCTCACTCAGGAGTAACTTCCTGGGTTCTTTGGAGACCATCCCTATCCCTCGGGATTTCTCACTTACTGTTGCCCTGGCACCGACACTGTCAATGTTTGCTGGTTCTGTGTAAGCCCTTTTCCGCCCCTCAGTTTCTGGGGACCCACCCGGTCCCTCCACACTCTTAAGGTGACCCAGCCTGGCCTTCTTCAGGCTCTACATCTGACCCTGTCCACACTCTACTTTTCTTCCCTTGGCCAGTGTAGACGGAGATTTAATCCTAAGGTTATAGAGATGCCCAGAGCCCTGGCTTGTCTGCGTTGCTTATGTTCTGCATTCCGACCCAAACAACCCTCGAGGCGTCCTGTCCCACCAGGTGACTCTGGGAGATGGCATCGGCCTGGTGAGGCTTAGCGACAGATCCCCCCTTCCCGGCTGCTTCTCCTAGCCCCCCTCCCCAGCAGGCCATAGGGCCCAGCACCATTGAAATCTCATTCCCAAACCTCAGCCTGGCCCTGAACATATGTTCCACCGTGAAAGGAACAATAGGACCTCCGGGCTTAATTAAGACCCCACAAAAAGCGCTCTGCTGGGCAGGCCTCATTCTCTGCTTTTGGTTCCTTTTTCCACTCACCCCGCCCCCCTACTTCTTTCTGCTGCTCCCTCTGTGGATGGGATGAAAGACGTCCCAGACCCTCGGCTCTGGCTCTCTCCCGTTCCTCTTTTCTCATAGTCTGACCTCTCTCTACTCTTCCGAGCCCTGGAAGAGGAGAGGCTGCCCGGGTCCTGGTGCCAGACTGCCCAAAGCCCCACGTCCAGCTGGGAAAGCAGGCGGCCAGCAAGGACCTGCTTGGCTCCTAGGCCCCCTAGGGCTGCCATGGCCCGGACCGCCTGGTTAACCTGTGGGCTCACCTAGCCTAGGTGTGCAGTCCAGCTGCATTTTAGGGGGAATTGGCTGCATTGATGCTAAAGGGGAGCCCCAGTTCTAAGAGCTCTGTAGTCCACCCTCAGGTCCGAGTCCATGGGCTCATGAAGACTTTGTGTGCCACAGAGGCACACACAGAATTTTTATGTTGACTGAATCTGTGAATTTTTATGTATTTAGCAAAGCTCACATGCTGTTTACTGTATGCCTAAGAGCTATTAATCTTCCCATTAGGTAGTATTATCGTCCCTGTTTCACAGATGAGATCACTGAGGCACAGAGAAGTTAAGTAAATTGCACAGGTCACACAGCAAGTAGATAATGGGAAATAATTTCTTTGCTCCTCTTTGTATTTCCTACATATCCCTAAACAATATCATTCAATTTTGCTCTCTTCTGATCTTTATGGAAATGAGACTATGCGGTAAGATTTATTTTGTGCTGCTTCTTTTGCTCAATATAGTGTTTTTTTTTATTAATTGAAGTAGAGTCGATGCACAGTGTTACATTAGTCTCAGGTATACAACATAGTGATGCAACATCTCTATGTGTCATGCATGTTCCCCATAATAATAGCTACTGTCACCATAAAATGCTATTACAATACCAGCGACTATGTGCGCTATGCTGTGCCTTTTCAATGTAGCATTTTTAAGACTCAGTTACAGCGCAGTCAGTTAGAGTTCATAATCTTCATTAGTGTATAGTATTACACTTGGTGACACTACTACCATTAGTTTTTCCACTTTAGTTTGACAGACACTTGAATCATTTTCCAGTTTCTATTATGAAAAATGCTTGTGTACATGACTGGCTATGTATGAGCCTTCACTTTTGTGTCCTGGATCATAGCGAATGTAAATATTCACCTTCCCTAGGCAGTTCTAAATGGTTTTCCTAAGTGGCTGCACCAGTCTGCAAATCCACCGACTGGGGGGGGGACCTCTCAATGCCGCCCATCATCAGCAATACTTGGTGTCGCCAGACTTCCGGTCTATCTGATGGCTGTGTGGTCGTGTCTCATGATGGTTTTGATTTACATTTCCCTGAGTGTCAGTGATACTGGTAGCTTCTTCAAAAGTTTATTGGCCGCTTGGATTTCTTCTTTTGTAATGTGCTCATTCAAATCCTTTGCCCGTTTTTACTGATTATCTTATTATTCATTTGTAAAGGCTTTTTATATATTCTGGAAGTGAGTCCTTTGTTGGCTCTATGTACTGCAGAAAACTTTTCTTGCAAACTAGACATTTTACTTTTTAAAAAATAGTATCTTGATCAATAGGAGTTCTTACTTTTAATGTAAATCTAGTATAGTAAAAACTATCATTTTCTTTATTGTTGTCACTTGTTGTAACACATTAAGAAAATTTCCCCTACTCTGAGGTCTAGAACGTGTGTATGTGTATATATATTTCCAGATTCTTTATCATTTTGCCTTTCATACTTCGGTCTATAATACACCTAGAATGTGTTTCTGGTACAAGTATGAATATGTGAGGTAAGGGTCCAATTTCATTTTATTCTTCTTTGGACACCCAGTTACCACAGCACCACTTAACTAAAAAGATTATCTTTTCCCTATTGTTCTGTAGTTCTGTGTTACCACAAATCCCAGTTTAGGGATTTGTTCCTGGTTTCTATCTATCTATTGGTCACTTTATTATTCTTATACCTAGATCACAATGTCTTCATTTCCGTAACTTTAAAACTGGTCTTGAATGCCTGCTTCTGGGAATATGGAGTAAATATGCTTTTCCCTATCTTCCTGTTAAGTACAACTAATGACCCTGGATATTATGTATAAGACCAACATAAGGAGACTTTGAAAGATGGAGACAAGAAGGCAGACTGGCTGGGGACTTTGGGATCTGAGGAATGACACAACACAGGGGTAAATTCCCTGCATTTTCCTTTTGTCTTATATATCCCAGGTAGGAGCTACAGAGGCTGGAGACCTGGGAACAGCTAAAGGTACAGACCGTAAAAACCCTGAAGGAGACTGCTCCCTGTAGCAAAGTACTAGGAGAGGTACCTAGCAAGACAGAAAACTTTTAGGCAAAAACTACATTACTCTAGACAAACACCACAGAAAAAAACTGTGGCTCCATCCATCCCTGCAAGGGCCAAGTGGGGAACTTAGACTTCTGCCCTCATGATGCTATAAAAAAGGAGGAAGCCAAGTAGGGAGTCACTTTCTTCCTAATTAGCTGGTAAGGAGTCCCCCCACCTCCAACCCCTGGTATCTGTGGAGACCGTTTGGGGATTAGAAACTCCCATCCTCACCCAGCAGTAATGAAGAATGTTGCTCCTCCACCATCAGGCCCCTACTTGGTGCCAGTGCATCTGCCATTAAGGAGGCGGTGTCCCTCCTTCCCCTGCTGGAGTCGTGTCAGAAAAAGCCAGCTAACACAGATGGTTTACCTAAGGGGCAGAGTCTCATACAATCATGCGAAAATGTCCAGATTTCATTTGAAAATCACTTAAAACCAAGAACCAGGAAGATAGCAAGTGAAAAAATCTCCATTGTAGATGGACAGCAGAATGGAATCAGTACACGGGAAGGTAGAACAATAGAAATTATGCAATCTGAACAGTAGAGAGAAACTACTGGGGAAAAGAGAGAGGGGGAGAGAGAGAGAGAGAGAGAGAGAGAGAGAGAGAGAGAGAGAGAGAGAGAGAACAGAGCCACAGGGACCTGTGGGGATTATAATAAAAGATATATGTATATATCACTGAAATCCCAGAAGGAGAAAAGAAAGGAAGTGGGGCTGCAAAAGTACTTGAAGAAATAGTGGCTGAAAACTTCCCAAATTTGACAAGAGATGTAAATCTAAAGATTCAAGAAGCAGAATGAATTCCTAAGAGGATAAATCCAAAGAAGTCCATCCAAGACACATCACAGTAAAACTTCTGAAAACTAAAGACGAAGGAAAAAAAAACTTGAAAGTAGCCAGGAGTAAAACAATACCTCACCCACAGGGCATAAAAATTCTAACAACAGCAGATTTCTCACCAAAAAACCATGAGGCCAGGAAGAAATGGCCCAATATTGTTTTAAGTGTTGAAAGAAAGTCCTGTTAACCCAGAGTCCTATATCCTTCAGGAAGCAAGAGGTATGAAGACAGCCCGAGGAAAGAAAATGAAAATAAATTGTCACTAGGAAACCGACTCTAAAAGAATGGCTGTAAGAAGTTCTCCAAACAGAAAGGAAAAAATAAAAGAAACTTGAGATACCAAGAAGGAAGAAATAATATGGTAAGCAAAAATCAGGGTAAATAAAATAGACTTTCCTTTTTCCATTGACTTTTCTAAATAATGTTTGACAGTTGAAACAAAAATAATAACATTGATGTGGTTCTAAATATATGTAGAGGAAATATTTAAGACAATTACACTATAATTGGGAGATTAAAGGGACATAAAGGGAAGCAGATTCTTATACTTCACTCAAACTAGTAAAACGATGCCACCAGTCAGCTGTAAGTTATGTACGTGGAATGTAATACTTATAGGAACCACTAAATAAGTTATATAAAGAGATATAACAAAAATACTATAAATGAATAAAAATGGAATTCTAAAAAATGCTCAAGTAACCCACAGGAAGGCAGGAAGCATCGTCGGTTTAAAAATATGTCATCTACAAGAAACTCCCTTCAAATATAATAATATAGGCAAGCCAAAAGTAAAATTATGGAGAAAAGGCATTCTGTAAACATTAATGAAAAGAAAGCAGGATAAAGTAGTCTTCAGAGCAAGGAATATTATCAGAATGACATTATGTATGACAAAATAGTCAATCTACCCAAAAGATATAACAAACCTAAAGGTATATACACCAAATAACAGAGCTTCAAATTTGTGAAACAAAAACTGGTAGGACTGAAAGGAGAAAGTAGACAAATCCACGATTATAGTTAGAAACTTCAATACCTCTTTCTCAGTAATTGACAGAGCAGCTAGATAGGAAATGAGCAATAATATAGAAGGACCCAACACCACCATCATCCAACAGTACATAATTGAGGTTTATAGAACATTCCACCTGGAAGCTGCAGAACACATGTTCTTTTCAGTCACCTATGGGACAGCCACCAAGACAGCTTCCCTGGCAGAAAAGGTGGGGATTAGTGACATCATCTCCCTGGAGGGCAAGCCTTTGCGAGCCCCCTCCATCCCCCTGCTTGGGGCATCTGGCAGCTCCAGACTTGTCCATGGGGGCTGCAGGCTGCCCCCTTCCTGCCAGACCAGAATGGCTGAGGGGGATCCCAGCAGGTAGAGGGTAATTCCTTGACCCTAGTTCTCAAACATCCGTCTCACCCCCTGCACCTTCCTCCTTCCTCCATCCCTGACAGTTCTGGCCTTCCCGAACTGCCTTTGAGCTGCTGATTCCTCTTGGATTGAGGCAGACCTGGTTCTCCCCAGGCACCCCAAATCTCCACCTGGTCCTCCCCTTTCTCATGCTGCCAACCTCTAACTACACTAGTGGAAAAAAAAAAGTTTGTTTTTGACCATAAAACAAACCTCAACAAATTTTAAAGAATTGAACTCATACAGAGAGTGTTTTCTGACCACAGTGGAATCAAACTAAAAACCGGTAATAGAAAGGTAACAGGAAAAGTTCCAAACACCTGGAGATTCACTCTTCTAGATAACCCATGCTTCAAAGGGGGAAATAACAAAGGAATTTAAAAATTCACTGAACTGAATGAAAATGAAAATACAACATATTGAATTTTGTAGGGCACAGCTAAAGCTGAGAGGGAAATTTAAACCAGTAAACGTTTACGTTAGAAAATAGGAAAAGTCTCAGACAAATCGTCTAAGCTCTTACCTTAAGAACTTAGGAAAAGAAGAACAAAATAAATCCAAAGCAAACAGAAGGAAGGGAATAACAAAGCACAGAATTCAGTGAAATTGAAAACAAAAAATCAATAGAGCAATCAATGAAATAAAAGCAGATTCTTTGAAAAGGACACTAAAATTGACAAATCTTTGGCAAGAGGGAGTGGAGAAAGGAGAGAAGGCAAAAATGGCAGTATCAGGAATGAAACATGGGCTGTCATAGCAGACCCAGCAGACACTACAAAGATAATACGGGGATATTACAAATAACTCTACAAATGTATATTTGCCAGTGTAGACACAATGGACCAAGTCCCCCAAAACACATTACTATGACTCGCTCAATAGGAAATAGATCATTTGAACAGCTCTATAACCATCAAAGAAATTGAATTCAAATTTTAAAAGTCCCCAAGTAAATCTCCATGTCTAGATGGTTTCACTGGTGAATTCTATCAAACATTTATTTTTTTAAAGATTTATTTATTTATTTATTTATTTATTTATTTATTTATTTATTTATTTGGTGGGGGAGGGGCAGCGGGAGAGGGAGAGAGAGTCCCAAGCAGAGTCCGTGAGGTGGGGTTCTATCTCACGACCATGAGATTAGAACCCCGAGATCACAACTTGAGCCTCTACCAAGAGTCAGACACTCAACCAACCGCACCACCCAGGGACCCCTCTACCAAACATTTTTTAAAAAGATTTTATTTATTTATTTATTTGACAGAGAGAGAGAGAGAGAGAGAGAGAGAGAGAGAGAGAGAGAGATCACAAGTAGGCAGAGAGGCAGGCAGAGAGAGAAAGGAGGAAGCAGGCTCCCCGCTGAGCAGGGAGCCAGGCACAGGGCTCAATCCCAGGACCCTGAGATCATGACCTGAGCTGAAGGCAGAGGCTTTAACCCAGTGAGCCACCCTGGCGCCCCTCTACCAAACATTTAAAGAATTAATGCTAATTCTGTATAACCTTTTCCAGAAAATAAGAGGGAACACTTACTAATTCATTTTATGAAAGTAGTATTGCCCTGACAATAAAATTAGACAGAGATAGTACCAAAACAAAACAAAACAAACAAAACAAAACAAAACACCAGGAAAACAATCCCCAATATCCTCCATGGAAATGGATGTAAAAACCCTAAACAAAATATTGGCAAATACAACTCAGCAATTTATAAAAAGAATTATATAGCATGACTATGCTAGACATACAAGTCTGATTCAGTACTTGAAAATCACTCAGTATAATCTAACACTGACATATTAAAGAAGGAAAATCACACGATCATATTAATCAATACAGAAAAAGCACTTGACAAAATTTGATACCTATGCATGCTAAAAATGCTCAGAAAAATAGAAATAGGATATTCCTCAGTTTGATGAAGAGCATCTGTATATATTTTAAAAGCCCTACGGGTAATATTATATTTCATGGGGAAAAACAGTGATTTTCCCCTGAAGTTTGGGAACAAGCCAGTGTGTCTACTTTCACCATTCTTAGTCAACATAGAGTTGGAAGTTCTGGCAGGTGCATTAAGGCAAGAAAAGGAAATAAAAGACATAAAGATTGGAAAGGAAGAAATAAAATCATCTCTATTTGCAAATAACATGATTGTTTATACAGAAAATTCCAATACATCTACAAAAATCCCTAACTAGTAAGAGAGTTCAGCTAGGTCATGGAATATAAGACAAACATACAATAATTAGTTGTAGTTTTAATATGCTAGCAATTAACATATGGACAGTGAAATCTAAAATATATCATTTGAAAACATTAAAAAATGAGTTATTTTTGTATAAATTCAGTGAAACATATATAGCACTGATATGTTGAAAAGTACACAGTGCTGACAGAAGAAACAGAAAAAGATCTAAATAAGTCGAGGGACAAACTGTGAACACAAATAGTGGGAGATTCCACAGAGTAAAAAGATGCCAATTTCCCCCAAATTGATAGATAGGTTTCACACAATTCCTATCAAAATCCCAGTAGGATTTTTTGTAGATATAGACAAGGTTATTCTAAATTTTATATGGAAAGACAAAGGAGCCTAAACCAAAATAATTTTGAGGAAGAAGAATAAAAGGAGCAAGAATCGTTCTTGCCCGATTTCAAGAATTATGATATAGCTACATAATCAAGAGTCTGTGATATTAGCAGAAGGATAAACACATAGATCAGTGGAACAGAACCGAGGCCCGCAGGCACATCTTTAATCTTAGATTACTCCTAGGGGCTTTGTACATATATTTTTAAAGTCATATTGCATTTGGTATTATTTTTGTAATTTAATTTTCTAACTCTGCTGCTTGTATTTAGGAATATGATTGATTTATAGACAATAGTCTTACTAAATGTCTTCTTAATTCTGATCATTTCTTCTGGATTTTCCAGCTACCTAGATGGATGTCTTGGCTGTCAAACCTTGGTGGAGGGGGAGGGCTCAGTAACGAAAAGGCTAAAGGGGGCTATGAATCTGATGGACATTTGGCCGTGCCTGTTACATCAGAGGCAGCGGCTATATCACAGTAAATGACATTAAATTTTTTTCCACTCCAGCAGAATGGGAACTTGTTCCCTTCTGGATTCTCTGGGAAGCAAACTGAGACAAAATTTGGATGAGGGAGACAGAGCAAAGAGGGTTGAGCAGAAGGGAAAACTAAGTTATGATAAAAACCTGACCATCTCAGCCAACTTCAAGAGGATCTCTGGGGCTGACACCACCCGTGCATGCTTCCCGTGTCCCTTGGTCACGGACTGTGGGCAGCCTGTGGAAGGACTTGACCTTGGGCGAAGTGTCTCTTTGCAGCAGAGCAACCTATGTGAAGGGGCTGACAGCATCTGGGGGTTCCAGATGCTCTTGCAGAAGTTAGAGCAATAAGTCCTTCCCTGGAGGGAGGTCTGGCCAGCACATCCTCATGTCTCCTACAGCCCGCCCTTCCCACCGTTCAGATTTGCTTTCTCAGGATTCCGGTGGATCGGTCTTCCCGAGAAATCCTAGTGGGACAAACTACAGTCCCCTCCGTTGAAGCTGCAAATGGTCATCACCTTTCCCCTCCAGTACTCCTCACCTGGCACCTCTACTGTCCTCAGTGACTCACCTGGAAGCAAGATCCAGACCCTCATCCCTGAGGGTTCTGAGCTTCTGGTCACATGGCCTCTGTGAGGACAGAGTTGTTGCATTGCCCTTTACCACCACGCTCAGGTAAAGGACAACCAAGAGGCATCCAAGGGGACCATCTGGGCACCAGATATGGTTGTCCTGTCTGCATTATGTAAGAGCAGCCCTACCTCCTCCCAGAGACAAGGACCAGTTACTCCTGGACAAGAGCAATGGCTCCTCTTCTCGCCTGCGGGTTTCCAGAAACAAGAACCCAAAGTATTCAGGCTGTATCCTTAGCTTATAGTTCGATGGAACTTTTGCTGGGTTCTCCGACACTGGGTGTTTCCCCTTTGGGGTGCAGGACTTCCATCTTTGCAGAGCCCAGAGTTGTGGGGATGGAAGGCACACATGCCCCAAGAGTGTCGTTGGGCATGATGCTAAGCTGGGTCACTGCTGCTTCCACCCCCGAGTTCCTGAATCCGAGTGTTTTCCAACTGGAGACACAACAGCTTGCACAGGCCTTTGGTGAAGGTATAGAAAGCATCCCTTGAAGATGGCCCACCATTCTTGCTGAGTATTGTCTCTGAGCCTTCAGGGTGCCATTCTAACACTGTATTAGGCCAGCTGGTGTAGTATGTGATGTAACCAGTGGATCCGATGGTTATGGGCACCCCCTTGCACCTACTTTGCTGAAAGTGGGACCCTGTGTCTAGTGCCATGTTACGTGGGATTCTGGACCAGTAGATTAAATACGCTGTAAGACATGTGGGTTTGGGTGAGGCCCCCCAGGCAGGAGAGGCAAACATACATCTGGAATGGGAGTCTCTCCCAGCTAGCATGGATTTCTGGCCCTTCTAGGGTGGAAGGGGCACAATGAAGTCAACTTGCCACCAAGTGGTTGGAGGGTTTCTTTGAGGATTGGGACCATATTGGAGGCTTGGTGTTGGTCTTGATTCCTGGTGTTTGGAGAGTCAAAGTAGGCAAGGGACTGCCACTGTGATGATGTGTCCTGGGCAGTGTTTCCTCTTTAGGGCTTGGGGCTTATGACACAAGCTTATCTTTGTTAGCCAAGTGGAACTTACTGCTTTGTATCTGAAGGAGCTCTAAGTTAAGGGGCAGCCATCTGTCCCAGAGGAGCATCATCTACTGCAGTGTTTTTAAAACCATGCATTAGTATCTACAAGCTTGAGTGCTTATTAAGTAACCTGCCACGCTTCGCCTCCTAGAGTTTCTTTCTTTCTTTCTTTCTTTCTTTCTTTCTTTTTTTTTAAAGATTTTATTTATTTATTTGACAGAGAGAGAGAGATCACAAGTAGGCAGAGGCAGGCAGAGAGAGAGGGGGAAGCAGGCTCCTTGCCGAGCAGGGAGCCCGATATGGGCCTCGATCCCAGGACATTGAGATCATGACCTGAGCCGAAGGCAGAGGCTTTAACCCACTGAGCCACCCAGGTGCCCGCTCCTAGAGTTTCTGATCCAATTGTTTTGGGCACCAATAGTTTATGAAAGTTCCCTTTGGTGATTCTAATGTGCAATCAGGGTTGAGAACCACTATATTCATGGATAGTAAAATAGCGTGAGATCTTGATTAGCACTTTTTTCCCTTAAAAAATTGAAAACGTCACAGTATATCTCATGTAGAAAGGGTAAATACTGTTGTTGAAACTTCCGGTTCACATGAGTGTGGCTTCTAGGTTGTGATGTGAAATGTACGGGACCAAAAGAGTTTGCAAAGCCACTGGTCTAAAGCAGGAGGTCCCGAACTTCGGTGTGTGCAAGAGTAGCTGTGTGATGATGACCAGCAGAGCCCAAAGCATGCTTTAATGGGGCATCTGCCAGGAATAAGGCATGATGAGGGGCCCAGTCTCATGCTCATGGCACTGGGTATGGGAAGCACAAAATAAAGAGGCAGCAGAGAGGGGATGATCCTGAGGGGCAGGGGGTATCTGAGTTCATTTTAATCCTGGCTCTACCACTGACCTGGAGCTGGCCATGTACCATGTCTCTGAGTCTCAGTTTCTTATTAGCAAAAGGATACAATAATACCTATGCTTCCTATGTCATAATCCAAAAAAGAATGTGGTCTGGAAAAGCACTTCGGAAAGCACAGGGACTCTGCACACACAGGAGTTATCATTACTACATGGAACACTCAGAACTGAAGTTTGTGCTGTTGGCGTAAAAGTGTGGGGGGATTTAGACTGGGTGGTGAGGACCTTCTTCAGGCAGATAGACAGGCCCAAGCCAAGAAGGACTCTGGGTGACGTACTTCAGGACCAGGTGGAAGGAGCTGGGTCAGGGAGTTGGTAAGAGTGTGCTGGGGCAGATTTGGAAGGTGGTCAGAGACAGCCAGTGAGCTGAGTCTTGTTGGAGCAGACAGTAGGGAGCCATTGCAGGTTCTTGAGCAGGGTGGACACCTGAAGGAAGTGGAGAGGTAGGAAAAGTGAGTCACAGCCTCCTGAGGCTGTTTTAATTGATACGGATAGGTCTTTTCCAAGTCTAGTCAAACATTAATGTCTCCTAAGGCTGTTCCTGACCTTCTCTAGAGAGATGTCCTCCTCTGGGCTCTCACGGTTATCTCTGGCTGCACTGTGTCTCTTTGGCAGCAGTTGCACCGGCTCAAGCCATCCTGGATATACCCCTTATTTCCTCCCTGGTTCTCCCAGCCTGCTGAGGTCTCTCTGTCCTTGGTGATCTTGGGTTGTGAGCCCCACTGTTCATGGAAGGCAGTGGTTCTCAGTTCAGGCTGTTCATTAGAATCACCTAGAATTTGTGTTTTAAAACATCTCCATACCGGGTTGCATCCCAGATCCAGAGTATTGTCACCTCTGGAGTGGGACTCAGGCACTGCTTTTTAAACATCCCAGGTAATTCAATATGCAGCCACTTTTGAGAGCCACAGACCACCTCCAACAATCAGGAATCCTGCCCTAGGGGCCCCTGGGTGGGTCAGCAGTTGAGCATCTGCCTTCAACTCAGGTCATGATCCCGGGGTCCTTAGATCGAGCCCCACTTCAGGCTCCCTGCTCAGCAGGAAGCCTGCTTCTCCCTCTCCCATTCCCCCTGCCTGTGTTCCCTCTCTTGCTGTGTCTCTCCTTTCTCTCTGTCAAATAAATAAATAAATAAATAAATAAATAAATCTTAAAAAAAAAAAAAGTAATCCTGCCCTGCGATCACCCAATTCCATACATGCACACTAACCCCTGCAGTTCAGGAAGAAAGCATTAGGATTTCAGTTTTGTATCCATCTGAAATCCTAGTCTTGCTTAGAGTCCTTGCATTACAATGACTGTGAGGATCAGCAGCCCCGAGCACTTACAGTGGCCAGGCTGTGCCCCAAGCGCTCAGTGCTCCATGAAAACCCAATGGAGAACCTACTGGTGTTATCCTCATTTTACAGACGAAGGAACTCATACCAGAGAGGTTGAATACCTGGCCCGTCGCACCACTAGAAAGCAGCTGTGCCAAGATCCAAGCCAAGATGGCTCTAGCAGCCACCTTTTATCCACAAGCCAATAAATAATACACAGATGAGATACAGGTATCAGGCGGGGCTGCATAACATTTTGTACTGATGAGGTTTCATAATCAAAGAATTATACCATGATAGCAAGAGATGAGCCCTTAAGGCAGGCCTAAATTTCACCCTTCTTTCTGCTTCCCTCACTAGGGGCCAGTGGGCATCTGGGTGCTGCTACACACTCAACAAATAACTACTCCCAGAAACATCTATTCCCTGATCATCAGAGCCAATGTGTATCAACATTTGCCACGTGTTGGCAACTCTCATTCTTAACCTTGGCAACAGTCCCGTGAAGTGTGATTATCCCCATTTTGCAAACGAGGAGACTGAGCAGCCCAGTAACTTGCCAGAGTCTGAAACCCAAATTGTGGGACCACAGAGCTCGTTCTCTCCCACCGGTGAATGGGTTCCCAGGGACCGGCTTATGAAAGTCGGCAGGAGGGTGGGGACACGAAAACATCAGGAAAGAGGCAGAGGTTGATTGTTCACTCCTTAGACGGGTGGCACTCTTCGCTATTTATCCTGGTTACACTCCTGGTCCCAGTTCAAAGACCACCTCCTGCAGGAAGCCTGCCTTCCTTCAAGGTACGGTTATGTGCACCTGCCTTGTGGTTCGCACCTCCTCTTCCCCACTGGAGTTGGATGGAGCTCCTTGACGGTAGGGTTGGGTCCTACTCAAGAGGCCTGCCCCCAGCCAGCTCAGGAAACTGTCACCGGTGGGATGAGCCTGTGCCGCCCAGGGCGGAGGGTCTCTCACCTTCTGGGTTTTGCCTCCATGGGCTCCACTTCCTTTCTTCCTCCTGTTCTTCTCCCTCCTCCTTCCTGGCCTCCTTGCTCCTTTCTTTCTCCGTTCCCCATCCTCTGCTCTCCCTCCCCGGCCTGCGCCGCCCCGGCACCCGGCA
>LNAC01000047.1:5191982-5207091 GCA_002007465.1 Ailurus styani | reverse complement strand
GGGGGGGGCCCCGGGCCGGCGGCGGCCTCAGCCCACCCAGCGGGCGCGCGGGGACAAAGCGCCGGGGGGCAGCGGAGCTGCGCGCCCCGCTCGGCCTTCTGCAGGACCAGCGGGTCAGAAGGGGGACCCGCCTGCCGCAGGCTCTAGGCCAAGGGCAACAGAACAGGGGCGCCTAACCCCTTTAGGCGTGGGTGTCCCAGAGGCTTTTCAGAATTGAGGTGAAAACTGTGGCTCGTCTCCTGAGAAAACATGGCTTTGACACAGACTCGGGGACCGTGGGAGGACCCCACCCCCACCTCCAGCCCAGGGACACCTTGGGGTCTGCGGAGGGGGCCCTCCCAGGGCCACAGCCGCATCCCCCACTCCCTGTTTTGGGCAGGCCAGCCGGGCCCGCGAGGGCCAAGGGGGGACTGGTTACCTGAGAGGTGAGGGGCAGGCGAGGGGCGTGCCCTCTGCCCGAGGGGTCTGCCCCTCCTTCCAGCGCGGGGGTCCCTGTGGCTCCGAAGGGGGCCCAGATGCTATCTGGGGAGAAGGCGCAGGTCCCTGGCGTTTACTCCCAATGGGCCCTTTTTTGACGGATGGGAAGCGGAGACACTGGGGAGCTGGGTGCCCTGGGCTCCCTGTTGAGAGCCCAGAGGAGGGCCTAGCGCCAGAGTGCCCGGCCTCCGGAAGAGCGGTGCTGGGACCCCCGGGGTTCTGCACGTGCACCCAGCTCCGCAGAGCGTTGCGAGGTGTGAGATGGGGCTCAGCAAGGGCTCTCCTCCCTGTGGTTTCTGGCGCTGCCGGGTCACAGAACGTCCATCGCCACGGCCCCCTTTGGTGGTTTTCCCGGCGGGACTCGGCGTCTGGAAGATCATCTGTCAAATACCCTGCGTTTTTTCCTCTCCTTGGGATTAATCAGACGCAGCGCCTGCTCGGCCTGGGTAACCAGCGTGGGCACCCGCAATTGTCGTCGTTCTCGCGGAAGGCAAGCATCTCCTTCTCTCCGATCCATTGTTTCTTTCAGGTTTTTGAGGTCTGGGGACAGGCGCTGCCCCGCGGGGACCCATCGTTCCTGGGAGGATGGTGCGGATCTTGGCCAATGGGGAGATTGTGCAGGATGACGACCCCCGCGTGAGGAACACTCTCCCGTCACGCGGTAGCACCCCTCGGCAGGTGGGCACCCGGCGCCCAGCGCCCGCGGCCGGGGAGCAGCGGGCCCCCTGCCCTCCGTGTCACTTACGCCGCAGCAAGCGGCTAATGACTCTGGCTGGTCGTTGGCCTTCTCTAGCCAGGAGTCCCCTTTGCAGAGAGCCGGGCTACGGAGCATGAGATGAGGGTCAAGACTTGGGGAGAAACTGCAGGTTTCTGGCAATCTGCGATAGGAGCCGCCTGCCCCCCCAGTTCGCACTCTTCCGGGCGGCCTCCCCAGACCCGGAGTCCAAGATCTCTCTCCCTTGACCTGGCCAACCCCGCTGGAGCCAGCATCTTTCTTTGAAGAGCCTGCTGGCCGAGAGAGAAGTGGAGAAGGTGGAGAAGAGGTGGCCCCGGCCACCCAGGGATGGCGCTAAAGGGAGGAGCGAGGGGTGTTAGAAATGGCTGCTCCCAAGCTCTGCCCTGGAGTCCAGCCCTCCTTGCCCCCTTCCTCTCTTCTCTGACCTGGGCACCTTCTCCCTGGCAGGACGTGGGGAGTAGAGACTGGGTTTTCTGTCCTCCGAGAGCTTGTGACTCCGTGAGGGGGACCCCTGCGGGGTGGCAACCGGGGAATGGCTGAGAAAGGAAGGCGTGGCCCGGGGCGGGGACTGGAGGGAAGGGCGGGGCCTGAAGGGGAGGGCGGGGCCCAGCCCAGACTGGTACTTCAACTCCAGGGATGCTTTCTCTCCATTCATCCCTCTCTCTCTGTCTCCACCTTCCAGAGCTTTCTCAATAGGGGCCATGGCGCCCCCCTGGGGGGTTCGGGCCCTCGCCAGCAGCAGGCAGGGGCTCGGCTGGGTGCCGCCCCGTCCCCCTTCAATGACCTCAACCGGCAGCTGGTGAACATGGGCTTCCCCCAGTGGCATCTGGGCAACCACGCCGTGGAGCCGGTGACCTCCATCTTGCTCCTCTTCCTGCTGATGATGCTGGGTGTGCGCGGACTGCTGCTGGTGGGCCTTGTCTACCTGGTGTCCCACCTGAGTCAGCGGTGACCCCTGGGAGCCAGCGGGGCAGGCATGCGGGAGAGGGCGTTGGGGGGCCTCGCTGTGAGGGCAGGCCCACGGGCGGGGTCCGGCTGTGCCTGGAAGGTGTGCTCCGAGAAGGCCTTGAGCCCGAGGCGGAGGAGGCCTCCAGTCCTGCATTCCCAAAGTGTGGGCTGGACGCCCACATTCCCTCGAGATGCTTTTAGGTAGTGTAGTATTGGGCCTGCATTAAGCACAGAGTCGGAGCAAGAAAGGGATTCCCTTTCCAATTCGTTTCCAGTCCTTTTATGCCAAGGAGAAAGTCTCAGCTGGGTGCCAATATGTTCTCATATCTCTGGAACTCATGCCTGACTTGCCCTGTTATTTGGGAGCAGGCCTTGGGCTTAAGGCCGTTGGGAGAAGTTTCCAGACTTTTATAGCTCTGTTTTGTTTTCATGGTATATTTTTAATTGGCTACCTTTTTATTTAGGACAAGTCATACTGGCATCTACTTACTGTGGTGACATTTTCAATAAATAAATTTAACTAAAAATGAATCCATCTAAAGACATTCATAAGTGATTGTACGGCCGCGTGTACCTCTGGAAGACAGAGGGAAGGTGGGTGGAGTGATTGGGACTGGGAACAGGGTGGAGGTGGGCATTTGATCCTGGGGGAGGGGTTGGGAGCCTGGAGGGGGTCCGGGTAAGGCCTGGATGTGGGCCCTTCGTCTGAGGCTTGGATGACTTCTGGCTGTCTCTGAGATGCCGACTCTGAGATGTCAGCCTGTGGAGGGGAGGGGTCCTCTGGCCAGAATGGCTGATGAGGCTGAGGGGTTAGAGCAGCTCTGACAAGAGGTCGCTCAGCCTCCCTGCTGTGCCACACACCCCTTGAAAGCCCGGAGGCGTTGGCACTGACTACTCAGCGTGTGTGGGTGAGTGGAAGCCTTGAGCTGTGGCTGGTAAGCCCTGGGTCTGTGTGGAGGCCCCGCTGGGGGGATGGGGAAGGCTCTGAGCCCACGGTGGTCCGAGGGAGGCTGGGTGAGCCTGAGGCCCTCCCTTGTCTGGGGACCAGATTTTCCACCCTCCTCTTAGGATTCTTCTGGGGTTGGGGGAGGAAGGCAGGTTTGGGAAGCGCTCCCTGATGGAGCAGACCATCCTGGGGTGTATGTGGGGATGATGGGGCGAGTTTGAGATCGAGACTGATTCTGTCCCTCCTCCTGAGAGCCCGGGCGGTTGCCCAGGGACAGGACCCCGCCTCCCCTCCCCCCACACGCACCCCCACGCTCCTGTGCTTGCCGCTGCCCTTGAGTGGGCTGGTGGCCTTTATCACAGACACTCCTGAAGGAGCTTTGTGGCGTTGGAACAGGACTCCTTTCTCCGTGTTTCCTGTGTCTTGATTTTTCAGCAGCTGCCAGAACATGGCTTCCCTTAATGATGGGCGCGTGGAGGGGAGGGGGCTGGGCCCTTGGGGGCGTTGCACCCAGGGGAAGGAGGGAAAGGAGCGGCTCCCGCGGGGCCTGGGCCTGGGCAGGTGGTAGCCAGGTCTGGCTGGTGTCCCTGCTGTTCCCATGCTGCTCCTCCGGCCCCGTCTCGGGGCTGCCACACACTCGCTCAGCCCCCTCGGTCCTGCGGCTCCAGCCCGACAGCCACGGGGAAGGAAGGACCCTGCACCGTGCTCCCCGCTCCTCCAAGCTCCCCCCACCCACCCCCGCGTGGCCCTCTGGGACCAGGCTCTCCCTTTCTTTTTCCCTTGCAAAGCTGTGGGATTCTGAAGAAATAAATCTCGAGTGAACCCCCAGTATATAAAGTTCCTTTAAGGGATAGGAATCAGGGTCCACAACTTCAGGGCTGAGAACAGTCTTTTTTCTAGAATTTAGTTTCTGTTCCCGAAGCCCAAGCCTTCTGAGGAGAACTGAGGGAGAATGACTTCCTCTGGGCCCCTGACTAGAGGGAGACTGGGTGCGCCAGGCCCTGGCAGGTGGAGGAGCTGAGCCACCAGGGCCACACGGACCTGGGGCAGAGGCCCCTCCACGGACTTGTTAGCCGGCCTGAGGGACGGGGTTGGGGGCCGGAAGGGGGTTGTTTGAGAAAGCAGTGCTGTTTCTTATCCAACACACACAGCACAGACCCAGCAGAGCTGCTCTGGTTGAATGGGGAGCCCGGCCCTTGACCCCGCTTTCTTCCCTGGGTCCCCCGGGGCTCTGGGCAGAGCTGGCTAACTGTTGCCTGATGCTCCGCTTCCCTTCTTCGAGCCCCGGGCCTGAAAGACGCTGCGCCAGCCCGGCCCCCAGGCAGGGGCAGTGTGCAGAGGGAGGGGGCCCCCTGGGTTGTGCAGCCTGGGTAGCAGGAAGTGTCCCCCTGCCTTTTGTCTGAATGGCCTTCGGTGAGGCTTTCACCTGCACACACCGAGATCACGAGAGATCACGAGAGATCATGAGAGATCACGAGAGATCACGAGAGATCACGAGAAATCACGAGAGATCACGAGAGATCACGAAAGATCACGAGAGATCATGAGAAATCACGAGAGATCATGAGAGATCACGAGAGATCACGAGAGATCACGAGAAATCACGAGAGATCACGAGAGATCACGAAAGATCACGAGAGATCATGAGAAATCACGAGAGATCATGAGAGATCACGAGAGATCACGAGAGATCACGAGAAATCACGAGAGATCACGAGAGATCACGAAAGATCACGAGAGATCATGAGAAATCACGAGAGATCATGAGAGATCACGAGAGATCACGAGAGATCACGAGAAATCACGAGAGATCACGAGAGATCACGAAAGATCACGAGAGATCATGAGAAATCACGAGAGATCATGAGAGATCACGAGAGATCACGAGAGATCACGAGAAATCACGAGAGATCACGAGAGATCACGAAAGATCACGAGAGATCATGAGAAATCACGAGAGATCATGAGAGATCACGAGAGATCACGAGAGATCACGAGAAATCACGAGAGATCACGAGAGATCACGCTGTGAGCAAGTTCCGAGCAGGTGGAGGCTTGTTGCTCCCAGTGGCCCGATGCAGAGCCGACGAGCCTTGGCTGGTGGGCATCCTGGTCCCGGTCCTCCCGTCTGAGGTGGGTGAGCCCATCCCCCTCCCCCCCCCCGCCCTCCCCGCTGCGTGACAGGACCCCCCAGACTGGGCTGCTTTGAGGGCAGATTTCAGGGAAGGTTTCCGTTAATCTCCAGGGATAATCCTCGAAGCCCTGCGTCTCCGTGTCAGGTTGGATTTTCGGCTTGGCTGCCCTGGGGAGAGCTGCCCCCACCGCACGGGAGCCACGGCTCGGGTCTCACCAGGCCTTGGCCGCCTCGGTGGGGCTGGAAGGGGGCGCCCCCTCCCCCTGGGGACTTACTTCACTCCCTGGTCGGGGCTACCTGGTGAGGGAGCTCCGCGGGTCCCACTGCCTGCTCCGCTCCATCTTCCCGACCACCTGGCCTCCCGGGCCCTCCTTCCAGAAGTTCCAGGGCCTTCGCGCTCCAAGCCCCACCTCACCCTACCATCTAGCTGGCCCACAGGTGGAGGCCGCGTTTCCGTCTTCCTACAAGAGACGCCTACCCTGAGACCGGGCAAAATAGCCACTCCGGTTCTGCCAGTTTCCCCAAGGAGTCCTCTGTCGCCTCCCACCTCTCTGGGACTGGGACCAGAACCCGGCCCTTTGGCAGAAGTCCCGGACTGGGGACTGTGGCTCTGTGAGTCGAGAAGAAGCCTCTGCCCTCGGATGCCCGACCTTGCGGGCAGGGAAGGCCGCCTCACCCTGGCCAGCTGGGCCCCCGAGGAAGCCTGTCCCGGTGCAGGCCTGCTCTGCTGCTCTGTGACCTTGGACGGTTCACTGAACCCGAGAGCCTTGTTCCTCAACTCTAAGAAGGAGTGATGATCCGGGTCTGTCCCGCCCCTGGGAGCCTTGCATGGTGGCCACAGACGGGGGCGTGGAAAGGAGGGGGTGGAGCGAGGATCAAACAGGCCGGAGCCCACATTCTGGACGATTCCTCTATGGCCCCTTTGTCTGTCGGAATCACCTAGGGCCTCGGTGCCGATGCAGATCCCCAGGCCTCCCCACAGGCTCCAGGAGGCCTGCTGAGGGACGTGACCCAGAGCCCGCCTCTTACAAAGTAGGCGGTTTTGATGGGAGGTTTGGGGGAGCGGAGGGGTTGTTGAGCCCTGGACTGTGCAGAGGGCGCCTGAGGCCCAGAGAGAGGAGGGGAGCCACCCCAGTTCGCTCACAGAGGAGGGCGACAAGGCAGGTGCAGGCCTCCCTACCTGCTGGGGCCCACTGTGACCGTCGGATCAGCTGTGCGAGGGCAGAGGGCACGGGGTGAGCGTGAGGACGCTGGCCGCAGCTGCCTGGCTGAGCGGCCTGCCTAGGCTCCCCCTCGGGGCTGCATTCACTGACCAGGGGGTAGCCCCCTTCCCTGCATTCCTGAACCCATGACATTTTCATTGCAAACTGACAAGGGGAGAAATCCAATTACCTCACACGGGGTCCCTGAGGGGCTGTGCGGGGGTGGTGAGGGCGGGGGAGGGACGGCAGAGGGCTTTGGGGCCCAAACTAGATGGAGCGAGAAGCCTCCAGCCTTTCTGGCAGGGCACGCCAGTGACAGAAGCGAAGCTCACCCTTCCTTGTGCTGCCGCTCAGGGCCCAAAAGAACAGTGAGAGAAAGTTCAAGATGCAGATTGAGTGAGAACTTCAAGTGGAATGGCTGTGTGTGTGTGTGTGTGTGTGTGTGTGTGTGTGTGTGTGTGTCCCTCTGGCTTGGGGGTGGGGGTGGGGCCATTGAAGCCCTGAAACCATTTGGCTTTAGGGCAACTTCAAGTGCTGGGGCCGGGCTGGGCTCCCGGCTGGAGGAAGGAGGGCTGGTCCTCATTCACTGGGCCACCAGCTTTTAAAAATTAAATTAAATTAAATTAAATTAAATTAAATTAATTTATTTGACAGAGAGAGCACATGCAGGGGTAGCAGCCGGTAGAGGGAGAGGGACAATCAGACTCCCCGTGGAGCAGGGAGCCCAATGCACGACTCAATCCCAGGACCCCGGAATCATGACCTGAGCCGAGGGCAGATGCTTCACCGACTGAGCCACCCAGGCACCGCTGGCCCACCAGCTCTGGTCCCTCTGGTGCAGGGGGAGGGGCTGCTGCAGGAGGCTGAACGCTCCTCCTCCAAGTATCCAGTGACCTTGGACACAGTCTACTCTCTCTCTGCCCCCGCTGTCCTCTGCAGCTCACAGCGGCAGGAGGATTAAGGAGGAATTCTTGGGAAGCGTTTAGCAATTTCTGGCACAAGGTTAGCACAAACAGTGGCATTCGGGTTTACTTAATATTTTTGTTCAGAGCAACTCACCTTTAACTTACATCTATTTTGAAAAGGAAGCCTCCTATTACTCGTGTGAATGGAGAGCCAGCGTTCCCTGCCATTCATAGCAGAAATATCTACTCGAGACAAGTAAATTCGGTGTTGAGAAAATAACATTTCATTCCAGCTAGCCACTGCTTTGGGCCAAGCCTGGAAGCCTGATGCCTGTTTCTTTGTTAAAAAGGCAGTTTACCAGGATTTACCGAGATGTTAAAGACCCTGTGACATCTCACTGAGACATTCTCCTTGATGGAGACAGAGACTGAACAAAAAGGAAGGGTTATCTCCCTGTATGATCGGGTGCTGTGTTTGTGAATTGTTGACAGTCCTCTTGTGCGCGAACCCAAATCACTTCATACGCGGCCAGGTAAAAGCATCCGACGACTGTGGGAGACACTGTATGATCTCGAGCAAGCTATTTTTAAAGATTAATCTTTGAAAGGTATTACATTTGCATGGTTTAAAGATCAAGCAATATTCATATGTATACAGAGGAAAGTCTCAACTCTCTCTCCTGTCCTCATCCATCCATCTGTCCATCCTTCCTTCCATCCGTCTGTCCGTCCGTCTGTCCATCCGTCCATCCATCCTTCCTTCCATCCATCCATCCATCCATCCATCCATCCATCCATCCTTCCTTCCTTCCATCCATCCTTCCATCCTTCCATCCATCCTTCCTTCCATCCATCCTTCCATCCTTCCATCCATCCTTCCTTCCATCCATCCTTCCTTCCTTCCATCCATCCTTTCTTCCTTCCTTCCTTCCATCCATCCATCCATCCATCCATCCTTCCTTCCTTCCATCCATCCTTCCATCCATCCATCCATCCTTCCTTCCATCCATCCTTCCTTCCTTCCATCCATCCTTTCTTCCTTCCTTCCTTCCATCCATCCATCCATCCATCCATCCATCCTTCCTTCCTTCCATCCATCCTTCCATCCTTCCATCCATCCTTCCTTCCATCCATCCTTCCATCCATCCTTCCTTCCATCCTTCCTTCCATCCATCCTTCCATCCTTCCTTCCTTCCTTCCTTCCATCTTTCCATCCATCCATTCTTCTATCCCCCTCCACCTTCCAGAATTTATTGACACAAGTGTAAGCAACACAGGTATGCTAATTCTGTCTTTTTTTTAATGCAAATAATGGAAAAATAGACCCATTCCTGCCCTCGCTTTTTGACTTAACGATACCACCTGCACGGCACGCATTTTGTATTAGTGCCTAGAGAGCGTTTTCGTTCTGTGAGTGTTTTGGTATTTGGGTGAGTTGGTGATCCTCTTTGGCCTTCATGGAGTCATCTGTAACACAACAGTTGGCAGAATTGGCCCCCAAGGGCCTTGTAGCTCTGACCCGGAACTACTCCATGGGGCCGTTTCCCTGAAATGTGAGGACCCTGAGAGGACGGTCTCCCTTCTCCAGGGCCTGAGGGGCAAAGCTCCTGGGGTGGTCTAACTGAGTCCTAAGTCCTAAGTGAGTTCAGCAAACATTTAGGGAGAGTCTCCTGTGTGCCGGGGGAGGTAGAGGCCAGAATAGCCCACTTCTGGAGTCACACTTGATTGACTTTCTTGGTTCTCTTTGCAGTTGGCTGTGGTGCCTTTCCTGCCTTTGCCTGGCTTTGTCTGGCTCAGGGAGGAAGCGTGGTGGTTGCTGCTGACATGGTTTGGTATTGCCAGCGTCACCGTCTGTGCCCCAGCCTCTCCTGGCCCCCGCTGCCGCAGCCCTGCCCCATATTTTAAGATCTAGATTGAGGAGGTTGAGGAAAGTCATGAAGAGTGACATAGCCTCGGGGTCTTTTTAGCTCTGAACTGGGTAGTAAATTTCCATTCCCCTTGTGCAGGAAGACCCAGGAAACGCCAGCATCCCCATGCTTTGGCCTGATGGGCTGTGAATTTTGTCCCATGGCGCCACCTGGTGGAAAGTTTGTGCAGGAGCACGCTCTCTGTCCATAAACCGTCCTACTCCAAGTCATCCTCCCATCTCACCCAGCCAGGGCTTAGGAGATTCTATTTCAGTGCTTCGGAGAACTCAGGTTTCTCATGGGTGGAGCATGCAATTCCATTGGAATTCATTTATTATAGTCTCTTTCTGGGCTAAGCCCTATGCCAAGAGCCTTGTCTCATTTCATCCTCCCCAAACAGAGAAAAATAGATGTCATCCCCTTAGCAAAGATGGTGAACCTGAGGCTCAAGGAGGTGAAAGCAACTCAGCTGGCCAGATTGGGTCAGGAGCAGGTGGAGGGAGACGGAGGCCCCGGGGAGAGGCTTGGTCATGAAGAAGGATCCCTCTCCCCGCCGTAGGTGAGCTTGGGGGACGGAGGTAGAATGAGAAGTCTTTCATTTTCTGTTGTTTCTCAATCCAGGCTTGCTGTCATCAATCACATAGGGCAACCCCAGAGGGAGGGACCGACCCATTTTCTAAGGCTGGACTCTCTCGAGGTTGGAGGCACTGTGTCTAGCCAGCCCCACCCATGCCCTGCCCACCTGCACATTCAACTGTCTGCGCCCAGCCCGGTTTTCATTGGTTAATGTGATATTGTGACCTGGCTGGCATTCAGGACACCGTCCCTGGCCTAGTGCTTGTCGTTTTCAGAGGAAGCAAGGAGCAAGGGAGTCAGATCTCCCACGTGCTAGCTGTGTGTCTTTGGGCAAGTTACTTACCATGCCTCAGTTTCTTCATCTGTGAAATGGGGCTCAGGCACCCCCCAGCGTGGTTGTGAGGTCCAGAAGGCAGGGGTGCACACAGTCCCGGGGTGCGGAACAGGGTGCCAGGGATGAGAGTTTGTACCAGGTCACCTCCTGCAGTGCTTGTTAGTGAAAATCAGCCACGCTAAGGCGAGATTTAAATGTAAAATTACATTTAAAATGTAATTTGCTTTTGAAATTCTGGGAGAACAAAATTGAAAAATCTTCCAGTAGGGCTGCTACCCAGTAAAACACAGTTAGGAAATTTCCCTCTGAGGCACTGGCCCGGGCTAGAGCCCTCAGTGGCCTAGGGAGGGCATTTCTTTGCAACTCTGAGCTCAGCTAATCCCAAGAAACTGCCTTTTGCTGCTGGTGGGAGAAGGGGGGTGGTAAGGAAAGGAGGTGGGAGGGAGGGAGGAAGAAGAAATGGAAGAAGCTGGTTGAAATTGTAAATGCAGGCCAAGTTAGGGTCCCAGAGTTTGCTGGGACACCTGCCTGCCTCCCTGCGTTGCTCTTATGTGAGCCAGCAACCCTCCTCTGGAGACCATCACATGAGAACTGCCCTATTCCCCAGGCCCCTTAACTGCCCCTGCTCCAGGAGCTGGGGGAGGGGGGCACCTCTAAGGCTGTGGTCCTGGTGCGTCTCTGTCCTTCCTCTGCTGTACGTGGCACTGGGCCAACAGATCAGGCCCAGCCCTGGGGCACGGAGAGTGCAGTGAGCCTGGAGTACACAGATGTCATAGAAGTGATGCATGGGGGCCTCCCGGCTCAGGGAAAGCGTGCACCACAGCGCTTGGAGTGCTGGCTGCCTCCTTCCCTAGCTTCGTTCCCAGAGAAACTTGGCTCTTGCCCTTTGCTTTAAAGTCCTTGGGGAAACAGGGCTCTCTACTGCCCAGTGCCTCAGTCCGGGTTGGAGAGAGGCCTGTGGAGCAGCTGGGTATAGGCAATAGGGAGGGGTGGGGCCTGCGGAGAGCCCGGCAGATCACACCCTCCCAAAGCCCTTCATGCTGCGGCATAGCAAGGTGAAGGTTAAGGTTAAGGCTGCCGCCCCAAGCCAGTGAAGAGGCTCTTCATCAAGCAGGCTCTGGAGCTTTGTCCCGCTCCTCCCGTCATTGTGTGGCCTCAGGCAATTCAACCCCAGGACAGTCTTCTCTCTATAAATGGGGGTAATCATACCACCTCTGAGGGTTGACGGGCAGACAAAATGAAGTGACGTATTTCTTAACCATTCCATAAAATATTCTTGCTATAACACTTATGTTTGCTTTCTGTGCTGTGGGACCAATGGCCCCAAACCCGGCAGCTTAAAACAACACACGTGAATTGAGGCACAGCTTCCGGTCATGGCTCAGCTTGTCCTCTGCAAGGCTGCAGACAAGAAGACAAGATGTCAGCCCGGCTGGTTCTCATCAAGGGGCACCGGTGGTGATGGTCTACCTCCGAGCTCCTGAGGCTAGTTGTTGGCAGAATTCACTTTCTGGCAGCTTTAGGACTCGGGGCAGAGCTTCCCTCAAAGCCAGCAGTGGAGAAAGACGGTGGAGCCAGTCCGCTAGCAAGAATGAGTCTTTTTTTTTTTTTTTAAAGATTTTATTTATTTATTTCACGGAGGGAGAGAGATCACAAGTAGGCAGAGGCAGGCAGAGAGAGAGGAGGAAGGAGGCTCCCCGCCGAGCAGGGAGCCCAATGCGGGCCTCCATCCCAGGACCCTGAGATCATGACCTGAGCCGAAAGCAGAGGCTTTAACCCACTGAGCCACCCAGACGCCCAAGAATGAGTCTTATATAAGGTAATATAATCACGGGAGTGACATCCTATCACCTTGGCCACACTGTGCTGGTTAGAAGCAAACCATGTTCCCGAACACACTCAAGGGGAGGGGATCCCAGAAACACATGAACACCAGGAGACTAGGATCGTGGGCCCCCCTGAAAAAGTCTATCCATCACAGCACCCCAAATTGTCAGCCATTATTACTGGGCACTTACCACGTACTCGTGCGTGGAGCATTTCAGACATAAAATTCCAGCTGTTTTCGTTGTTTCATGGGTAAACTGAAACTCAGAGAGGCCAGGAAACTTACCTGAACTCAGCCAGCTAGCAAGTGGCAGAGCAGGTTCTAAATCCAGTTCTCCCTGCTGCCTCAGTCTCGGGTCTTCCCTCGACATCACGCTCAAAGTCAGGGCCAACTCAAAGCCATTCCCAAGGACCTCTAGGACCCGAAGGCGCTTTGTTTTGGAGGTCAGTTCTCTCCCGTAGCTGCAAGTCCTTCAGCTCTTGTTCTGGTAGGTTCTGCCCCATGGCTCCTGAGTTTCTCTGCTCCATCCTTCTTTACCTCTGCCCCTAGGAATCTCTGGGAATGGTTCATGCTTCTTGGCCCAGATTTATGTCCACCTTGACTTTTCTGTCCTGTGATTCTTCTGTTGCCTCCTTCCCGCTCATACTAATGCTTCAAATGGCTGCTGAGACTCCCTGCTAGGCAGCAAGCCCAGTGCTGGGCACTGCATTCCCTCTGCCCCCAAGGTTCTCACAGTCCAATACAGAGGCAGCATGTTCATTACTAACTCTGGTCTGGTAGTTCAGAGCTTATTGAGGACAAGAACAGAAAAACCCAAACACTACTTTTCTTAAAGAAGAGAAAAGTCATTTTCTCTCAAGGAAATGATAAAGAAGTCAGGAGTAGGCAACACAGAAGGGGTTCAGCACTTTGACAGTCTTCAGGGATGCAGGCCCCTCTTATCAAACAGCTCTGCCTCATGGTCCAAAATGGCTGCGAAGCGCCAGCCATCACGACCTCTTTCCAGTCAGCAGGAAGGAGGAAGGGGCTAAGATTAATCCTCCCTAGCCACCCAGATCTGGTGAACTCCCTAGTCACATGCTCTCTCGGCACCTTGGCTTCCTATTCAAAATGGAGAGTAATTCCCTCTTTGTGTCATTATTTGATGTCCACCCAGCACTTTCCTTTGCCTCTCACCAGACTAGAAGCTCCATGAAGTCTGGCATTGTACCCATCTTCTCTGTTGCTCTAACTCTGCCATCTAGCACAGTGCCTGGCCCACAGTAGGTGCTCAACGAATAGTTCTTGATGGAAGAAACACTTTGTTTTTTTTTTTTTAATTTTATTTTTATTTTTTTAAAGATTTTATTTATTTATTTCACAGCGGGAGAGAGATCACAAGGAGGCAGAGAGGCAGGCAGAGAGAGAGGGGGAAGCAGGCTCCCTGCTGAGCAGGGAGCCCGATGCGGGCCTCGATCCCAGGACCCTGAGATCATGACCTGGGCCGAAAGCAGAGGCTTTAACCCACTGAGCCACCCAGACGCCCGGAAGAAACACTTTGTACATGTTCTTGGTTCTTGATATTGTAATGAGTCAGAGTTAGCCTGACCCAGATCCAGAGTCTTCTGAATCGAGTCTCTGAGGATGACGGCTTCATACGCACTGTCTCAGTTAACCCTCCCCAGAATCCTGAGATATGGCTGGGACTGTTATCTCTAATTAGCAAATGGGAAAACAGCACAAGGTCATGGGTCTACTGAATGGGAAAACTGTGATTTGAACTTGGCTCTCCTGACTCAAAGCTTCTATTCATTTACTTCCTGCCTTGCTGGGCCAGCAGGGTGCCCACAGTCCCCTCCAGACCTCTGCTCCTGCAGCCCTGGCCAGCTTTCTTGATCGTGGGAAGACGGCTCGGCAGTCACAGATGCAATCACGGGTACTCGGGAAACGTCATCCATTCAGACTGTGTCCCAAAGTGGCATCTCCCTGCAGGCAGTGGAGGCATCCTCTGTGTCCAGAGGTCATGGGCACCAACGCCCATTGGCAGTCTGGTTCCTCAGTTCTTCTCTAGCACATTGCTAGGAGCCACTATGGCCCCCGGCTCTTTGTCAGACTGTGGAGGAGGGGCAGGGGGGCCTTTGGTGGCCTGGGGTGCGTCTTTCAGTAAGTGCTGTGTGTGCTGGTGCTTAAGCTTCTGCCTCCCTCTTGGTGCGGCCCCCCTGATCAAGAGAAGGTGGCAGGGAAACTCTGCCAGACGGCCCTTACACCATGTAGGCCTTACAGAGCCCCCAGCCCGAGGAGCAGTACTGAGAGAGTTCTGGGAAAGGGTTCTAGTCTTTCCCCTCAGACCCAAAGGAATACTCCAGGGAGGAACTAAGTTCTAAGTTGAGTCAAGGACTCAGAATTTCCAAGCCATAAAGGGAACGGACTTGCCAAGGTCACACGCGGAATGAGTTCTGTGACTCACATGACTGGAGAGTTCATCTGGTCCACAGACCATCTGAGGGGGGGTTAGAGGAGGACCCCAATTTGACACGGCTCGAAGGGGTCCCTGAGATTCAGCTCTGGAGGTCCCACTAGGACCAGCCCGTGGTCAGGGCTGCCGTGCTTCCAGTGGCCACCAGCAGGTGGCGCTAGGCACCCGGTGGCCCCTAACTCCCAGAAGAAGGGAACCACGACCCTGATCTGGGAGTCATTAGGGCAGGAGGCCGGCTTTGGGGCCCAGCTTCCAGTCACCTTCCCTCCGGAACCCTCGTGCTTGGGCACCGTGGGGCCAGGGGAGTACAGGGAGCCCCAGACTGGGCTCCTCTGCTTCTAGACCCTTCGGAGGTTTGTTCTGGGGTCGGCGAATGGGCACCCGGGGCTGTCTCCACGTATCCTTCCTGAGTAATGAGGGGATAAAAGCGGCGAGGACAGGTGGGCGCCTTGGCCCCAGCTGGCATGGGACTCAGCCCGGGGCTCCCGCTCAGGCCTCTTCCCTGGACTCTGGGGCACGTGCCCACACGGAGCCCACAGTGCACTTCCTTCTCCGATTCCCCTGCGAGAGGCTGTCTGGTTCCTGGACCTATCCTGCCCTCCTCCCTCCCTCCTCCCTGTCCTCTCCGGCCCCCCCCCGCCCCCGTCTTCCCTTTCCTTCC
>LNAC01000047.1:5164763-5191816 GCA_002007465.1 Ailurus styani | reverse complement strand
CTGCAGGTCTAGCCCCAGCTCCCAGCACTCGTCTGCAAAGGCAATCAGGGACCAACACCAGCGGGTTACGAGGATGTGGTTTCCATGGCGACAGTGCATTTTCACCCCCGCCCCCCCCACCCCGTTCTCAGCCCTGGGCAGGTTGCCGTGGAGACTCTCACCTCATCGAAGAGTGATTTGTGGGACTGGGTGGGTTTTTTGTGTTTTGTTTTGTTATTTTCCTTAACTTGATCCCCTTCCTCTTTCCAGAAATTCTGCCTTTCCCCACGCACAGCAGACACGAAAGCCTTCTCCAGAGGCCTTCCCCACCCGGGGCCACTAAGACCTAGAAAGCGTTTCGTTCCCATAAGGCTCCCCCCTCTCCCAGGACAAATAAGGTGCCCCCGGAGGCCGCGGAGAAGGCCTCAGGGAGGAACAGGCCAAGAGCTGACCTAGGGCCCCCCTGCCCTGCCCACCACGCCCGTCTGGCCCCTTGCCTTGCCCCATGCAGCAGGTGCATGTCGGCCCTGGCCGGGCGGCTCGGCAGGCCCTTCCCTGGGGAGGGGGGCAGAGAGCGGGGCGGCGGGGAAATGAGCCAGGCGAGCAGGGATGAGAGGTGGGTTGAGAGAGGGAGGAGCTTCGGGGAAAGGGGGAAAGCGAGGCAAGGGGACCGGGGTCTTCCAGGGAGAGGAGAGGGAGGGCCGCCCGCATCTATCTGGAGCAGGGGTGTATCTCCTCATAAATCAGGCGCAGCCCCGACCCCGCCGGGCCTCTTCCTCCGCCGAGCAGAGAATGTGTTTGTCGACATAAAAACATATTAGGCCCCTCTCTCCCCCGCGTTGAGAGCCATTACGATAATTAATTAAGGCAGGAGATTCATTAAAGAGTCGTTTCCCCCCATTCTCCCCAAATGGATCAGGGCGGTGGGTGGGGACCTTGTGCTGAGCTGCAGACAGAAGAAGGGCCTGGGGGGTGGGCAGAGGGCCTTCCAGATGCAGCTGGAGACAAAGGACATTAGTGGAGGGGGCAGAGGGGCCGGGGGCGGGGAGAGGCCCTCGGGGAGGCCCCAGGGGGAGCAGAGCTGCTGGGCTTCCAGGAGCCTCGGATCAGCTTCCCCTCCTGGCTGCCGGCAGCGGAGGGGCTCTGTCACCATGGGGACAGGGCCGGGGGCCTGGAAGGGGTATGGGTGCCCCCCCCCATTGGCCTCGGTGAGCGCGTGGCCCAGGTGGGCACGGTCAGGAGGCCTTTCTGCCATGCGGTGTGAAGGCTGGTGGCCAGGTCCAGTCAACCTAAAAGCAACCCGCTGCATGACCCACCCACGTACTGGTCACCACGAGACCCGGCCTGAAAGTGCTCTTTGTCAGCTGCACCCCGCCGCTGGGGTGACAGGCCCGGTTTAGCTCACCTGACAACAGTTGCCTGTTTCATTTTGCCAAATTTTGAGGTCTTAATGATTCCTTCCTTCCTTCCCTCCCTCCTTTCTCTCTTCTTCCTTTGGCCAACCTATTTTCCAACCTGATTTTGTACTTCTAGGAAGGATTCATATGATGCCATGTGTTTCATATGGGACTAATGGATTCAACTCATTCCATTCCGTGTTTCTTTTTGTTGTTTTTGGGCTTTTTTTCAGATTTTATTGTTAAGTTGTCTCTGCACCCAATGTGGGGCTCGAACCCACAACCCTGAGATCAAGAGTCGCACGCTCCACCCACTGAGCCAGCCGGGTGCCCCTCCGTTCTGTGTTTGTCTTGCTTGCTTTTGAGCCTTCCGGATGTTCTGGATTGCTCAAGAGCACTGCTTTTGTGTTTCCGTATTTCGAATGATATTTTTCACATTTTTAATAAACATTATATGAAAAAGGTGACTTGCCATGTAGATGATTCCACATCATCAGCCCTCGGTATCTTTTCCTCCTTTCTGTTGTCGTATTTTAGGTTTCCTGTCTCTTTGTGCAGCGGGTGAACTTAGCAGGGAGTTAACCCTTCCCGTCAAGAGATGATAACTCGGCGGCATGATCGATGCGGGACGAGCTCCCAGAGAGCCTTGATGCTTTATAGCCGGACACCTGCTCACTGTCCCACGAAGCACGACATAGTTCATTCGCCCTGCTACAGTGGATAGGGGCCTTGTGGGTCCTCGACTTTGGGGACACATGGCAGACAAGACAGATAGGCTCCCCGACTTCTGGGGAAGGGACAATTTGCTGGAGAGATGGACCAATCAATACACACACACACACACACACACACACACACACACACACACAGCTACAAATTGTGAAAAACAGGAAGCAGAGGGAAAAGCAAGGTTCTATGGAAGAAAATGGCCAGGCCCTGTTTTAGGGTCGAGGCTAAGAGGAAATGAGTGTTACATGGATGAAGTCACTCAGACAAAGTGAAGGGGGCAGGCCCCCAGCAGAGACTGGACCACAGCAATCTGAGGAGGCTTCAACCCCGGGGCCCTCAGTGTTCTGGAGCCTTCCAAGTCCCTGGGAGGGGACCCATGATCACATGTCTTTGTAAAAATTACGTATGAAATACTTTCAGTATACTCTGCCTGGGATGGAAACGGCTCCTAGAAGCCTTCCCCTTTGCTGGGCAAAGAGGGGCAGAACCTGGGTGGGCATGAAAGATCCCACGATGGGTGGGGAGCAGAGGGGAGATGAGGTTTGAATCAGCCAAGGCCGAAGCTGGTCTGGAAGAGCGTGTCAGATTTTGTGACCTTTGTGGAATTTGTCAGCTTTTAAAATGTGTCCTTTGTTTTGATTTTTCTCTTTCTATATACGTGTTCACTTTTGTACCTAATTTTGGTTTGGGAGCCCTGCGTTGCTCTATTTTTTTTTTTTTTCAAGGAACCCGGGCCCTGTACCAGTAGATCTGGACTTTGGCCTTGGCTGAGGAGGCCGGCCGTGTCCTCCTCCAGGGCCAGAGCTGAACGGGAGACTGAGGGGCCCAGAGAGGCCCCAGAGACTTCCAGGCTTCTCCCTGCGCCTTTCCTCCATCTGAGGGCAGGCAGGGCAGGAAGGCGGTGGAGCAAGCCCTGGGGGGCGCATCTGGGGCGGTGGGTCCAGTGCCTAAGGATTTGCAGGAAACAGGCTTTTCAGGCCTCTCTGTCCCCCTGCCCCTCCCAGCAGGGCATTCCAATGTCTGGAATGGTCCCATTCAAGATCGCCTTGGAGCGAAGGCATCGCCTCCTCCACTTGTTCTCTATTAAAATAGCCTGGGTGGCTCAGTGGGTTAAAGCCTCTGCCTTCAGCTCAGGTCATGATCTCAGGGTCCTGGGATCGAGCCCCACATCAGGCTCCCTGCTCGGCAGGGTACTTGCTTCCTCCTCTCTCTGCCTGCCTCTCTGCGTACTTGTGATCTCTCTCTATCAAATAAATAAATAAAATCTTAAAAAAAATAAAAAATAATATATCCTGTGCTATGAAGCAATGTTTACCCATGAAAACCTGCATGTGATGTGTTTGACGGACAGGGCCGAGTAAAAATGCCGACGTCATTCTTGTACGTAGTCCGTGAAACGGTCTGAAAGGGAATGTGCGATCACTAGGAAGGAGGCAAGGGAAGCCACGGAGGCGCACAGAGGGCCTGCTGTGTGCGATGATTGTGTTGAGGGGATCGTGCGTCCATGCGTGTGTTGCGAGGCGGACAGAGAGCCTGTGGGGATCAGTGCTATGTAACATGCAGAATTTTCCCGAGAAACCCTGGCCGTGGGGGTTCTGGAGGTGGGCGCCGCAGGGGGAGGGGCCTGCTTGGACTGGGGGTGTGAGCAGGAAGCCTGGCCCCGTCTGGAATCCCCAGCCAGCTCCCCCCAGGCCAAAGGCCAGACAAGCAGGATTTGCCTATAGTTAATAATACTGCATTCGCTATTCAACAGTTGCTAAGAGAGTAGATAGTCAACGGGTTCGTCACCAGAAAGACCATCGTTACAACCCTGTGTGTCACGGATGTTCATGTTGTAATACGTACAAATATGGAGTCATTATGGGGTACCCCTGAACTAATGCTGGGTTAGAAGTCCGTTACAGCCAAAGGAGCAGGCGGGGTTTGTACGCGGCCTTTCTGGAGGCTTCGTCTGGCCGCCCCCTTCACCCTGCAACCACCCTCCTCCAGCCACCGTGAGAGTCCGGGGCCTCCAGGCCAGAGGGGTCCCTAGGGGTGCTCTCAAGGGAGTTTGCAAACGCTACTGATTCCCAACAGACGCCTCTGTTTCCTCTCCTCGTTCAAGGGCCCCTTGTAGCTGCCGGGCTTCCCTAGGTCTTGGCAGGGGGAGGGTCCCGCAGCCTTGTCCCTCGGCCTCCCCTTCCACTCAGAGTCAGGCCTAAAACGCGGACCTTCCTCCCGCTTACCAGGGCTCTGGAATGTAGAAAACTCCCCTCTCCTTCCGCCAGCTCCCACCCCTCCGGCCCTTGGAAAGGCCTAGAAGGTGTGGAAGAGCGAGGCCACCTCCCAGGCCTGCTGAGCCCAGCGCTTGCTTGCTTTTCTCCCTCGGGGGCGCACGCTGTTGGGTTCTTCCCTGTCCGATCTTTCCAGGTGGAGTTTGGGGAACATCAGCTTCCCTGATGAAGAGGAGGAGTGTGTCTTAGGGTTCCACACTGCTCCGTTCTTAGTGCTTTCTCGTGCTCTGACCCCAGTTCCTAGCTCCGGCCAGCTCCAGAGCGGCGGGTTCCCACCACTGCTTTACTCTAGTGACGTCTGGAAAGTGGCCCGTCCCAAGCTCCAGGTCTGCTTGGACACAGGGCTGGGGGTCCTTGCTGGCATGTGGGGCCCTTGCTTGATGGGCTGGCCGAGGCTGGGAGCCTGACACGGGGCCTTTGCACCGTTCTGGGCCCCGGGGCAGGCCTGGCGAGGCCAGGGGGAGACTGCGGCCTCTGTCACAGTGAGAACCCGGGTTAGACAAAGAACATAAATGAGGAGACAGGGCCGTTTGGCCAACCAGGCTGCCTCCCATCTGGAGGTTTAGAATCCTTCTGGGAACAGCGTGTGATGACCTCATGCTCCGGGGGGTTTCCTCCACAGGGGGACGAAGTCTTTGATCCACGGTGGCTGGTTTTTCTGAGGCCATTTTTAGCCCCTTGTCTACGCTTGTGATGCAGGGAACCGTGAGCGCTTGGGTTTCCTGTGACTGTCCCAGTGCCTCTGTGGAGCGGGTGTCGTGCCTGGGCCAGGGCGTGGCCACGTCCACGTCCATCTTCTCCCCCCGAGGGGGAAACAGGCACCTGGAGGACCTGCGCGCCCCCCACCCCTGCCCCTGCCCGCACAGGAAGTCAGGCAGCATGGCGCACGCAGACCAGCTTCCTGGAGGGACAGGCTCTACCCTTCCAGATGGAAGAGATAAAGTTAAGAAATCATGCTAGGAAAAGACTACACATACTTATTTTAAGACAAACAGGAAGTTATATTATGGCTCTTTGGGCAGAGGGATGTCTATGTCATGCGAGCCCTGCTCTGGGAGCTTTGTCACTGAGCAAACATAAGCCGAGTGCTGGGAGTACCCAGCCCTGAGCCACGTCCCGGGACACAGGGGATGCAGAAGTAGGTAAGACATGGTCTGGGCTTTCAAGAAGTTCAGTCTAATGTGGTAAGCAAATAGGTAAACGCCTACATCATAATCTTGGGTGACAAGGACAGATAAAATAGGAAACACGGTTCTTGGGAGCTCAGAATTGGGGTGAGCAAAGTTAGGGAAGGTGTGGGAGGCTTTGACTGGGCCTCCACGGCTCCGGCACAGAGAGCCTTTACCCTGTGAACACACGGACTCTGGCTTCGGCCACCCTGCTGGGTGTGAGCGAGCCAGAACGTTCCATCCCCTGGCCCCTGGCTAGGATGCATGTAGATGGGGGGAGATTCTAGAACCCACCTTGAGCTCACGAAGGAAGTCGGCTTTAGAGGAAAGATAATATCATGGAAAGCAAAGAGGTGGAAGAAAGCAAGTAGGTCCTTGGTGACATTTTTGGGCCATCGGGTCAGACCAGTCCTGAGATTCACTTCATTTCTGACCTTGACCACCTTATGTGAGTATCGAGTTCCTTTTTTGGTTTGAGCCATTTGGGACGGCTTTTGTAGTGGTTTCTTCCAACGCCAAGTCCTAAACGATGCAGGCTCCTCGAGGAAGCTCCTTAAAGAAGTTGACCCTTGAGATGGATCCTGAAGCATGTAGTACAGAATGTTCCGAAGCACTTTTGCCTGGAGCCCTCTGATTTAAGCCGTGAGTGGCCAGGTCCTCACACCATGCCGGGAGACTCGGCTGAGACGGGGTCCCCCCGGGGGAAACTCAGCCCTTGCAGGGGATCCAGATGAGCCGTGCTGCAACGGACGGCTACGTGAGGGGCTCGGTGCCCCCAGAGGGGAGGGCGCGGCCCCTGCGTGGGGGTCAGTGCGGGTCCCCCGGAGCAGGTGTCGGTTGTCATGACGACCTGACCCAGCTTTCCTTTGAGCCATGCCCCTCCCCCACTGCCAACTCCCACTCCTGCCATTCAGGGTGTGTGTGGGGGGGGGCAGGCCCATTCAGCCAGAACATTCCTTCCCTCTGCCCACGCTCGTCACTCAAGGACTGGCTTCCGACTCCAAGGTAGACGAATGAATAAAAGTCACCTGGGCCTGTGCCGGAGTCTGGGGGTTTCTGAGATGATAGGGTGTTCGTAGAGGCCGAGGATCATTTCAGGTTTTCCTGGCAACCGGGAGAACCCCGGTCTTAGCGTGCTGGCTTCCCATCGGGGCCTCCTGATGTGAGGAGGCTGGTGGAGTGTTCGACCTACTTGGGACACCCAAGCCCCAGAATCGTAACCCAGCTCTGCCCCTCGCTGACCCCGAGCTGGTCCCTCAGTGTCCCCCCACCCGCCTGCCATGAGACTAAGGCTCCTTAACTCCACAGAGGTTCTCTGAGAGGCAAAAGCATGAGAGAGAAGGAGAGCAAGCGTGTGTGTTTGTGCGTGTTTGTGTGTGTGTGACAGAGACAGAGAGCTGCAGAGATAGAAGCAGCGAGGAGGGAGGGGCAGAGGCAGAGAGAGCTGGGGGAGCCGAGAGGGGGGTACATCGGGAGACAAGGAGCTAGTGCACAGCCGTGGCTTCGTCCCTCCCAGCCACCACCGGCTTCAGGAGAGGGGAGCTCCGGGCTCCGCACCTTGAAGTGGACATGTGTCCCCCTGCCACCGCCTGGGGCCCGGTCACCCCAGGCCAGCAAGCCTTGTGTCTGGGCCAGTCGTCACCCCTTGACGTGAGGCTGCCTGGGGGTCTCCCTGTCTCCGGACTCGGAGGAGGACACATCCCCTGAGTTTGTCCTCTGAGCCTCCCTGGGGGCCTGGGCGCCGTCCTGGGCTGGGGTGGGCCCAGGGCGGGCTGTTTCTTAGGACTCCAGTGTCCCACTGGGTGTGATGCTCAGCCGTGGCCCCCGGCTGACCCGTGCTCCCCCTACTCAGTCACCTTGGGGAAGAATAGCAAACAGGCCTGGATTCCAGGAGGCATGGGGCCAACATAGGACCTTGGAGTGTTTGCTTTTTTTAACAAAAAAATATACAATTTTAATTTTCATCATGACAACAATTGTGTTCTTGAAACTTCCAGGCGGCCCCTGACTTGGTCAGCTCCTCCTTTAGGCTGCCTCTCAAGAGGGAAAACTGCAAAATACAATTACCGAGGAAACAATGGGCCGCGGATATATTTAACGCAAGGCCGGGCTCAGGGGCCCTCGTGCGCCACCTCGGGGGCCCCTCTCCCCCCATCTCAGAGCGAACTTTCCTGTCCTTTTGTGTTCCCTCAGCCTCCCGCCACCCCCACCTCCAGTTGTCTGCACCCTGAAGCCGTTGCCGATGGAGACTGGGACCAGCCCCTCCCAGGATGGCAACAAATCCCTTCCTCCCCACCCTCTCCAGATCCTTCCAGCATCTCCATGCCCCTTGACTTAGGTCACTGCTGAGTCAGAGATAGCACGCGTGAGACCGGCGTCTCTGGGGGTGGAGCCGTCTGAAAGAAAACCACCCCAGCCTCCCTCTGCCGCCTTCGGACCCCAGAAGCACCCTGTCCGGGATGCCGGCCCTTGTCTTGCGTTAACCTCATCACAAATCGTCAGAGGCAGGCCCATTTCACAGATGAAAACACTGAGGTTTACAGGGGTGAAGGGGATGAAGCTCAGCGTTCCTGTGATGCAAAGGGAGTGTGTTCATTTTCTGTTCATGCTGGACAAGTCCAGCCCTGGGGCTCCTTTCACGGGCAGGAGGCTGCTGAGGTCTCTTCTGGGGATGAGGTGTGAGCGGTGTGGGGTCCAGAAGATGGGAGGGGTGGGCATCCTACCAGAAGACGATGCCCGAAGGAGGGACATGGAGCCACGCGTTCGGACAAGGGCTGGGGCACTGAGGACGGGAGAGGGGACCCCTGGGGCAGGCAGCCCCCACTTTCTCAGACAAGCCCTCCCACACCGTGAGCTCGGATCTCCTCCTTCCCGCCTCCCACAGCGCCACTACCTTTTCTTTGTTCAGCGCTGTACTTTTTCCCATGGTGGTTCCTTTTTACTCTGTCTTTTCGGAGAGACTCCGAGCTCCTCATGGACCTCGGGCTTGCTGTGAATCCCCCACCGCTCTGTCTCTTGGACGACCCAGGGCGACTCAGAAGGCAGACGGGCTGGGAGTGGGTGTTCATGGGCCCGTCGGGCCGGCCTTTGTGCACCGTTGGGCTGAGTTCAGTCCACCCGCAGACGAGGCTGGCTCTGCAGAGCCTGAGACCCTTCCCGGGGACCCCCTGCCTGCAGGCTGTGTGCAGTTGCTCGGTCCTGGTGCTCTTCCTCGGGGTCTCCCTGACCAGCCCTCCGGGGCAGCGTCTCGGGCAGTTTCTAAAGGTGGGAGTTTGGAGGGGAGTCGCGGGGGATCGGGGGAGTGTGGTGGGGTGTGGGTGTGCCGGCGGTGACGGGGTCTAGTGGCACCGGGGGTGATCGGAGAGAGGAGGACTGATGACCCGAGATACCCCACCCCCCAGGGCAGGTGGCCTGCCGGCGGGATCGCCACTGTGCGTGTTTAACCGACGACAAGGTGGATTCACCGTGGGTTGTGACTTGCCTTCTGCTGCATGGGCTGTGGGCCCCAGAGTGGGGACGTGGAACCCCAGAAATACGAAGCCACACTGATCTTGACAGGCTGGGATGGGAAGAGAAAGAGATGAGGCTTGGGGCTCCCGTCATGCCCTGGGAGGGTGCCATCAAAGGCAAGAGGCGCGTGTCCAACCTCACTCAGAGACCTTGAACTTCCCAGCTGCGGGGGCCCCTTCCAGCCCGTGGAGCCTTTGAGCTCTGAGTCCAGAACATCCCAGGCCCTTCTGAGAAAGGGTCTTGGAGAACAGACCCCAAATAAGCGGGAATCAGGAGAACCTTAATCTTTAAATTCACTTTTTAAATTTCTTTTTGAGAGAGAGCCTATGCATGTGTGGGGGCGAGGGGGTAACAGAGAGATAGAGACTCTTAAGCAGGCTCCATGCCCAGCGCGGAGCGACCCTGACACCATGACCCGAGCGGGAACCCAGAGTTGGAGACTCATTCGACGGTGCCGCCCAGGCGCCCCTGAAAAATAAAATTTAAAAGTGGCTCAGCCGAACGTGCCCTGGGCTCACTCCAACCTGCAAATATTAGACAAATAGCCCCAAGGGCTCGACAAGCTCAGATCTCCGCCAACTCTGCCCTCCCTGGTTCCTCGTAACCCCGAGGAGCCCGCAGCCCCATCACTTTTGACCAGCAGCACCTGGGCCATGAGACGCCTCGCTTGGGTCAGCTGACACAGACCCCCCCGGAGCCCCTGGCCCTCGCCTGGCTCCTCACAGCTCCCTCAACCTGGATCTAATAGAAATGCCTGTGTTTATAGTGCACTTAGCTCCGGGGGGGCTTTACGGACATAATCTAACTGTGGGGGGCGCAGAGGGATGGGATGTAGGGAGCCAGGACCGTGTTTTTAACTGGGAGGGATGCTAGGCGGGAGAGTCAGGGATGCCGCTGAGCGCCTCCTGTGTACCCCGCCTGCCTTAGAGCTGCAAGCTCAGAGGCGTGGGGCTTGGGCTCTGAATCTGTCCTGCTGTGCCACCTTACCTGCCCCCTCTGCCCACCACAGCTCCCTGCACAGACGGGACAATTCTAAAAGAGCCCTGAATGGCCGGATTGCTGCAGATACTCTCACACAGAGCTCGGGAGCCTGGCTGGGCACTTGCTAGTAAGTAAGTATTGATTTTAACCAAAGGATCGCTAAATACAGAGTGAACGTCACTAACACTCCCAGCGGGTCTGTGTGGCTTCTGTATGTCCCAGAACCAGGATAACAAAAGTAGACACTGTTTATTAATCATTTTCTAGGCTCTAGGCACTAAGCCAGGAACTTCACAAACCATTATTTTAGTTTAATCCTCAGAACTGCCCTGCAACGGAGGCTCAGAGAAGGTAGGTACCCCTTGGAAAATCATGGCTACATTTTTAAGGTGATCCTGCCAAGGAGAGGGGTTTTCGAAAGCCCCTGCCACAGAGTAGCTGATGGAAACATGTTTGGTGATTCAGGGATTGGAACTGAATTGGGTCTTGGAGGGTCGAGGGGGTCGTACTTGTCGAGAGGCGTAGCCAGGCCCCGGGATCGCCCCCGGCTCGGGGCCGATGGGAGTGAAGGTGGGGAGGAGGCCACCAGAGGCAGGGAGAGGGGGTGGCTGCNTGGGGGCGGCGGGGGGGGGGCAGATGAGGTAAAACTGGGGACTGGGTCGTGCTGCTGACTTTGGCCATGAAGGACCGTGGGGAGCCCTTGTAGCTTCCGGGACGAGGCTGAAACCAAGGGGGAGTTGAAACTGAGCTGGAATGTTGGCTAAGGGCTGTGGGGATGGAAGGCGAAGAGAGGGGGGACTGGAGGAAGAGGGGCCCAGAGGAGGTGAAGGCAGAGAAGGAAAAATAAACGAGACAGAGAAAGGGCGAAGGTGTGGATGAGGCCCAGGGAGAGGAGGACTCACCCGTAAGCGGTGATTGCTACCATTTGTACACCGTATTTCACCAAACCCTTGCACACACATTATCTCCTTGGACTTAATCCTCGAAACAGGCCCTCGAAGTATGAGCACTCCCGCTTACGGAGCCGGGCTCTCTGCCAGGTCCTTGATGTACTTTCCCTGCAGCTCTGTCAACAGCCACAGAGGGAGAGCTCTGCTCCCCTTTCCCACCCTCAGATGGTGCGTCTGCACTTTGGATAGATGAGGGAACTCTCCCAAGATCTCTGCTCAGAGCTGGGGGTTCAATCCGGGCCCGTCTGGCTCCACCGGCGAGGTCCGTCCCACCGTTCTGGACCTTCTCCCATTTGTAGATGAGGAAACTGAGGCTCGAGGGGTCGTGAGATGCTGCCGGCGCAAGAACACCACGGCAGAAGCTACGGCATCTGGTCCTGGGCCGGCCACGCTTGGCTCCAGGGGCGTGGGGTGGGTACCACGTGGCCTGTCCCGCCAGCCCCCCGCCGAGTCCCCTGGCGCGTGTTGGGGGGGCGGGGGTTCTATTCTGTTGGTCTCCATGAGTCCTCAAGTGGGTGCGGCCCTGCTAACCACTCCGGGAGGCCCCTCTTCCAGATGCTTGAAATCTGGTCGCGAGGCCCGTGATAAAGCCGTGGGGGAGTGGAAGCAGGTCCACCAAGGGACACAGACTCTGGGTCGTCTTTTGCCTTGCAAATCAGCCTCAGGACTCAGCACTGTGAGGGATGGAGGGCTCTTTAGTGGGGTTCATGCCCCATTGGGCAAACAGCTCCGGGCACTTCAAGATGTGAGAGGGGCCAAGACAGGGCGGAGGCAGGTGGTCAGAGCAGCCAAGCGCTGGTCAGGGGAGAAGGAATGGGTATTGCCCGAACGCCCCATGGGGGTGGCAGCCCTGGGCCTCCTGAGGGGCTGTGTCCGGGACCGAGTGGTACCTGGCCACCCAGAGGGGTGCGCCCAGATGTCAGCCCCGCACAGCTGTCAGCTGCTCGTGAACAGCTTAGCCAGCTCTCCCAGCTGCCTCTCTTGGCTGGAGGGTTGGGATTCTAGAGCTTTCCAGGGCCCACAGAAGGTGGAGGCCTGCAGGTTCCAAAACCGTATGTGTCTTCTCTGCAGGTGACTGGTGGGAAGTCTCTGGAAAGTGGGCCCAGGGTGCAGGGGTGGGTAGGTTGACAAACCCCTGCCAAGTAGACTAGCCCGCTGGCCATTTGGAGGGGCTCCATAAATATTTGTTGACTGACTAACAGAAAGGAAGGCCAATCTGAATTATAAATGTCCTGCAGAAAGAAAATGCACTGAAAGGGTATATTCAGAGAAGACACTGGAAGTCTCGGAGGGGCTGCCCTTGGCGTCTTAAAGATCCCACCAGAAGGTACACTGAGCCTTTTTTTCTGGGGTCAGAGTGCTTAAAATCTGTTCTCCTTGGCATCTCCAAGTATCCTCCCTTTGAGGATCTTGTCTGTAAGGATCTGGAATCTCAGCCGGAAATGTTTGCTCCTCAGAGGCACGCTTCTGTCCCACTCTCCCTGAAAGAGCTCCTGCTCCCAGTCCGCGGGGTTTGGGTTTGCAGAAGGAACTGCAGGACCCTCCTGTGTATTCACACGTCCTGCTTTGAGCGCCAGGCTGCCTGAAAACAGACCCCAGTCCTCTGGGGTGGGGCTCTCCTGCCGTGTCTGCCTGTCCAGCCAGGTGCGGCTGGGGGAGGGAGGACGGTGTGGAACCCCCTCCTCGCCACCCCCACCCCAGAAAGGCTGGCCACCCCGCCTACCCTGAAGGACAGCATTCTGTGTGTCAGAAGGGCTGGGCTGCATTTTCACCCCCATTCCTGGAATGTGGCTCCTTATACCCCTCCCCACTCCCCGATCACGCTAGGGCCTGACGGCTGAGGGCCCTATGGTCACGGTGAGACGTAGGGGAAGGGTGACTTCTTGGTCTTTGTCCTCATTCCCCTAGCCTTGGGAGCGCTTTTCCCAACGTGCTGAGCTCCTCGACTCTGGCCTGATTAGAGGCTGGAGCCCCGAGGAGGAGGAGGAGGAGGAGGTAGCAGGGTCTTTTGGGTGCCGTGGCCAGCAGGCCAGTCCCGACCCCAGGCTCTCCAGCAGCAGGGCCGCGAGGAAGCCCCGTCAGATGTGCGTGGGGGGCCCCTGGGATGTCTAAGAGGGGTCAGGTCCCTTTCCTCAGTGCCTCATTCTTGCCAACCCTCCCTCCTCAGAGTCTGCAAACCCCGTTTTTCTGTAGGCTGGTGGGGGGAGCTGAGCCTCGGGTCAGTCTGCAAAGGGCCCAGGGCCCCGGGCAGGTTGGGGTAGGAGGGTCCTCCCTTAGGGCTGGAGGAGACTCTCTCTGACCCGGGGCGGGGCGGGGGCGGGGGACCAAGAGTCCTGTTTCCCAAGGCCTGTCCTTGCTGGAAGGCCATGGAAAGCAAAGGCTTCCAGAGAGGGAATAGCTTGGTGGGGGATCTGGGATGTGGGAGACGACCCTCCCTTATCCAGGGCCATCGAGGGGGCGCTTTGTGGCCTGAATCATCAGGAGGGACAACCCCGAGAGCCTGCGTGTCTGGAAGCATCCATGGGGTGGACGCTGCTCCCAGGGAGCCAGAGGTTCTCGGCGCAGCCCCCCGGTGTGGGACCTCGGGTAAGGAGTGTCACCCCTGTTAAACCGAATGTCGGAGTAGCCCGCTCCCAAGTCGTGAGGCTCAGAGGAGGTTACACATAGTGATAGCTTATAATTGTTTGATTGATTACTGGTCGTCCCCATCCGATCAAACATCTGCTCCTGAAGAAAAGTGGTGTTGTCAGGCCTGCGGGCTGGGCTCTGAAGCCGGTGCCTGCAGGAGTAGAGGAGTTTGGGGGACCCAGGCACCCCGGGGACGCAGCTCGTGCGGGCCCGGAGGAGGCAGGAGGGCGGGAGGCCAGCAGGACACGAGGCGTGGGGTTCGGGGTATCGGCTAGCAGGTGCCAGGAGGCCAGCGAGGCCCCGTCTCAGACCTTGGGCACACCGCTCACTCTTTCCGAGCCTTGGTCTCCTCGTCTGTACAAAGCAGGGTAACAGTCGTACGTAGGTTCCGGCATGCGCGAGGTACCCACCATCCACCACGTCCCATTCTGGAAAATCGACTGGCATTATTTTCCCACTGGATTTCCTTCCTTCCCCACCCGGCAGCCAGCCGCCTCCGGGCTCATTGCCTCGGGGAGAGGATGTGACAGAAGGAAGCAAAGGGGAGAGAAGGAGTCTCTTCCGGACTTCTGTGTGCAAAAAAGCCTTGACTGTAGGGGAAACGGCCAAGGGAACAGAGGCAGGAGAAAAACATCCTGAGTGAGTAAGTTCGCCCCACGCCCCCCCACTAGAAAGCACTCCCCGGGAGGGGGGAGGAGGCTGGTGGCAGAGGGTCAAGGAGGAGGAGGCATGGAGCGCAGTGTCGTGCTGGGTCCTGGGGAAGGGCCACGGCTCCACCTGAGGTCCGGGTTCTGGGAGCAGAGGAGACTAGGCCTTCCCTCCCAGCGGAGAACCCACAGAAAGGAAAGAGCTGTTGGCGTGACAAGGTCATGTTCTTCATTAGCCCCATTGGGAGTCACCGTGGCCCAACAGTGGAGAGACCTCCATCCCCCTTCCAGATTAGAGGGATCGCGCAGCTAGGATCACGGGGCCCCTCCGTGGTGACCAAGTGGACGCGTGACATCAGGGGTCTCCCTCGATGTCTTGTCTCTACGGACAGCCCCACTCCCACCCATGGGAGCGGGGATGTCTTCCTGGGGAAGATGGCATGAAACTTGCCGCCATTTAAGACATGGCTGCCGTTGGCACGGGGACCCAAAATGGGAATAAGGCCGAGTCATAGAAAGTGAAGAAAGTCCTATTTCTTACACGCTTGAATTACGGACTGCGTGAGGCGGGTGCTTGCTGCGACAGCGTGCAAAGGGATTAGCACACTGCCTGGTGCGTGCACGGCAGGGTCCGGCTGCCGTGGCCAGTGTGGTGCGCCGTGCGCAGCCAGAGCATTAGACCCGAGGCAGGCCGACCGTGGAGCCTGGCCCAGGTGGTGACGCTCGGAGCCACCCTCCCACTGAGGGCACCCAGGTGGGCAGCCGCGACTCCGGGGATCCCTCCTCTCCATATACCAGGAGCATTTCGCCCACTCTTCCCAAGCTCTCCTCACCCCACCCTTTGGATCCCCAAGGTGCTTCTGGGGCGACCCCACGCTTCCTCAGAGCATAATTTGAAAACCCCTGCTCTCTTCCAATCCCTTCACCCTATAGGGGTGAAGCAGAGCCCTGAGCGTCAGTGTTGTCCTTGGTCCCGTGGCTGGAAGGTGGCAGAGAGCCCGGACTCCTCCTTCAGTGCTCCTTTGAGAGGACCCAGCAGACGTCTCTTCTGGCGAAGGGCGGTTGAGACCTGCTTAGGAAGCAACAGCAATCCGACTCTTGTTACTTTCCTGCTGTTTGCGCACGAGCTCCTTGTAGCTTATTTTCATAGGATCCAGAGGAGCTGGGCTGAGCCTGGTTTGGCAGAAAGAATGGCAGCGGGTCACAGTTGTTGTATGGGTTCAGGACAACTAAGACAGACGAGCCACCTGGTCCTTGTTAACTGCAAAAATGCACGTGACGTGCTTTAGCACAGAGGACGCCCTCGGCCTGTCTCTGTCCCTTAGTCACCTTGTGACCCTGAGCATTCTCATCTCAGCTTCTCATCCCTGCAAAGATGACAGTGACGCCGTCCGCTGGGGGTATTTTGACGACCAAACTAAATAATGGATATAAAACTTCTTCGAAAAACATAAAATTAAGCCAGTGGTATTATTACTTGGCAAATAGTTGAATTTTCTTGCGCTTACGCATCAAGCCAAACACAGTTCACCTCTAACGTTTGTGACCGTGATCATTCCTGATGGAAACTTGCGTGTGAATTTTACAGCCCGTTCTTCAACCCAAGGGAGATCATTTTATTTGCTTTCACAGGCTAACCCCTGTGATCAAGGCAGAAAATGAATTTAATGAAAATAAAGCTTCAGCTTGGAAACTGGAACATAAATACAATAAAGTACCAATTTGTGATTGTTATTCAGAAGATCACCAGTTTGGTTACATAGAACCGAAACATGGGACCATGTGGTTTTTCCTAACAATTTTGTCTTTTAAAGAGAACCTCATGGTCTGTTGTCGGAAAAAACCAACGTGATGAACTAAAAATGGGTCAGAGATATAAATGTAAAATGCAGAAGTATTAAACTGCTAGAAGAGAACAAAAGGTAGAAAATCTAGATGACCTTGGGTGTTGGCAATGACTTCTCAGACACATCACCAAAAGTGTGGTCAACGACAGAAATAATTAATATGCTAGACTTCATTAAAATTAAACACTCCCACTCTGCAAAAGACTGACAAGAGAATGAGAAGACAATTCACAGACGAGGAGAAAATATTTGCAAGACGGCTCTGATGAAGGATGGTTTATATTCTGAAATCTCTCTACTTTCTGCTCAACTTTGCCGTGAACTTAAAACTGCCCCCCAAATGAAATTGCTGAAGAAAATCAACACGAGACAAATACTATCTTCTAATACCAGACTGTCCTTTAAAGACTTCCTTTTGTTTTAAATTTTAAATTGGGGTCAAAGTCACTGTTTACTTGAGACTCTGCTCCTTGGATTAAAACAAGAGATTTGAGCTCTAGTCTGTTTAAACCACTAACTAAGTGCCCCATTTTGGGAATCACATGTCATCTTGTCCTTCCTTCCTTCCTTCTTTCTGTACAGTGGTGGTGGTGTTTGGTGTGCTGGAGGCAGTGTTGTGGGGTTGACCATGGTGGTGTTGGTGGTTGTAGACATTGGTGATGATGGTGTTAGGCGTGGTGGTGCTGGAGTTAATTTGGACATGATGGTTGTGGAGGTGGTGGAGATGGTGGTGGGGGGCATGGTTTAATGGTTATGATGGTGGAGGGGGTGACAATCATTGTAGAGAAAGTGGTGGTGGTTGGTGGTGGTGGCGAAGGGCGTGGTGGTGGTGGTGGTGGGATGGAGGTGGAAGGAGAGATGGTGGTGAAGGAAAGGTTGGTCTAGATGGTTCTCTAGATTCCTTTCAGATCTACTGTTCTATGGTCTTTGATTTCTGCTGCCATTTGTATGGGTAGTGGCTGTCCACTGAAGCTACCAGTGGAACAAAGGGGACAGGGAGAAGAAATTTGCAGTTGGTATTGCCAACCGGTTTCACTCACTTGAACTCTTTGCAAGTCTTGTATGCATTTTGGGGGCTCCTCTTCTGTTCTACAGTACTTAGGGAGTAGGAAAAAAGCTTAGAATTAGAGAGGTTATGCTGGGTCAAGCATCCATGAGACATCTCCATCTTCCACCAAACCCCCAGAATTGTGATGGCAAGGACAGCGCTGTATTTGAATTTTGCTACAAGAAATATGAAGTTGGGGGAGTCTCAAAAAGGAACAGATGGCGCATTCAAATTAGAAGAATTCAAGGAGGTTTGATTTACAAAGAGATATTTACAACAGCGTGACCAGGTCGGAGGAGAACCTTAGTGGATGGTTCGGGGACCTGGGTGGTCCATCCCTTGTCTCGCTTGCAAGAGGGAGAGGTTGCCAGCACCCAGGGAGATCATATTATGTGTTATGGAGGCTGTCTCAAGAGGAACTTCTGTGGAGGGCCCAGCCCACAGAGGACAGCCTGTAGGGAGGGAACCATGTACCTGGACTTCACTCTCCTCCCTCCCTCCAGGCTCCTACCCTGGCTTCCCATTGGGCAAACCCTAGCACGCCAGAGGGCAGGAGAACCCACTGAGGTATGTAGTTTCTGCCTGAGCGTCTCCTGGGCAGAGAGCAAGGTGGAGACAGGAGGAGAGTGGACCTGGAGGGGCAGATGGAAGGCACTGACACGATTCAATTACCATTAATTCCTCTGTTCAGTGCATATTTTTTGAGCATCTGGAATGTTCCACGAACACAGCAGACGAAGTTCTTGCCTTTATGGGATTCACGTTCAGTGGGTTATGGGATTAGGTGTGACATCAGGGCTATTGGGCCCAAAGTTGGAATGGCCATTTAGCTTGGACTATCTGCCCTCCCTCAGCCCCCAGTGCACATTCTCATCAAGTGGGCCAGGTCAAAGGTCACCAGACCTGCGCCCCTTTCTCTGTGACCCTTGACTATGATGCATCCCCAGCGCTCTGCACTCTGAAGCTTTACTTGAGCGTGGGGAGACAGGGAAACTGAAGGACTCCATAAAACTCTTCTCTTTGCTCCTTTTTCTGCCTCTGTTCTTGCTAGGACCAGCACCCTGCCTTCCTCATGCTTGAGAGTACAACAAGTAAATGTCTTCCTCGTAAGGACCAAAGAGTTAGTGATTTCTTTGGAGTCTCCTGGTACAATAGGAATATCTAAGGAAGGACCAGACGAGGCTATCCTCAGCTTGGGTCTTGGTCCCAAGACCCCCTGGCTCCAAGGAATAAGTGAAGTACGGAGGACACCTGGACCCTTGTCCTTGTTCTGACTGGCTCCTGGGAGCCGGAGAGGACATGCACAGCAGGCCACAGTCTGTGATAAAAATCCTGGACTCCGAACAAAGAGGAAACCCTCTCCTTTCTGAGTCTCCCAGACACTCTGTCCATACGTACACTCTCTCTATATCATCTTCTTTTTTTTTTTTTCTGAAGATTTTGTTTATTTGAGAGAGAGCGAGCACGAGCGGAAGGGAGGGGCAGAGGGAGAAGGAGAAGCAGACTCCATGCAGAGCAGGAAGCCCGATGCGGGACTCGATCCCAGGACCCCAAGATTATGACCTGAGCCAAAGCAGACCCTTAACCAGCTGAGCCACCCAGGGGCCCCTCTCTATATCTTCATTAAACCCTGCTTCTCACTCCCTCCTGCACAAAGTCGAGGACCCTCATGGCTGGTCCTGCAGGACGCCCCAGGGGCCCTTGGCTCTGGCCCGCCTACGCCAGCACCCCGTGCTATATTCCCTCGGTCCAGACTGTGTCCCGCCAGCCAGGGAAGGCGGAGCTCTGTGTCCTGTGCCTTACAGGCTCTCCAGCACTCTCTCACCACTGCTTGCCATGGGAGGGGCTCGTTCGGCATTCGAGGCCTTGATGGTGAAGGGCTTTATGCTCTCGCAAAACATCGTGCCCCCCTACTTTTGGCCGTGCTCCCCTTTATCCGTTTCCTGTATTTTGCTTCCCTTGTGGGCCCCTTCCGCACTGACGAGCCCAGAGCTGCAGCCCCGCACAGTCGCCCCCTGTGTGCCTTTCAGGGTCTCCTTCTCCGCCGGCCACAATGTGAACTTGGGGGCCGCATCCTCCCCTGCTTTGTGCCCCCAGCCCACCACTGCCCAGCCTCACGGTAGATGACGAGAGAACACTGGTAACAGTGGCGATAGGCGAGCTCTGAGTGCGCACTCTGGGCTCAGGACACGCGAGCCCCTCTAGAACAGACCTGGGCATGCAGAAGGTGCTTAATGCATGCACGTGGCCAGATTGGTAGATGAGGTGCTGGGTGACGGCTCAGCACTCACGAGACCCTGGCATTTCCGGCAACGGGGCAGCTGCAGGAAAACCTCTGTAGCCAGGCGTCGCCTCTGGGACGTGGTCCTGCAACAGCCTGACACCCGTGACCCCACGTGGGGGTCCCCGTTCGGTTTCTCGCCGGCCCAGGACATCATCGCGCCTGACAAGCGTCCTTTGCTTCCAGGGCAGAGACAACATGCGGAAAGCCCAGGTCCCTCTTTCAAGCGCTCTGAATTGGAGCGACCGGGGCCCATCAAGTTCGGGTTATGAAGTGTCCCGGCGTCTGAAACCGCCGCTTCTTCATTGCGTAACGGACACCAGCAATCTGTTCATTTCTGGGCAGGGGCTAATGGAGAAGGAGAGAACCTTTCCATGTATTTATTATGTGAAACATAACATGCAGGGCGATCCACACAGCGATATATAATTAGACAGAAAACGAGCCGGACTTGAGGAATTGCCAACGATCTGCGGCGGGAGAATGAAACTGCTGTACGAGGCTTTGACCGGTGTCGCCGCTTTCATCACCGGTCCCTGCGACCCCTGCCCGGTAGCCCGCTGGAGGCGGACAGCGCTGGGGGAGCCCATGCGGGGGTGGGGGGGTGCCTGGCCAGGCCGCATCTTTGATAAGCTCCTGTGTCTGTTCTAAGGCAAAGGTCTCTTCCTCTTGAGGCTCTGGCTGCAAAGGAGCTGAACAAAGAGAGGGTAGGCGCGGAGGGGCTGAGGCCCATGCTGGGTAGAGGGAGATGGAAGCAAGGTCCCTGACTTCTCCAGTCCCACTTGGGGACTGGGTCACCCGGTTATCTGTCGCGACAGCTTCTAGTTTCAGCTCAGTGGCTGTCTTGCTCTGCGACCTTCCCCCAAACCCCTGTGTTTCCCTGGGCCTCAGTTTCCTGACCTGCAGAACGGGGAAGGTGATTCATCCCAGAAGCCCGTTGCCAGGGCATTGGTGACTTGACGGCTCGGAGAAGATCCTGCTTTCTCGGCCCTTCTGCGGTCACCTGCCCAGGATATCGTTCGTCGCCATGGGCTGATCTCAAGTTTTGCATTTAAATCCTGCCAGAACGGATCCTTGTGGCTTGTGCTGTTCTGTTTTCCAGTTAAGATAGATGACGCCCAGCAGCCACACCAGCTCTTCTTTGCTTTGCGGATAAGCGCGTGACAAATTCTATCCATCTTCCTGTCTTAAACTCCTGCACGTGTGTCCCCAACATCTCCTTTCCCCCCTCAACTGCCCCGGGTCAGTGTCTCAGCGTCCTTGCCCGAAGCATTACAACAGCTTCGAAGTCTGGTCTGGGCTGCGGAGTCTTCTCTCTCTCCTTCCCCCGCCCACCCCCATTCACCTTCTATCTTCCTCTGCTCTGTGTCCCTAGACACCGACGGCTGCGCGCTTTCGTGGGGACTTCCTTGTTTCCTGGCTTCTGCCCGCAGAAAGCCCCGGGAGGAGATCTGAAGGTCGATGCTTCTTGCCCCGTCCCTGCTCTGGGCCATGTGTTTGGCAGTGACTGCCTCTCCGAAGGTCCACACCTCCAGCTCTCCCGGGTCCGCAGGCAGTTTTTTGCCCTCGCCTGGCGGGCCTGGCTGAAGCTTCTTCCTGCCCATTTCTGGGGACCTTTCTGCAGCCCCTCCATGGCTCTACCCACACCTCCCTGAGCAGTGGGCTCATTCGCCCATCGATGGAGCCCCCAAGCCGCTGTCTCCAGCCAGAACCGGGAGTGGGCACGCTGCTCCTGCTTCGCAGGCTCCCCTCTCCGTGCTTCTGTTGACCGCACGATCCCCAGGGCACAGTCCCGACTGGGCGCCTCCTATCACAGACACGCCCATCTCTCCTTCGTCTTCGTTCAGCCGAAGACAGGCGTTTCCAGCCGTCTGCGATTTGCCTGGTGTTCGCTTCTTGATCTGCCTCTTTCTCTGTTGCCTGTCCTTCCCAGGTAGAGCCGGCTGCTCTCCTAAGTGCAATCCCCACTCTTCCTTCTCCCCGAATCTTCGAGGCTCCAAGTCCCGTCTGTCCTTCCAGGCTCCGCTGAAACGTTCCCTCCTCCCTAAAACCTCCCTCTCCGGGCAGCTGGAAGCAGCGTTCCTTCTTCAAACTCCCAAGGGAAATCATCTGTTGCTCTCTTGGTCCCTTATGACTTCTCCAACTGCAATGAGAAGAATTTATGTCCAGGCCCTCGCTGCTCTTTGGGCCGGCCCTCTTCCACTTGGTTGTGACCCTGTGGCTTGGTCGCTGAATGTGTGCACGCTGGAGACGGTCACCCTGCTTCAGAGCTGGGCTCAGCTGCTTTTTAGCCACGAGAGCTTGGCTCCCAATGCTCCTTCTGTGAGCCTCACGATGCGCGTCTGTAAGACGGAGGGCGGTGGTACCCGTTACACCTGTCTCACAGGCTCGTCGGAGGATTACATGGGTTCGTGCACAGAGCACACACTTAGAAGGGGTCTGGCACATAGTAAGCGGTCCATAAACGTCAGCTCTGCTCTCCTCCTCATCCTATTGTTACTCTAAGTTCCACTTGGATAATTAATTCCATGTGTTGCCAGAGATAATGTGAGAGTTGATGGAATGAGAGACTAGTGCCTTGAAAACAAAGCTTTCTTATCGGAGTGGTTTTCCTAGATGGGTCATGTTAAAGCCCGTGACCCTTTCCAAAGCCGGAACTGTATTCAGAGACAAAGTTCCAGCCCTCTCCTTAGCACAAGGGGTAAACCGATGCCCAGAGCCACTGGCGATGTTAGATGTGCCCGAGGCCACACAATGAGTGGGCAGAGCTAAGGCTTGAGTTCACGTTTTCTTATTGCAACTGTTTTTCTTCTGTGGCCTCCAGTTTCTGAATCATTAGCCCTCCCAAACTTCCGAGTCCCAAGAGAAGGTGACCTCTCTGCAATAGCCTGGGAGACAAGGGACAAGGACCCACGGGCTCGGGGGTTCCCTGGGGCTCACCTGACTGTCTTATACTTTGGGGCTGGAATTCAGGGGTCTAGAAACCCCGCCCCGTGTTCGCCTCCTGGTAATTCACACGCTGCTTCCGGCGGGCAGTTTCTCCCCCGAGTATCTCAGAACACTCATGACTTTTCACTCTCTGAGTGAGAGGCATGAGCGCTTCAGGGACCGAGTTGACATGGAACTGGTAGGAAGAGGTGGGTGAGAAACAGGCTCAGTTTGGCCAGTCTGAAAACTGAAAATAGATCTGATCTGATGACGTTTGGGCAGCTATTGACCTTGTCATGGAGCCCAAAGCCCTCGGCTGGACGGCGGGGATGAAGCAAGAATGTTTCAGAAAGAATGCATCTCTGCCTCAGTCACGAGAAATGTGGGTCATTCCTGCCCTGGGAGAGGGAGCCAGGGGGAGACCAGCCCCAAGGGGTTGGCAGTTGGCCAGACCCATCTGGCCGGCAGGGCCGATACCTCATAAACCAGTTGAGGTGGACGACTGTCCTCATTCCTCAGAGTCTGTCTCCTGCCTGTCGTGGCATCCTCTGTGGCAGAGTTTGGGCGGGAGACCAGGGGTATGGGGCAAAACCAGACAGAGTGGGAGCTCTAGATGGGCTCGGATCTGTGGCAGCATGACGGGAAGTGTTCTGAGGTGGGCAACATGGATGCTGGAGCCAGGTTGGCTTTCCCCACTGGGGAGTCAGAGCGGGGAGGGTTTGAGTCACCTGGAAGAGGTGGGTTGAGGTTCCACCTCCATCCACTGAGAGGTGGACGCTATTACTTAGCACTGTGTGTCCTTACGAAATGGACAGGCTCGTGTCTTCATCTTTACAAACCAAATAGTGATGCCTGTGAGGGCCTTAGCACAGCGCCTGTTCATGTTATTATTAGCGAGGTACAATGCCAGGCACAAAGTAGAGGCTCAACAAATGGTAATTGAGGGGATGGTGTGTGGACGTTTCCTTGGAAATGACAAAGGCCTGCATGGATGCCAGACTATTATCATCATAAGGCAATGGGGCACTTCAGGCAGCAGGTGGGGTCTCTGCACCCGGGGGACCTTCCTTTGCCTCTTAGCCTCTCAGGTTAGGGCTCACCTGGGCCTAGACAAGCCATGTGACTGAACTTTTCCCAGGACAGGAAAGGCTTCAACTGGGATATGAGCTTCTAGAGGGAAATTAACCTGTGATCCAACCTTAGGTCTTTGTCCCAAACATTCAGTGCTCAGGACACTCGGGCCCCTTGGTACCCTTCCGCCAAGCTTCAGTTGTAGGCTGGGGTAGTGGAGGGCTCTTTCAAGAGTGGAGGGATTTTTGTGGAGCGTATGCGTAGTGTGTGGTGAGGAGGGTCCCTTTGGTTGAGGTGGGCTGGCTGTCTCTGGTGGGCTCCCCAAGCCCTGGTGGCCAGGCTGAGCTGGCAGTGAGGAAGGCACCAATGGAGGCTGACATATTGGTATCTTATAGCTCAGCCCTGCTCCCCACCCCCATTCCCTCAGAATCAATCTTTCAGCTTCTAAACACCAAGGAGCCCACCATCTCCCTTGTCTACATGGTGAGGACACCCAAGGGAGGACACCTTCCCCTCCCTGGCCCATGACTACCACGTCCTCACTTACAGACACGGGCTCACGTGCATTCGTGCAAACACCTGTGGATCCAACACACGTACATACGCACACTTACATGGAACAGATATTTATTAAACTCCCGCAGGGGCCTGGAAATTTCCCTGATGCTCTCCCTTGTCCAGCCCTGGTTGGCCTCGGTGTCCCAGGCCTGGGATCCCTGACACTCTTCGTGTCTCTGTCGCTAGGAGCCACCGAGGCAGGGCTTGTGTCTTCATGCTTCCAGCTCCTGAATCACATCTAACATATGGAAGATTTTCAATAAATGCTGAATAAGTACATAAAGGAGGAAGAAGTCACGTGGGGCAGAGAACAGCACACAGAAAGGCACGGAAGACAGGAGATGAAGGGGAGTTGAGGCATTTGTCTGGACAGAACCCGGGGGAAAGCATGCTAAGACGAGACCGAAGACAGCAGCCCCCAGCCCTGCTCGCCAGCTCTTCCTGTTAAAGAAGAACTTCATTTCCAGGGCAGTGAGGAATGAACACTTATCATTCATACAGCCTCCCGAGCGCCTGCCTCCTCTCCTGCTCAGGAGGAGACAGGAAGACCAGCATGGCCACAGGCCCCACGGGACCTCAGGAACAGGGCCCGGTGTCTCCATCGTCACTGTCCCCAGCTCACAGCCGATGGCTGGCGAAGGCTCTGCCAATCCTGTTCCCATGACTGTGCCGGTAAAGAGACATGAGATGTCCTCATGGTGAAATCAGACCGGAGGTGAGTAGAGTGACAAAGGTCCCCTAAAACAGAACCAGCCCCATGGTTCTAACCTGCCTGGAGGGTTTGAAAATACTCACGGCTCCCTTGGGGTTGGGGTGGGTGTCGGGGGTGGGGGGGCAGCCGGGAAGACCCTTACACGTCGGTGTTCCCGAAAGAACATCAAGTCACATCATCAAATGACAAATGCCTCACCCAAGTGGGAGCCAGAGAGCAGCCTTATTTCCCAACAAGAACCAGGCCACTGATAATAGTGTCACAGTTACGGTGATGAGGAGGATGTGCTCCCTGACGCTCGCTGGTGTAAGGCCGTCGGTGTAAGGCGGGATCGCAGAGCGGTAGAGAGCAGTCACTTGGATGGTGCCGGTTCTCCTGCTTACTAGACTCGGGAGACTTGGTGAGGATTCCACGGGGATCCCAAGGCCGTGTGCAGCCTTAGAACAGAGCCTGGCTCAGAGTCCATGCTCAGCAAGCATTCTTGGTAAAAACCTCCAAACGAACCCAAGAGATAAGGAGGAGGATCACACCCAACGTTCAGAAGAGGTTCGGAAACCAACGTTCAGAAAAGTTCATCAACATGTGCCCAGGACACACAGCACGGCTAGAACCAGGAGTGAGCCCTGAGCCCAGGCAGGCTGACCCAGAGCCCTCGCTCCTGAGCACCGTTTCACAGGACTTCCTGGCAAGAAATGGGAGCTCAGGTCAGAGGGACTCAGAAACGTTGCTCCTTAGAGCTGCTAATGTCCATCCCAAGAGTTGGGCAATGCTGGAAACAAGAAGCGAGGCAGAAAGTGATGGAAATGCAATAAACAGGGGCTGGAACATTAGAAGATTCCAGAATGTCAGAAGCCAGGCGCTGCCTGCCCCACACCCTCTTCAGGTGCTCAGGCTGGCTCTGGGCGAGGCGAGTATGAGGCCGGGGGTGGGCCAGGGGCCAGCCAGGGGAGGCTCCCCACACCATTTCCTGTTACTCAGTCTCGTTCCAAGAGTGCCCCATCATTGGCCAACTCGGGCAACAGAATCCCGAGAGCTCAGTCCAACACTTGGGAAGTTTTGTTTTTAAAATAACAAATCCGTGAAATCGGTTAAAACTTTTCAGTCAAACGAGTGAGAAATCCAGTCAGGTGGGTTGAAAATTCGGGAAACCCAGGCCGCACTACTTTCAGTCAGGTTTCGTCGTAACTTCTGCAAAATCAATCAGAAACTCGGTCCGTTCATCCCGAAGCCCTGGGAGTCTAGACAGAAGTTCAGGCAAGCTTCTCATGTACCGAGGTGGTGAGTTGGAAATTTGGTGAGGTTGGTCCAAAATCCAGCAAGGTCAGTCCAAATCCAGATCAGTCCCGAGTTCCAGGCGGTGAGGTTGAAGTCCACACGGTGTCGTCACATGGGTCATAACGTCTGCCGGACCACTTGGCCCCACGCAGGCCCGACATCCCGTTGTGGGACTGGGTTAGTAACGGGTAAACAGAGAGATGGAGACTGGCTGTGTGCACAGGCAGGGGAGCTAAACCGGAGGAGACAAAATGGTGCTGTCTGAGGGTTTCCAGAATCATCTCCTCCAGGAACCAGGCGGAGGAAATGGCAGGGTTGAGACACAGCGCTGTTCCCAGGCAGCCTCCGAGACTGCCTTGAATAGACCCCAAATGCCACTCCGTTGAGCCCTGTGACCCTGCCTTAGGGCAGAGCTGTGGAACCTTCTAGAACCAGACCCCCATCCAGCCACCGGGCTGCCAGCCAGGGTGTCCTCACCTGGAGGACAGCAGCCCCGTGAACGCATGCAGCCCGGCCGCCTGTCTTCTCCCACGCTCCTTCCCCTCGTGGCCCGGAGCTGAGCAGGCACAGCCAAGAGCTGGCCTGGTGCCCCAGTGCATGGAGGTGTAGCTGGGCTCCAACCCAGCTCCTCAAACAGGTTCCATATGGCCCTCCCGGCCGCCCCTCGTTCCCCTTCCCCACCTTGACTGTTTCTGAGATTAAAATCCCTTCCTGGTTGTCAGCAAACAGCCGTGGGGAGGGGCCGCCTTGCTGCTTTGGGGGGCTGCGCTGGTGTGGAATAGTCATCAGAAGGCTGGCTGGAGGGGACAGAGCTCCTGGGTTGTTGGGTGAGGGGGAGCGGAAGGGGGCAGGTGGCCCGAGCGTGGGAGAGACCTCTGTCTGTCCCCTCGGCCCAGCTGCGGCCGCTGGAGCCAGTCCTGAATGTTTGGCCTTGGCGCTGGGACCCTGAGACTCAAGGTGGGAACGTGCAGGGACCCCCAGTAGCTCCAACTCTGTTCTGAACCCCGAATTCCTTCTGCGCAAAGAGGGATATGATGAAAGCAGAGGAGGGGTCTGGGTGGGAGGGGGGG
>LNAC01000047.1:5145854-5163812 GCA_002007465.1 Ailurus styani | reverse complement strand
GAGAGAGAGAGAGAGAGAGAGAGAGAGAGAGAGCGAGCTCTGGACATGCAGGCGCCCAATGCCCAGGAAATTCACCAGCACGTGCCCACCTGGAGCTTTGCCCGCCCTCGCACCCCTGCCCCAGCCCCACCGGTCCAGCTCAGAGGCTCGTCCGGACATAGGGGCACAGCTGATCCACCTCTGAGCCCCTGACTGAACTGTGTCCTGGGGATTCTGAGCTCTTATCCTCCTCCATCCTGTCCCAGACCCATGCCCAGGAGCTGGCCTGAATGTCTGGTGAGCTGAGTACTCGGGAAGTCTCCCCGCCAGCCTGTCCTCCCACCCTCACCAGCCACACCCTTGGCCTTGCGCTGGGAGCCTCTCCCACCCCCTTGCAAGATCAAAGCAGGCTCCCCCGTCTGCTCTTAGTGATGACATCTGGCTGCGGCAGGTGGTGATTTAGAATCTCAGCTCTGGAAGGGCCCCTGATCTCCATCCTGGCTGCCCCATTCTGCACGCGGAGACTCAGAGAGGAGCAGCTGGTGTCCGCGCTGGGACTGGAACCCAGGGCTTCGTGGGCTTCCCCAGAGCATCCTCGTGGGCAAAGGGAGAGAGGGGGTGAGGCCCCTCAGCCAAGCGAGAGCTCTCCGTCCCCTCCACAAGTATGGACACAGGGAAGGCAAGTCCTTCTTGGGCATGGAGGTCACGGCTTCCGTCACCTCTCTGAATCCACGGGGTGCGGGGACATTGTGCTGTCGCAGGGGGCCCACAGGAAGTTGTAGGGCAGTTTCGAGGGCATAATGGGAACATGGCCTATGAGACGCTTTGGACACCAGCACAGGGGAGGGATCCTGGAGAGAGGACCCCAAGTTCACTCAATGCCACCTTTTTGTCTTTGTAGTCCCTTCCTCTTGCTCTCTCTTTAGCTGTTCAAACTACTGCTCTGCACAGGGAAAGAATGAGAGCTTATTCTGCTTCTCCTTTCAGGTGCTATTTGCAAGTCTAGGGTGGAGGAAAGACGAGTCATGGGTGCAGCCAGCTCCGGAAGCCTGAGCCCCCTGAGCGAGTGTGTATGGGAGGGGCACGGTGGGGGATACATACCCAGTCCGGCTCCCCCAGCCGTGCCTGTCCGGCTCCCCGGCCTTACAGAATGTCTTGGGGGGGTGTCCTTTCCACTAGTCCATAGCCACATGGCCCCCAAACAGTCAGAGTGGGCCACTTTGATTCCATATTGCAATTTGTCCATCTCCCGGCATCCGGGAGATGGAATCTGCTCACCAGATTCTTCTCCGAAGACGTCTTAGGACATCCCATCCTTCCAGCCCAGCTCAAACTCTGCTGGGGTCTTTGGTCCTCTGACCTTCGTGCCATTTCCCCACAGAGCTGCCTTCCTCTGCTAGTGCACGACCCCCTGAATCCAGTGAATGAGGGGGATGCACTTGTTGGAGATGTTAACAGTTATTCTTCTCCTGGGAGTTCACTCTGTGCTCTGCGTTCAAGACCCAGAGCCTGCGTGATTAGGAAGAGGGCTGGGACAGAGGTCAAATGGAAACAAAGGAGTCTGCCTGGCTTTGACCCCCCAACCCCAGATCTCAGAAAAAAATAAGAGAATTCAGAGGCTTCATGGAAATGTGGGAGCAAGGTCTGGAGGGAGAGCAGGCGTTGGCCATTGAGGAAGGGGCTTCCCTGGAGAGCCCCGGGAGGCAGCAAGACCCCGGGAGGGAGGGGCTGGGGGCAAGTTCAGGCACCGCCTGGCTTCCACACCTGGGTGAGGCCCAGACCTGAGAAAGTGCCCGCAGGCTCCAGTACCTTGCAGGCAAGAGACAGGAATGAGGATAGTTGGGTGGATGCCTGTGTTGGGAGGGCTCCACCGAGATGTCCCAGTGGGCACGTCCCGAGGGGCGTGCTAACTCCCTGCAGCACCCAGGCCCGTGTAAGTAACTCCAGCTCCTCCTGGCGGAAATGGAGCGTTGCCCCAAACCCAGAGCCTGTGCCCATCCCCGCAGGCGCATGGAGAGCTCCAGCCAGGGATGAAATCACCATGGGAAGATGAATTATTTTGTCTGCACAGCTGAGCCGCGGCTCGAGCATGGCTCCTGCCAAGCTGACTTGCCGACAGGTCCTGGGCTAGCTCCACGCACACGCCGCGCTTCCTCCCATTCTGCAGATGAGGAACTGAGCCGCAGAGGCCCAGGGGCAATTTGCCTGAAGTGACAGAGCTGGTGTGTGGAGAGGTCAGAGGAGGATCCGTGCTGGCCTGACTCCCAAGTCCTGCCCTCCCTCTGAGTGGGCTCCCTTCCCCTCCCTGGACCGCCCCATCGGGGGCTGGGGGTGTGTCCCTTCTCCAGAAGCCAACCCCAGAATCTCTCTCTGTATCCGTCTTCTTGCTTTGCCTCCTTACAAGCTCAGGAACCCCTCAGCGGTGGCTGGCAAGGAGCACATCATCGATGCTGTGACAGTCCCTTCTATAGCTCACGGCACCTTTAGGAGGGAGGTAGGCCGGGGGAAGAAATTAGGCGTGGGGCTTGATCTAGGCCCCGATGAGGACAGGGAGGCGGAACCCAAAGGCATGTCCGTCCTTCTTCCCAAAGTCGGCTGGGAGATGAGAATCATCTGATGTGTTTATTCAATACTGATTCTTGGGGGTTTGTTTGTTTGTTTTGAGTCGTTTCCTTGCCCAGCTTGGGACTTGAACTCACGACCCTGAGATCAAGATTCCCATGCTCTTCCAACTGAGCCAGCCAGGGGTCCCTGATTCCTGGATTCTAATTCAGATCTTTAAACCAGAGAAGAGAGGGCAGTTTGCCTTCCTCTTCAGACAAGACTCTCTCACCAATGATTCACAAATTCATTTGAAGCCTAGGAAACGTTTATTCCCCAAATCTTTGTGCTGGAGAGAAAACCAATGACACAGATCCTCTGCCCGATTGAAGAGGCTACCACCCTGTTGCCCTGAGGGGGTTCCACAGAGGCCCTGGGTGCCCCCAAGCCCCAGTTTAAAAACCGTGAACCAGGGGCGCCTGGGTGGCTCAGTGGGTTAAGCCTCTGCCTTCGGCTCAGGTCATGATCTCAGGGTCCTGGGATCGAGCCCCACGTCAGGCTCCCTCTGCCCGCTGCTCCCCCTGCTTATGCTCTCTCACTCTCTCTCTCTGTCAAATGAATAAAAAAAAGACACCCGTGAACCAGACTCTCATTTAAATCCCAGGTCTGCCACTTACCAACTGCGGTCCCAGGAATGTTAGCTAACATCTCCATGCCTCAGTTTCCCCATCTGTGCCACGGGGACAGTAACGTTGCCTGCCTCGCAGTGCTGTTGCGAGGATCAAATGGGCGAATGTCTGTTAAGCACAGAGAAGGACACCTGGCACATAAAGAGAGGCTAACTAAGTCAATGTCACTCACCGGGCCACCCTGGCTCGGCTGACTGTGTTCGGAGGACTAGACCATGCGTCAGCTGATTTAAATGGTTGCCTTGGGCGAAGACATGATTCCGTGGCATCATCCTGAAAAGCCAGAAAGGAAAGCGGTCAAAGCCAATTGTAGATTTAATTGAACTGTTCGGAGAGTTTTTAAAAACCACTGATGGGGTTGGGTGGGTGCCATGGTTCTACGCGGGGTGACCAGCCACCTCCGTGGTGCTGGCAGGCCGGGTATGTGCCAGTTCACTCCTGGGCCTCCACCCAGGCTTCCGGGAGAAGTTCCCACGGAGGTAGACAGACATGGGACGGAGGACTCATCGCCACTGTTTCCTTGAGGGCTCCGGTGCCCTCAGAGTGGCCGTGGGGTCAGATCCTGGAAACCCTGAGTAGTTTCCCAGATGGGACCTTTGAGCTCTGCTAATTCGTTCCACCCTGTTTTCCGGGGGAGCTTGGCAAAGAGGTTATTCACTTCCCTCCCCACTTCCTCCACAAGGCTCTCTAGAGAGGGGGCAGCCCTGCCTGCTCTGGGCGGGAAGGGGCATTGGGAGGAGGCTGAGGACAGTGATTTCTTTCCCCATCTCTGTTCTCTTCTGTGAGGATCCTCAGGTATGTGTGGGCCATCCCGGGTCTCGGGGGTTCCAGGAGAGGCTGCTGGCTGCCGTGAGACCCTGGCTCCCCTCCCCTGGGGGGCGGGGAGGGGTCTTGGGGCAAACCACGTGTACATCCGGGTGACATTGGTTAAGCTCATCATCAAACGGCAGCCTGCGAGGAGGGAAAGGATCCCAGAAAGCAAATGAGAAATCTGACCATGTTACTTACCTCCCTGGTCAGTAGCTTCCACTGAGGATAAAGTCCCCAATTCTCCCCACACCTTGCCCTGTTTGGCCGACGCTGTAGCCAGCCTCAATCTGTGATGGTGCCTCCTGCCTTAAGCTCCACTAAAGGCTGCTCCTTCTGCCTCTGGACCTTTGCGCATGCTGTCCATTATTGCTTTCCCCAGCTCTTTCCCTCTCTGCAAACCAGAGGCCTCAGTCTAAATGTCACTCTTCCGGGGAGTCTTCCTTGAGGCTGTGCACCTTCCCCGCCCCACCTTTCCAGCTGAAGTTAGCAGACTTGCTCTTCCCGTTTATTACACTCAAGCTCTTTGGAATTTTCCTTCAGGGCCCTCAGCACGGTTGCAATGAATTTTTGCTTTAGTGTCCATCTGCTGGGGCTCTTGGCTGCTGATGGCTCACAGCTGCACCCCTCACTGTGACGCAGAGCCCGGTCTGCAGGGAGCTGCCTTGCACCAGGTACCTCTCCTTCGGGGCAGCGACTCACAGACAGTGACCGGCTAATGCTGGGGTACGAAGACTTGGCCCCTCAATCCGAGACAGCTCCGAAGGGCCGGCTCAGCTCTCCAGTTTCCTGTAGGATGGCTGAGGCCTGGACTGCAAGCACAGGGCTGGCCAGCGCCTCCCTTCCTAGTCCTGATGTCCTTGGTTCCTTGCAGCTCCCACAAGCATTGCCTCATGTATTTTCTGCACACAGCTCTCGGAATCAGTCTGTTTCTACTGAATTCCATCTGAGATACCCTCCTTCCCCACTTCTCTCAGACAGCTCATTTTTTCCCCCTAGCCAACCTTCTTTCAGGAAAGGCTCTGATAAGCTCAGTCACATGCGGGTACCAACAATTGATAACAACGCAATGGTTTTTCCATTTCCAGAGTCATCTACTATTTATGAGAATCCCATGTCAAAGGAGACATGAATTTTTAGGATTCGGTAAAGTGGGAATGAGGTAAGATTGAGACATTTCTTATTTATCAGTGAATCAGGGACACACCATGCCTAGCGTAAGGCAGAGCAACCTTAAGGCCCTGCAAATGTTGGTCGGTGAGGCTGGTACTTATGGAACTGTAGGGGTCTACCATCTTGGAGTCTCAGATTGGGAAACAGCGTGGTGTGACAAAGAGGGGTCTGGTTAGCTGTGTGACCACTTCCCTTCAGAGCTTAGCTTCTTCAACTATAAAATGAAGGATCCTAGGACCCATTATCAGTCTGCATATCCACATGAGCTCAAGTATGAAGAAGATACACACATTTCGTCATATATACCGAAGAGCTAGACACAGATGGCCTAGAATGGAAGCCCCCAGACTTTCTCTGTTCATAGCCCGTTTAGTGTCAGTGATGTTTTTATGGTCCTCTAGGCTGAAGGAAATACCCCAAAGTCCTTGGATTAAGTGGTTGGTCTACATAACTCAAAGCATATTATGTAGTCATCAAAAAATACATGAAATGGAAAGAAGAAAGGAAAAACCATTTATATTTCATTCTTAACCACAGCTATTTACTAATGGGATGCGAGTTGGGCATCACATGACTCTCAGACCTTGGAATCGGGTCCCATCACCTCACTTCCTGCAGCGCGATGATTTTCACATGGTGTTTGCTTTTTATCACAGCAACCATCAAAAACCGGGTTTCATAAAGTTATGACATTGTCGAAAGGAATGTTGCATGATCTCATGTGGACAGTGTGGACTACGAGAGCTAGTAGTTCGCAGAGCACCCGACAGATGTCACTGTGTTTCCCTCAAAACGCAAAACCTCCCCGCAGGGTCTTTGTGGACCCTTCCTTGGGCCCACATGCCTCCGTGTGCCATTTGGGATCTACTTGCTTGTGATCTTTTTTAAGTGTGATACGCTCATTTGAAAGAGATGTGGGAAAAGTAAAAGAACGAAGCAAAACTGATCCCGAACAACCTATAAATTGGGGCAGTTGGGGAGGCATCATTCAGTCCATTGAACAGTGCAAATCAAAATGAGATTTTTAGTACACGGCGCCCGCAAGATTATACATCCTCTAACGCTGTTAAAAGGTGTGGACCTAGAGCTACATTGAAAAATAACTAGATAGGGGCGCTGGGTGGCTCAGTCGTTAAGCGCCTGCCTTTCGCTCAGGTCATGATCCCGGGGTCCTGGGATCAAGCCCTGCATCAGGCTCCCTGCTCAGCGGGGAGCCTGCTTCTCCCTCTGCCTGCTGCTTCCCTTACTTGTGCTCTCTCTCTGCCAAGTAAATAAATAAAATCGTAAAAATAATGTCACTATAGTCTAAGCTCTCCATCTTCACTCTTCCTTACTTTGGAGCTGATTGAGAACGCTAAGATGGATGTGACATCTGCCTCTGCCTGGGCATGGACGACCTGGTGTGCAAGCACATGTCATCACACTGAATCCACCTCATACATGTATTTAAAGAGCTACACCTAGTTTATCAAAACTTGTTATTTTGAAACGATTATAGGATCACTTAGAAGAGCTGCAGAGACAGTACAGAGAGTTCACTGTGCCCCTCCTCCAGCCTAGCTCCCCATGGTGGGAATACCTTAAACCACCGCACATTCACCAAAACCCAGACTTCAACATCTGGCTCTGTTGTACTGTTCTCTAAGCTATGAACTATATTTGGCTTTCTCAGTTTTTCCACTGAGGTCTTTTTTTCAGTTTCAGGATTTAGCTGATGATACCACATTGCGTTTAATGATCACGTCTCCTTAGATCCCCAATCTTCCGTCTTTCCTTGTCGTTTGTGGTCTTGATGTATTGGATGAATGCTGGTCAGGCATTTTGTAAAATGTCCCTGAATTTGGATTTGTCTGGTGTTTTTTTGTGATTAGACTGGAGCTACAGATGTGGGGAAGAATTTCACCAGGGGAACATGCCCTTCTTATATTACCACATCCAAGGGTCTGTGATATCAATATATCTTATCACTGGTGATGTCAACTTTGATTAATGTGGTCAAGGCAGTGGTGGCCAGGTTTCTCACTATCGATGCTACAGTTTCCCCTCACCCTAAGTGAGGCTAAAATCCAGCCCACACTCACGGAGGGGGGAATTAAGCTAACCTCCCAGAGAAAGGAGGATCAAAGAATTTGTGGACATGCATTAGAAGCATCATAGTAATTAGTAAGTATTTTGGGGGAGCTGCTTTGCAGCTACACAAATATTTTGTTTCTTCCTGTTATTTTGCCCACTCATCTTAGCATCCATCGGTAGATCTTGCCCACAAAATATTATCATGATGTTCTAATACTGGTTACTTTTCCCCTTAGTCCTTCCCCTTTTATTAATTAGAATTCTGTAGGAAAGACTTCTCTCTTTTCCACCCTTTATTTATTCAGTCACTTATTTATATCAGTCTAGCTTCATGAGGATTTGTTTTGTTGGACAAATTGTTGCAGCCTCGGACGTTGGAAATTCTTTCCGTTTAGCTCCCCTGCCTTTTGACTTTTTTGTTTTTGTTTGTTTTTGTTTTTGCTTTTAAAAAGCACTTCCTTATTTCTTGGCACCACAAGATGCTTCAGGCTCCTCTTATATTTTCTCTGCCCCAGTCATAGAATTAGTCATTTAACCAAGGAAACTGGTTCCTTTTATTAGACGATGGTATTTAAAAACCAAGGTCTGGCCACGAAGTGCTTATTGTTACTGGGTGTCCCTGCTTCTAGATCCTCTCAAGGACAGAGCTAGGAATGCATATGTGTATATTAACCTATGATTATCCACCTATCTATCTATCTGTCATCTCTCTTAAAATAAGTGTGCATTCATATCCATAGCTCAGACTCCAACCCAGCACAACAGGGTAAATATGTTGAGTCTTGAATTTGGACAGTTACACATACCTTTTTGTTTCCAAAAGTTCAATTGGACTTATTTGCAAAGCTATCACCCATCTTAAGGGTACCATTCATTGAGTTTTTACAAATCTCTATACACCCATGTAACCACAGTCAAGATGGAGTCAATCCAAGAGGCTCCTTCATGGCTTTTTCCAATACACCCCCATCCCATACCCAGACAACCACTGACCTACCTTCTGTCACAACTGATTAGTCTTTTCCAGGGATTCATAAAAACAGGACTGACACAGTATGTATTCCGTATCTCTCTTCTTTCACACCCTATCAGTTTCCTAAGGGCCACCATAACAAAGTGCGACAGGCTGGGTGGCTTAAAGCACCTGAAATTTATCCTCTCACAGGTCAGAAGGACAGGAGTCTGAAATGAAGATGTCAGCGATGTTGGTTCCCTCCTGAGGCTCTGGGGAGAGAATCTGTTCCAGGCCTCTCTCCTCATACCGGTGGTTGCTGGCAGTTTTTGGAGCACCTTGGTTTATGGCAACTGTAACTGCGACCTTCATCTTGTCCTTGCGTCTCTTCTGCGTCTCTCCTCTGCTTATGAGGACACCAGTCATATTGGATCTAGGGCGCACTTTATTCCAGTATGACCTCATCTTAACTGGATCACATCTGCAAAGACCACATTTCCAAATGAGATCACACTCACGGGTCCCAGGGTAATATTAGGGCTCGGACACATCTTTCTAGAGGAACAATTCAACCCACGGCATAAAAATCAGAAACTTGTTCTTGCCGCTACGTATGTAAATGTTCTTCCTCTTTTTATTGACGCACTACTGTTCCCATCGGGTACCTCCCACTGTATGGATATACCATAACTTGTTTAGCCACCCTCTTGCTGTGGACATCTGAGCTATTTCCAGTTTGGAATGAATAAAGATGTTTTTAATGTTCACATGCAGATCACGACAGCTCAAATTTTTGCACATATTTTGTTGGGTTGCTTGTCTTCTTATGAGTTTTGATAGTTCTTTATATATTCTGGATGCAAATCCTTTGTCAGATACATGTATTGTAAATATTTTCTCCCAGTCTGTGGCTTGACTTTTCATTTTCTCAATGGTGTCTTTCCAAAAGTAGAAAATTTCAATTTTAATTAAGTCGCAACGACATGGATGGAACTGGAGGGTATTATGCTGAGCGAAATAAGTCAATCAGAGAAAGACAATTATCATATGATCTCTCTGATATGAGGAACTTGAGGGGCAGGGTGGGGGGTTGTGGGGGGTAGGGAGGGAAAAATAATGAAACAAGATGGGATGGGGAAGGAGACAAACCATAAGAGACTTCTAATCTCATAAAACAAACTGAGGGTTACTGGGGGGTGGGAGGGTAGGGATAGGGTGGATGGGTTATGGACATTGGGGAGGGTTTGTGCTTTGGTGAATGCTGTGAAAGATGTAAGCCTGATGATTCACAGACCTGTACCCCTTGGGCAAATAATAAAAATAAAATTAAAAAAAAAATTAAGTCCAAATTATAATTTTTCTATGGGTCATGCTTTTTGTGTCCTACCTCAAAGTCACCATATTCATGTGACATAGGATTCACAATATCCTATAGGAGTCACAATATAGGATTCACAATATCCTATATAGTCATGTAGAAGTTTTAGTTTTTATGTTCAGGTCTTTGCCCATTTTGAGTATTTGTATATGGTGTGAGGTAGAATATTTTTTCATATGGCTATCCAGTTCTAGAACAATTGTTGAGAAAACTAGTCTTTCTACATTAAAGTACCTTAGTATTTTTGTCGAATCAATGTACTGCCATATATGTGTGGATCTCCTTCTGGAATCTCCATTTTGTCCCACTGATCTATATTTTTTTCTATCCTTATGCCAATATTACATGGTTTTATTACTGTAGCTTCGTAATAAATCTGGAAAACAGGTAGTTGTACATTTCTAACTTTGCTTTTTATTTCCATATTGTTTTGGCTGTCCTAGGTTGATTGCATTTCCATGTAAATTTTAGAATCAGCTTGTTATTTCTATTAAAAAAAAGCTCTTGGGGATTTTTATTAGATATACATTAAATTTTCAGATCAATTAGGGATAATTGACATATTTACAATATTGAGTCTTCTGACCTGTGAGCTTGATATATTCACCGTATGTTTTGTAGTTTTCAGCGTACAGGTCTTGGACATATGTCATGAAACGTATTTCTAAGCACTTTGGGATACTGTTGCAAGAGGTGTTTTTCCATTTCAGTTTCTAGTTCACCGTTACTATATAGAAATTAATTGATTTTTATACATTGGCCTTATATTCTGCAACCTTGTTCACCTCACCTATCATTCTAGTAACTTCTTTATAGATTTCTTAAGGTTTCCTATTTACACAGTTGCATTGTTTAAAAATACAGTTGTACTTTGTTTTTAAGATTTATTTTTTTATTTAAGAGAGAGAGACAGCATGAGATGGAAGAGGGACACAAGGAGACAAGCAGATTCCTGGCTGAGCACGGAGCCTGATGCAGGGCAGGATCTCATGACTTATGGGATCATAACCTGAGCCGAAATCGAGAATTGGGTGCTTAACCAACTGAGCCATCCAGGTGTCCCTGTACATCTTTTCCAATGTGGATGCTTTCATGTCTTCTTACCACAGTGGTTAGGACCTAGAACAGCAATATTTTAGGAGACATCTTTTTCAACAGAAGATGCTAGAACAATTGGGTAGTGGTATGAAAAACAAACAACTCCAGTAATTCCTAGCCCTGGGTGGGCTCTGAGAATTTTTCAGCTAATAGCTTCCTGGTAATTGTTCTCTCAGATATCGTTTTTTGCTTACCTTTGAGTGTTTACTTCATGCCACACAGATTGGATGTCAGCCAAAGATTTAATGGGACTTTAGGCAGATTTTAGAAACCCTTCTTCTGCTTAACTCCCATTCCTCTGGTATTCTGTCCTGTAAATTCTAGGCACCTTAGCCTCCCCAAGCTCCTCTATCACTGTCTTCAACTCAGTGAGACTGCTGGCTGCTGTTTGGGTTCCCTTACCCAGCTCTGCATTCCAGAAATTCCAACCATGCAGAAAATTGGTGTAAGGTCTGATCTCATTTGTTTCTTTTCTCACAGTCCTGAATTGCCTATTGACCAAGGTCTGAAAACTGTCGTTTAGTTGTCTATCTTTGAGGATTCTAACCTTCGCAGTCCTTGCTAAATCGGTGGTCATTCTTATCCTTGTGTGTTTGGTAATTTTTGATTGCGAGTTGACATTTTGGTAAACTTAATCTTTGGGTCTCATGAGGCTCTATTTTGAGAATGCAACCCCAGAGAGAATTTGTGCTTGGCTCAGAGCCAGAGAGGTTCTTCTGACCAGAAACCCCTGTGGGCCTTTTCGAGGACCCTGGACACAACAAAGGAGTATCCATTTCAGCTCCCCCAACCTGAAGGTGGCTCTCTGTGGTGTTGCCAATAAATGTATTTACCCTCAGGTCAATAACACTTTGGGGTTCAGTTTCTTGTGAGTTTTTTCCTTCTTTGAACATTTCCTGAACATTCTGCAACCTCAGAAACGTGTTTAAAAATGTGTATTGTAGGGCACCTGGGTGGCTCAGTTGTTTGAGAGACTGCCTTCGGCTCAGGTCATGATCCTGGAGTCTCAGGATCGAGTCCTGCATCGGGCTCCCCGCTCGGTGGGGAGTCTGCTTCTCCCTCTGACCCTCCACCCTCTCATGCTCTCTCTCTCTCAAATAAATAAGTAAAATATTTTTTTAAAAATTGTGCTGTAATTTATCCAGGATCATGTTCTTTAGCAAGAAGGCCTTGCAAGGTGTCTACTTTGCCACAGTGTTGGAACCAGAAGTTCCCGTCATTCACCCTCCATCCGTCCTTTCATCTGTTCTTCCACTGATCTTTCCTTCATCCCTTACTCATTCTCCACTGACCACTGTGCTGTTCCCAGGCCCCTGCAAGATGCTTCACAGAAGACAGAGGAAGGTCCTTCCCTCTCAGGAGTGACATAGTTGAGAGAACACCTCTAACACATGGACCCCCATTAAAAATGTCCCTTCTTCACCTGCAAGCCCTTCCTTCCCTTATGGATTTACCCTGGCATTGCCAGACTGGGTTTCTAGTTGCTTCTAGTTGGGGGTGGGGTTGGGGGTGCATTCCATTCTGGCTTCCCCTTGTGACCCGGACCTCAGTGAGCCCAGGGCCACTCTGGACCCGTGGCCTCTGTCTCACCCTGCTCCTTTATGTGGTCTCCAGTCCACCTGCTATGTCAGCCCCAACCCAGGCTTTCTTTCCTGAAACTCCAGAAGCTGATGGGCTCATGGAGAAAGGGGGGCAGAAGCAGGGCTGGGGAGCATGGGGTGGGGACACATTGGAGGGCATTTGGGTCTTGAGAACAGGATTAGCAGGTGCAGGCCAGGCCAGCCCAGGCCTGGCTCCCAGTCCCCAGAACAAGCCTTGCTTGTTAAAAGAGAAAAACAAAACAGCTCATCTTTCTCTGCACAGAGTTAATGCATCTTTGAGGGTTGGGGCTCCTCATGGGCCTCAGCGGCTGCTGACACTAGTGTATTTGGTCAGGCCGGCTGCCAGCCCTTGCCCTGTCTTGTGGCACCCCCGCCCCTCCGGCCCAGTGTCTGCAGCAGTAAATCACCCACACTCCCTCAAGGGAAGAAGGCTCAGGATGACCTGGGGCCAAGCAGAGTGACAGTTTCCGACACCAGCACCCTGCACTCCTTCCCACCACAGACAAGCAGCCTCTGTGGCTGCCAAGGATTGGGGGGGGAGGGGTTCTGGGGGTGGTGAAGGGAAGACGGGTCAGATGATGCCTATGCCCAGGGGCCTGAGGACGAGGGTGGGAGCAAAGGTCTGCATTCCCCATGCATTCCCTGTAGGCCAGCACTTCCTACACTGCAATGCACCTGCAATGCGTCTCCTGGAGCTCTTGCTCAAGGGCAAGTTCTGGTGCCGAAGGGCTAAGTTGGGGCCGGAGGTGCTGCATTTCTAGTGAGCTCCCAAGGGTTGCCCATGCTGCTGGTCCAGAGGTCATGAGGAGTGAGGCTGAAGGGAAAAGCCCCAACACGGGCTTTTCACTGTATCAGACACTGGGTGGACATGCACCTTAGAATCACATGGAAAAATCTGAAATACACCTGGCCCCACCCCAGTCACTGAATCAGAATCTCTGTGCAGGGACTGGGAGCTCTGTGTGCTTTCTCTCTTAAAGCTCCCCAGGAGGACTCAATGTGCGGCCAGGATTGAGAACCATTAACCTAAATTATGAAAAATTAGCCCCCACCTTAAAATTCATGGCCATGACAAACGAAGTTGAGCTCGGGGAGGAATGGCTGGAAATGGTTTACCGTGGTCCTCTTCCCGGGAGCATCTTCATTTTCACAGGGCGCCTGTTTGGCCTCAGAGAAGTGACAGTGGCAGACCTCCAGCAGGACAATGAACGCTCAGGTCATCCTTTGCCCAAATGGCGGTGCTCCGTGACCTCCTCCCAGCGATTTCACGCCTGGGACCTTTGCGTCTTGGCCCTGACCACAGACCTCCCTTTTTGGTCTGTCTGTTCAGCCCAGAATCCCCCGGGGCCCTGCAGCTTCCCACAGCCCAGGACGGTTCTCCTCCCCTCTCGTCTTATCTGAGTGAAGGAGGCAGCTGGGAGGCCCCCTCCCCCACGGAAGGCTGTGCTCCCTCCAGTGACCGCTCCGCACCGAGGCCGAGGACAGTGGGAACGAGGTGCTAAGGCCCCCGGTCTTCAGCGGATTTTTCCCCCAAGCCCGTGACATCTGGTTTCCATTTCCCTCTGCAGCGGGCCCTACTGAAGCAGAGCCTTTCTCTTTGTATCTCTTGGAAAATCAGGTCCAAAGGCCAGGCAGGGTCGGGCCACCCTGAACGAAATCCCCCAGAACCCTTCCTCAGAACCCTCTCGGCCCTCTCTTCCCCAGGGCCTCTGGGAGGCAGGTGGGTCCATGCCAGAGGCGAGGGCAAAGGTGGAGTTGGCAGGAGTACTGGTTCCTTGGAGACTTAGGCAAGTGGGAAGGTTTGGGGTCATTTCAAAAGAGAAGGAAGGGTGTGTGAACGTCAGGGAAAAGGAGTGTCTGCTCCACCGGGTGCTGAGACTGCCCACGGGGAGATCCAGAGGCTGCGTTCGAAAAGCTCAAGGCCCCTCCTCAGGCTCACTGCTGCCGTCAGGGGGGTGCCAGGGAAAGCTGCCCCATCTCCGGGAACTTCCTGCTCTCACCCAGGCCTTCGGGCACGAGAGAGCAGGGCCCTGTGGGTAGGGATGGGGGCTCCCGGCATCGTAGTCTACTCTGAGGGGTATCAGCGTCGTAAAGACAACAAACTTGTCATGCTCACCGACTGGAAGATGAAGCCCCTCACCCCCACCCCCGATGTCCCCTCATCATGGGGCAGGACACTGTGGTGGTCAGGGGCACTGGCCCTGGGGGCTCACGGATCCAGGCCAAATGCTGACCCCGCACCCACCCTACACGGGTCACGGAACCTCTTTGAGCCCCTTTCTTCTTCTGTAAAGTGAGGGTAATAAAGTACAAACTGAATTGGGTAAATATAAGTAAACACCCAGCCTAGTATACAGCCAACTGTTAATAATTGGTGACAAACACCTATTATCCATCCATCCATGTATCCATCCATCATCCATCATCCCCCCATCCCCCATCCATCCAAATATCCATCCATCCATCCATCCATCATCCATCCAACCATCCACCCATTCATCCATGTATCTATTATCCATCCATCATCCATCATCCATCCATCCATCATCCCTCCACCCACCCACCCATCCAAGTATCCATCCATCCACCCATCCACCCATCTATCCACCCATCCATCCATCCACCTATCCATCCACCCATCCACCCATCTACCCATTCATCCATGTATCTATTATCCATCCATCTATCCATCCATCCATCCATCATCCCCCCATCCCCCATCCATCCAAGTATCTATCCATCCATCCATCCACCCATCCATCCACCCATCCACCCACCCATCCACCCACCCATCCATCCATCCATCCATCATCCATCCAACCATCCACCCATTCATCCATGTATCTATTATCCATCTATCCATCCATCCATATATCATCCACCCATCCATCCATCTGTCATCCATCCATCCATCCATGTATTTATTATTCATCCATCTATCCATCCATCCATCATCCATCATCCATCCATGTGTCTATATATCTAACCTATGTAATGAAAGAGTCCACTAGGTCTCACACCTGGAAAGCTTATTAGCTATGCTGATCGTGGACCCCCACCCAGAGGGGGACTAATTTACAGGTCTGTGGTGGGGCCTAGGAATTTGCATATTCGCCAAGATGCCTGGGTGATGCCGATGTAGGGGGCCCTTGAACCCTCTCAGGAGACATAGGCCTGGCCCTCACCTCATTTTACTGAGGATGAAAGAGGCGGAGATGGTGACTTCACCAGTTGTGTGACTTGGTGATGGAAACAGGACTCACCCCCCACCCCTGCCTCTGTGACTGTGGCGTGTGGGGCGAACGTGACCAGGGGGCCCCAGGGGGGCAGCTGGCAGCCCGCCACGCTGCCCTCCCGACGCCCCCCCTTCCCTGCCCACTGACATTGCTCGGCTCCCACACTGAGCCTGTCGGGGAGCAGGGATTTATTCCTATGGGCCAGCTTTCCACCCTTTCTTTCTGCGTTATTTATGTCCCCTGCCTTTTATCTTCTGCCTGGCCAGCCTGCAAGGCCCATTATGTCACTCTCGATGTGGCCACATCAATCTCCGGCACTGGGGTCTGAGCCCCCAGCCCACCCTCATTTATTTTCTGGGTCTCCTCGAAGCCCGACCAGCAGATGTCCTGCTACACGGACGGCCCGGCTGGTGTTGTCCTCAGAGGGGACCATTGTGAGGGGGCCTTGGATCAGACGGGCCACAGGAAGCTTGTCTGGGGCTCGGGAGTGAGGTGACCTTCTAGGAGTCAGAGTCGCCGAGGGCGCGGCTGTGCGGACATCCGAGTCCTAGCCCCCACTCAGGATCCATGACACCCCAGGGGGCCTAAGGCAAGGCAGAGCACCTTTCCAAGCCTCAGCGTCTTCCTCTCCACCCTGGGGGCGGGGGCAGGCAGGACCGTCAGATACCAGCTTCCAGGGCTCTGGGTTATGTGACAGCCCTTCCCAAGCTGCGTGTTGTAAATTTGCAAATGTCCATGAAAAGGTGGGTGCGGGGGGTGCGGTTCCATGATCTGGGAAGCTCTGGGTTGAGCAGAGGTATAGAGAGGGGAATGGGGGCCTCAAAAAGATATGTCCCCGTCCTGATCCCCGGAGTCTTGAGTGTGAGCTTCTTTGGGAAAAGGGCCTTTGCAGATGTAAGTAAGTAAGGACCTCGAGATGAAATCACCCTGGATTAGGGTAGGCCCTAGGTCCAACAACATGTGAAAGGCAGACACGCAGGGGAGAAGACCATATGAGGAGGAAGAGGAGACATGCGCCTCTCACCAAGGAATGCCCTGCAGCCCCCAGAATCTTAAAGACTCAAGAATTCTCCTCCACAGCCTTCAGGGGCATCCTGGCCTTGCCAGCGCCTGGGTTTTAGGGTTCTGGCCTCAACAACTGTGAGACAATAAATGCATATTGTTTCAAGTCACCAAGTTTGTGGTATTTTGTTATGGCAGCCCCAGGGAACTAACGCAAGAGGGAAAGACATTTCTTTACTGCAGGACTTGTCAGGGCCTTTAGTGGCTAATGTGCATGAGGAAGTGCTGGGGATGCAGGTGGAAATGTGACCTGGAACATTTGACTGGGAATAGCCCTGAGGGTTTGTGTCTTACAGGGCACTTTGGGGAACACTGGTTTATGACTTGGAGGGGAAAGTGAGGGAAGAAGGGACAGGAGCAATCTGCCTGGTCTGACCTTTTCTGGTTTGGGGCAGAATAGAAGAGTCAGGGGACCCTGCCCAGGTTCCAGCTGTGGGGTGAGAGAGATTTCAGGTCCCTGGCAAGGGCAGTCCCCAGGCAGCTCGATCCACTCCCAGAGGGGTTTTTGTGGGTGGGCTAAAGGGGGTCACTGGTGAGGTTCCTCCCCCGGCACACCGTTCCAGGCTGTAATGCCCACCCCGAAATCTCTCACAGATGCCAATGATGAGGTGGTGGGGCTCCTGTACCCTAGATGCCTCTCCTCAGAGGAGCTAAGCTTGTTTGTAGCCCAGGAAGCTAAGGATTAATAATAATAATAATAATTATCAGAATAATTCTGTTCATTGAGAGATTACCAAGTGCCAGACCCTGTGCTGAGTGCTCTGTGCCTATTAATCAACGTATTCCTCACCACAACCATAGGAGCCCATTTTACAGATGAGGAAATGGAGGCAGAGAGAGATTGCATAGCATCCTCTGAGTCACACAGCTCGTAAATGGAGGAGGGAGCCAGGTTTCCAACCCAGGCTCTCTGACCGCTCTTCATGATGTTACACGACCTTCCCCACCAAGCAGGGACTCAGGGTGGATCACACCGGGTTTGGAGGAATGTCTCTGGGAGGGAATATTCATTCATTCATTCCTTCAGTCCCTCAGCATGATTGCCTGCAGCACCGTGCCCGTTGCTGGGCCAACTCTCAGGCCACAGGCTGAGCCTGGGAATTCCTGGCCGCAGGGAGCCCTTGAACAGCCTGGGGGTGGGGAGGGGAGTGGACAAGACACCAGACACTGGACACCCGTACCCCCTCCGCGCTGGGGACAACAGCCACTGGGTGATGGGGGTCACGGAGCGAGGGAGCGTGCCCAAGCCTCAGTTTCTCTTTCTCTCACTGAGCTTAGTTTTCCAGGGTGGAGAGGAGGTCAGGGATAAGGCTGAAGGTCTAGCACGTGAGGGGGGCTGTATCCCGGCACAGGGGGCTGGGTCTGCGGG
>LNAC01000047.1:5122592-5144260 GCA_002007465.1 Ailurus styani | reverse complement strand
CCCCCCCCAGGCCTCCCTCCGTGGCCTCCCCCAGCCATTCCCCCTCCACGAGTGCCTCCTCACCCTGCCATCTCCGCCAAGAAGTGTCAGACTCCTCTGGCCCTCAGGGGGCACCCACTTTGGAATGTCCTCCAACTACCCCCATTCTGTTCGCTTTTGTCCCCATGTCAGGCAGCATCGGACACAGGCCTCTGACTCCCAGCAGTGCCATCACGAAAGCCACCTCCTAATGCTGGGAGCTGTGGCTTTACTCCTGAGTCACTATTTCCCAGACTCGCATGGGCTCACGATTCCCCCTGGGAATCTTGAAAAGCCAAGATCCGGGTTCCTGAGGACGGTGGGCCTCCACTCTGCCTTTCCGACCTCCGCCCAGGTGACCTGGATGCGGTGGCCCTGGGGCGCCTCTTGGAGGAGTAAGGGCTGAGGTATCTATCAGAGCCTCTGGCCCCTTGGTTCTCAACCACTGAGACCCCCTTTTCCATGGCGGTGGGTGGGCCGGGCGCTGGTATTTTTGGAAATGTCCTCAGATGACTCCGATGGGCATCGGGGCCAGCGGGCCAGCGCTGTGATCAAGGCTGTGTAGACTCAAAGCTCTCGGAGGACAGGGTCTGATTAGGGACGCAAGGGGCGGTGGAGGGGGGGTAGGCCGGAGCACCCCCACATTTCATCCTGGGTGCTTACTGTCAGGGCACTTGGAAGGCGTCCAGGGAGATCACCTCCTGCCCTGCGACAGCCCAGCCCAGACAGGGTTCTGAACCTACCAAGGCCATCCCCCCCACCTGGCGTGGGCAGAGCAGGACTCGGGAAGGCCTGGCCGCCGGGAGGGGAGCCCAAGGAGCCGGGTGCCACGAGCTCCCTCCTCCTGCAGCTGCCTAGTGGGGCCAGTGCCCACCCAGGCCCCTCACCCAGACCCCAGCGCCCAGGAAACAGGCCGCAGCGCCCAGTCAGCAGGCACACGGCGCCCTCTGCTGGCCGTTAGAACCACTTCTCCCCAGGGACTCCCAGGGTGAAGAGGGGCCCTGAGACCACTTCCTCTCACCCCTTGAAATGGGCAAGGTCAAGGCAGGGCCGGCTGTTCTGTGTCTCCTCCCGGCCTCCCGAGTCCAAGCCGGGAAATGCTTGCTCGTACAGCCAAATGGCACTTCCTGCCTCTCCACCTTTTCCTTCTCACGTCACTGAGCCACACGTAATGGCCCCTGTTTAGAGGCAACGGGACTGAAGCCATGACTTTTGCTGTGTGTCCCATGATTCCTTGTCTAGACTCCCCTGTGGGGCCAGGGAGGGGTGAGTGTCGGGATCAGCTGTGATGGGAGTTAGCATTCAGTCCTGGACGCGGACTAGGCCCAGGGGTCAGCCTGTGGCGAGGGTCTGGGGTCATTCTTGGAAAGTCAGGGGTCAGCGGTGTCCAGGGTCGAGGCTCAGAAGCCAGGGAAGCACCAGTGGCCAGGCCCAACTCATTACAGCCTCTGGCCCCGTGTCTGCCCACGGCGACGGGGGCCAGGGCCTGGGAGACCCAGGCAGGGGCGGAAGATGGTGGCGACAGGCAGCTCTGCTTTTCCTCCAGCCCCGCAAGGATGGTCACTCTGAGTCTTTACCATTCTTGGGGACTGAGAGGCCAGGCATCCGCGCACAGTGTCTCAGGGGCATGATCCATAGAGGGTCTAAGGCTTTGGCTCTGTCTCTGGGTTCAATGCCTTGTTGTAATCACCTCTTGGGTTTGTCACAAACACATGCTCGAGACCAGGCCAAGGTGGACAATACTGAGGGGAAGCGGTCCCTCAAGCATTATGTTTGGGGAGAGTAATTGCTCCTGGTATAGACCAGGGACGTGGAAGCTGAGGTCTGAGGACGGGCTTCACAGGTATTCCAGAGACCCACACACTCACCTGCAACCCTGTGTGGATTTCTACATGAGGGGCCTTCTGGGGCTTTCTTTCTTTCTTTTCTTTTCTTTTTCTTTTTCTTTTTCTTTTTTATTAGACTGTCATTTGCGGCTTTCATCAGATTCTCAGAGGGCCATAACTCCCAAAAGCTAAGAATCCTTACCTAAGCCCATCCCCAGCTTTTTTTCAAAAACACCTTTGTTTATTATAGTTTATTGAGCTATACCTGACAGGCAATGAACTACACACTATGTACTTATAGTGTCCAATTTGAGAAAGTTTGATATTTGTATACTCTGTGAAATGATCAGCACACTCAGGACAATGAACACAGCCACTGCCTCAAAATCGATCTGCTTTCTGATCCCATGGATTCATTTTCACTTTCCAGAATCTTATATTGGTAGAACCAGACAGGATGTACTTTGGGGGGGGGGTCCGGTTTCTTTCACTCAACCGGATTATTTTGATATCCATGCATGTTATCATGTGTATCAATAGTTTATTACATTTTATCTCTGAGTGGTTTTCCATTGTGTGGATATACCATAATTTGTACATCCATTCGGCTATTGCTAGACATTTGAGCTGTTCCCGATTTTTGGCTATTACATATAAAGCTGCTTTGATCATTCATGGATTCATACCCATGTGGACATATGCTTTCCCCTCTCTTGGATAGATACCTAGCAGTGGAAAGAAACTGCCAGACTGTTTTCTAAAATTGTTGCACCATTTGCATTCCTATGGGCGATGGATGAACATTCCAGTTGCTCCACATCCCGGACAACGCTTGGTGGGGTTAGTCTTTGGAAGTCACTTTTAGCCATTGGTCTGGGTGGGTCGTGTTATCTCCTTGTGCTTTTTTTTTTTTTTTCATTTCGCTAATGACGAATGACATATCGCATGTATTTGTGTGCTTCTTTGTCATCCAAATCATCCGCGAATTGTCTGCTCAAATATTTTGCCCATTTAAAAAACCGGGTTGTGTGTTGTCTTCTTATTGAACTGTAAGAGTTTTTTGTACCGTCTAGATACCAGGCCTTTGTTGGATAAATGTGTTGAAAATGGTTTTCCTAGGATGTTACTTGCCTTTTCATTTTCATAACCACACCTTTTGAAAGAGCCAACATTTACAATTTTGATGAAGCTCTTTATTTCTTTTTTCTTTTATAGCTTTTGATATCCTGTTTATGAAGTCTTTGACAAACCTAAAGGCACTAGGATTTCTCCTGTGGCTTTTTTCTAGAAGTTTTATAAGTTTATCTCCTACCTTTAGCTTTATGATCCTTTCAGTTAATTTTTGTAAATGGTGCAAATTACAAATGAGAGTTCTTTGTGTGTGTGTGTGTGTATGGACATCTGATTGCTCCAGCACGATGTGTTGAAAAGATTAGCCTTTACCAATAGCCTGGCACCACTGTCAAAAATCAGTTGACCACATATATGTGTGTCTACTTTTGGACTATTATTTTCTTGATCTTTATACCAATGCCATACTGTCTTGATTACCATAGTCTTTTAATTAGTCATAAAATCAGAAAGAGTAAAGTTTTTAGTTTCATTCTTTTTCAAAGTTATTTTGGCTGTTCTAGATCTTTCACATTTCCATAAAATTTTAGAGTCCATTTGGAAATTTCTCCCAAGAAAAGGGGTTTTTTTAAATTGGGATTCCATTGAATCTATAAATCAATTTGGAAGAAAATTGACATTCTTACAATATTGAATCTTCTAATCCATTTGCATGGCATATCTCCCCATTTATTTGGTTCTTTTGGTTAATTTCTCTTGGCAATGCTTCATAGTTTTCAGTGTGCATGTCTTACACGTCTTTTATCAGATTTGTCCCTAAGAGTTTCATATTTTTTCATGCTTCATAAATGGCAGTATTTTAAATTCTGATTTCTGATTACTCATTGCTAGCATATAGAACTACAACTAGCTTTTTTTTTAATTTGCCCCAGGGGTACAGGTCTGTGAATCATCAGGCTTACACATTTCATAGCACTCACCATAGCACAAACCCTCCCCAGTGTCCATAACCCATCCACCCTATCCCTGCCCTCCCACCCCCCAGTAACCCTCAGTTTGTTTTGTGAGATTAAGAGTCTCTTATGGTTTGTTTCCTTCCTGATCCCATCTCGTACAACTAATTTTTGAATATCAATCTCACATTCTACAATCTTCTAAATCACTTGTTCCGGTAACTTTTTTTTATAGGTGCTATAGGTTTTTCTGTGCCTGTGATCCTGTTACCTGCAAATAAAGTTTTGCTTCCTCTTTTTGACTGAGATGCTTTTTATTTATTTTTCTTGCCTTATCACATTGGCTTCAACCCCAGTGCAATATTAAATAGGAATAGTAACAGTGGATTTCCTTTCCTTGTTTCCAGTCACACATAGTAAGAAGGTATTCATCCTTGGCTTTTATTTGCCCTGGTAAGTTCTGGAAAAATTAAAAGAGGTGGCCGTTTAGGACTGATTTGAAGGCCCTGGAGTTAGCCCTGGGCAGTGTGCTCTTCTTTCCTGTGTTTTGGCCAGGCATCGTGGCGACAGCAAGTACCTTGAGGGCAGAAGTGGTATATTTGACTCCAATTCTTATGCTGTGTTTGGCGAGGTTGGTCAGCTTGACAAATCCTCAGTGCCAACCAGGTCACTGAATCACACAGAAAGAGCCCGTATATGTCCCCTTTGTTTTCCTCCTAAACCAAAGGCAGTCATGCTTCCCTCCTTCCTTCTCTTCCCCCTCCAGAAACCTGAATGGAAGGAGACATGAAAGAGAAGGGCTCAGGTTTCTCCAGCATCAAGTTACTTTCATGAAGTGTCCTCATTCAAAAATAAACCTGAGGGGATGAGGGGAGGAGGGTGACAGAGACAGGAGGGAGCTGTTAGCATGGCTCTGCTTCCAGGCTGTATTTTTATTTTAGGCCTGGCATTTAGGTTTGGCCTGGGGACAAGCGGCTGGAAAATGCAAGGCATTTCCTCTTCCTGTCAGCTGGAGACACTGTGTGTGTGAGTGTGTATACTCACTCCTCCTGCCACCTTCCACTTAGCACCTCTGAATGGCAAACAAAATACACTTCCTCCACAGGCCTGCTCCATCCTTGGCCCCACCAAAGCCGTCCAGCCCCATCTCATCTTTGGACACTCTCAAGACTCCCCCGACCATTGCACAGGCTGATTCCTGCAGGGAGAAGAACCCCTTGCTCCCTGAGGGCAGACTCTGCGCTCTCTGAGGTCCTGGGTGGGATATTTTATGAGGACTCAGTGATGACATAACAGACTCATTTGTTCACTCGTTTACTCATTACTGGCTGTGTGCCACGTATGAATTACTTAAATGCTCGGTGCCTCAGTTTCCCCATTTGTAAAATGAGGATGGTCATAAAACCTGCTTCAGTAAGAGTGCTGAGAGGATTCAATAAGTTGGTATGTGTAATGGGCTTGAAGCAGCACCTGGAAGGTAGTTAGTGTTCAGTAAATGTGGTGTTATCATTTGAGCATGCATACCAGCCTTGAGCTTGGGCAGGGGCCGGGGCTGTGGCAGTGGACTAGACAGACATGGTGTCTGACCGCTTGTGGCTTATTCTGTTGGAGATCTACAGGCTGCCTCTGCGGACTTTACGTTCTCCACTTCAACTTTGGAGCGGGCACTGCTCTCTCCAAGGAGTGAACGGTCTCCTTTACTCCCTACAGGGTGATGAAATATTTAGTAAGAGACATGACGATAGTGATGTTATTGGCATTTTGTTAAACTCTGACTGACTTTGTGCCTTCTCTGCTTTGTAAAGTTATCTCACTTCCCAGGGGGTCATTTTCCGTATTTGTAGAATGAGAGAAAGAGCTGTTAATGTGGGTCCTCGCCCCTCTGTTCCGGTCCTTTTCTCCACGAAATCCTCTCTCTCTCTCTCTCTCTCACTCCCTATCATTTTCTCCTTCCCGTACAGGTATCAGGACTGATCTTCCCCAAGACTCCACTGTGGATGGCACGCCCCGGAGTTGTGCAGTGCACAGCCTCTTCAGCTGTATAACCTAGCCTGTTTATGATCCACCTAAGTTCCTAGAATCCCATCTCCTGAGTTTATGTGAAAAAGAAAAAAATATATAGCCTCAACCAGATGAACTAGGAATGGCAAACAAAATACACTTATCTGATCCCCCCTTTTTAGTATTCCATAAATTGGAAAGGTTGTTCTACTGTTGGTTTCTTTTTCCCGAGACTTAATTAAACAAGCACTTGTTGACATTCCAGTCATTCATTTAACAAATATTTATTAAACACTCACAGTGGGCTAGGCACCGCGGTGGGTGCTGGGGTACAGCTGAGACCAGGTCCTTGTTCTCATGGACCATGAGTTATAGTTCAAGGAAACAGAGAAGAAAGAGGCAGACAAATAGGTAAGACAGTCCAAGAAGGTTGGGTACAGTGTAGACAATTACAGAGGGTCCCGGGCAGGCTGGTGTGAGGGGACTGCTTTAGACCATGATGAGGGAAGTCTTCTCTAGGGAGGTGACATCTGAGGGGTCACCTGAATGAGAAGGAGCCAACCACATGGACGTGGGTCTCCTCACACTGGCTTGGCAGGAAAGGAGCGAGGCCACCTCACGCTCTTTGCCTCTCTTCATCACTCCTTGCTTTTTCTCTACACCACCCGCTCTACTTGCCTTCCGCGGACACAGGATCCCCAGTGGCCCTCCAGCTGGGGAATGGAGAAGTCTACAGACGGAGACTCATAAACCTTCATTCAGACTAAAGCTGCCCCTTCCTCCTTCCTCCTCTGACAGACCCAAGCAGAGGAGAGGGAATCCTTCAGGTCTTGCTGTGGGAGGATGTTCGGGGCGGGTCTCCACTTTAAGCGAGCTCTCACATGGCTGTGCGAGGGGCACCGGGAAGAGAGGTCACTCGTGCCTGCCTCGCTTTCTCGACGGCTGCCCTGGCTGGGATAACGGAAAAATCAGGACCACCGGGTCGGGCTGGTGAACAAGGATAGTGTCGTCTACACTCTGCGGGAACGTGTGCAGGAACACAGCAGCTGGAGGCAGAGGACTGAGTTCAAACCCCATCTCAGGCTCTTACTGGCTGGGTGACTTGGGAAAGGTACTTGACGGCTCTGGGTCTTGGTTACGTCATTTGTTATAAGAGGCAAGAAGTAATAGTACCCACCTCACACGGTGCCGGGAGGCTTCTGTGAGTTTGTACACACAGTGCCTGAGCAGCGTTTGGTATGCGAGAGCGCGTGTGTTCACCCTGATCTCATTTTTCAAGAGGATTATCTAGCCGCTGGCCAGTTTTCATCCATGTGTCCGAGACCTCTTTCCCAACTCTTGGTTCACGCGTAAGAAGCTCAATCTGGCAGAGACAGAGCTGTGTGCAGGTCAGGGGGAGTATCCGAGTGTGTCTTTAGTATAGGGCAGCAGAACGGGGAAGGGGGGCACGGATGGGGGGCTGTGCTGCCCTGGTTTTCTGCACCAGTGTTTTTAGCTTGAATACGTAGGTATCCACGTTTGCATCTCTGACCAAGAGGCAGTTCCTTACTGTGTCTATTGTGAAGGCTTCCATCCATCCATCTGTCCATCCATCTGTCCACCCATCCTTCTGCAGCACTTCTGTTTGCTAAGTGTTGTGTTGGCTTTACCAAAGTCACCCCTTTTTAGCTTGAGCTCCCCCAGAAATCAGAGCCTGGAGCAAAGCTCGTGTGCTAATGTTTCAATGGTGGATGCAATCCCCAGGAAGCAAGAGTGAGGGGGCAGAAGGAGAGTAGGGTGGTAGGAATGCCAAACCAAGGCGACGTGTTACCAAGCTGGCCTCAGCTTCTCGGAGAACTCGGCCACTTGCTCAGTTCTGTGGACTGTCCCTAAAGTTCCCACGGAACCACTGGGTCCAGAGCAAGAGCCCACGTGGGGAGAAAGTACGAACGGCGTTTTGGCTGGTTCCTCCCCAGCCTCCATGGAAGTGCCGTGTGATTTTGGACTGGATGGCTGGCCACCATCGCTCCCCGCCCTCCGGCAGCTGGCATGATGTCCACAGTGTCCAGGCCCGGCTCTGCCACCAACCGACCGTGTGTAACCCCAGGCACGTCCCCTGGGCAAGACTCCTGGAGGCCTGACGTGTAGGGGTGCAGGAGGCAGGACCCCCCTCTCCGCGGGGCATGTGGCAGTGCCGGGAGCAACTGCTTTTGTCCTATGTCTGTGTCGAGGGAAGGAGCGTTCAGCCAGGGTCGCAACACCAGACCACAGCCTTCCAGCCACCCACTGGCCCCGACAGGCAGGGTTCCCACCCCCGAGTCTGTGGGGATGGGGCTGCGGCGTTGACCTGGGGTGGTCTGAGGGCTTCAGGGAGGAGTTTGCCCCAAGGACAGACTCACTCCCGACTTTCCATCTCTCCTGAAAGGAGATTTGAGTTAATTATCCCTGAATTAAGAATTGGCCTCTGTGAGACTTTCTTCTTCAAATTAAAAAAAAAAATACTGTAAAACATACATGAAATTTATCATGTTTGCCATTTTTAGGTGTGTGGCTCAGTGGCGTTAAGTACAATCACACTGGTGTGCAACCATCACTGAGAACTTCTCACCATCGCAAACAAGAACCCCGTAGCCAAGACCCAGTGATTCCTGTTCCCCGTCCACTCGGCCCCCAACGACCACCCTTCTACTTCCCGTCTCTCTGCATCTGACTATTCCTGGTACCGCATCTATGTGAGAACACACAATATGAGTCCTTTCCATGACTGCCTTAATTTCCCTTGGCATGATGTCCTCGAGGTTCATCCCTGTTGTTGCGTGTCAGAAACTCCTTCCTTTTCACGGCTGCGTGATAGTCCACTGTCTGACTATAGCACGTTTTGTTCATCTATTTCTTTGTTCATCAATGAACACTTGAGTTCCTTCTGCCTTTTGGTCTTTGTGATTAGTGCTGCTAAGAAGACAAGTGTATCTATCTCATTTCTTTGGGGTATGTACCCAGAAGTGGAATCGCTGGATCACACGGCAGTTCTATTATTAATTTTTTGAGGAACCTCCATATTGTTTTCCATAGCGGCTGCAACCATCTTATATTCTGTGGAACTTTCTTTTAATAGGAGGCTGTGGTGTGAATATCAGAGGTCCCCCAAATGAAACACCCACCAGATGCACCGAATTTCCCTCTTTCCTTTATACAGTGGCTCAGGGTAATTACCCCCTTTCGATAGAAGAGGATGCAGACCCCCCGATTTTGTGGCAGGCAGCCACTGTTCTTGCCTACAGTCTCTACTCACCCTCCTTCTGGTTTTTCCTTTGGGAAGCCACCCCTCATGTCTTCTTGGCTCAAAGCTGTAATCATTCTCTTGCACGTTTTCTCTGGTTGCTTTGGCTCTGCAGTGGCAAAGTCGAGCAGTTGCAACCAAGATCACCTACAATAGTTACTGTCTAGCCCTTTAAAACAAAGTTTGCCCATTGCTACCACAGCCTGAGCTACTGTCCTTAGCTCTCCGTGGCTCTCTTCCCAAACCAAACCACGCATCATGTCCTCTCCTGCTTCCTCTTCCCCCAGCTTTGGTCCTTAAAGAAGCAGGACCCCACAGAATCAGTGAATGGATGGAAAGTACTCGGCACAGCACCTGGCACATCGTTAGTGCCCGGGGTGGAAAAGATGCTGTTGAGGAACCTGATTTGGCAGTTAAGGACGCACATCGCGGCTGTGTGTCCTGCTTCCAACATTCACTCCCTTTGTGACCTTGGATGAGCTGTTTCAGTATCTCTGGCCTCAGTGGCTTCCCACAAGATCAGGTCATAATAGTATCTACCTCAGGGTCCTAGTGAAGGTCAGACTAGTCATTCCGTGTAATGTGTGCTTGGCACCCAGGAAGGACTCGGTAAGATCCTAATTGTTTTTCCTATTGATTAATCTCCCCGGAGGAGGCTGGGGCCTGCCTACAACTGAACCTGGTCCTGCTTCTACCCACCGTTCCCCAGAAAGGCCAAGGCTGTGCCAGGAGCCCAGAGACGGCTCAGACTCAGAGCCTTGATGCCTTGTCAGGTGGGGGCTTCGCACTGGCCCTGGCAGAAGGCAGCCGAAGGTCTCACCAGCCAGGGGATGAGGTGAGGTGGGGTCTGATGCCAGGAGATCCTGGACTTCGCCCCCCACCTGTGAAAGTGCGTGTGTGTGTGTGTGTGTGTGTGTGTGTGTGCACGCGTGTGCACGCACATGTGCAGCTGGAGGAGACGGGCTCATTTTGAGGAAAAGAAAGAGCATGTGGGCCTGGCGCAGGGTGAAGAGGGCAAGCTCGGGACAGCAGCCTGGACAGTGAATCCGGTCCCTTCCCCTCTGCACGAGCCTCTCAACCTCCTAGACCCTCAGCGGGGGCTGGAGGAAAGTCGGCAGGATCGAAGGATCCTTGGGACTTCTGCCCAGGCTCCAGGCCACTCCCGCAAGTTCTAGAAGTCTTGCAGGAGGGAGGATCTCTGTGACCTGTTGCCTGGAGTCTGCGAGGCTCCAGCTTGGTCAAGACCTCGGTGGGGGTGTGCTGAGTAGCCGGGGCCTGGCTGTCCGACCTGTCCCTCATCTAACCCAGCCCAGCCCAGCCCAGCCCCCTCCCCGCCCCTCCCTGCAGTGTGTCCGGGCAGAGCCCAGCCCTGCCACGCCCCGCGGGCACAAGTGTCCCCTCTCTTACATGGAGGGCGGAGTGGGGGCAAGAGGGCCTTCCTGGGCCATTTCAGCCTCTGTCCCTCCCCAGCAGCATTGCAGAGGTGACAGGAGAGAAATGGGTGCTGAATGGACACACACGCGCACGCACACACACACACACACACACACACACACACAAGCTCACTGTGATGCTCTGTTCTCAGAGACACGTGCACATATCTAATAACACGCACACCCAGACACACAGTCCTAGACACACGCTCACACTCCCCACACGTGCAGACAACTACGTACCCTTGACCGCCATGCACTCAGCCCCACGCCGACCTCCTCTCACACAGGCATGTCCTGAGGGCTTTTCCTGACCTGTCAGAGCGACTATGCTCGTCCAGGCCAGAGCAGGCTGATGTCAGCCTTCCAGAGTGACTGTGAGAACCGCGTCCAAGGGACATCACACGGAGGCTACCAGAAGGTCAACAGGTTCTCACACACCATCTGGGCCAGTGGCTCCCATATCTGGAGGCACACCTTAAAATTAAAAATTCCCAAGCCCCGTTCCCACCGTAGACCTAGTGAAATCAAGTCTCAGGGTTGGTGACCTGGATAGGAGGGCTGACCTCTCATGGGCTTTCTGGGTGTTCTGAGGCTGAACGGATTCAATCACCACTGGTCGAACCCTGTCTGTCGCTGTTCAAATGCAGAACCAAGGCCAAGAGAGGAGGAGCGACTCGCCTAAGGTCACACAGTGAGGGCACAGGAGAGCCGGGGCGAGAAGCCAGGTCTCCTGACCCCCAGACCCTGGGCGTCGGGTCCGTGGAGACCCTGCTCCCTTTCCCACCCCTCCTGGCCCTGAGTGCCCCTCTCAGCTTTCATCCTGGCAAGGGGCCCCGCTGGCCCTCCTGCAGGCTCAGCCCGTGGCAGGAGCACCCTGGAGCAGAGTGCTCTCACCGTCCCACTCCCCCCACTCCCGCCGTGCACCCCCAGTGCGAGGCCCGTCTCGGGGAAGGCGGGGGCTGGGCTTTGCCACAATGCCACGTGGTCACCACAACGTGCCGAGCCCCCACCCCACTCCTGGGGCAGGCCGGAAAGGGGAGTCCGCACGCTGCCTGAACATCTGGACTTCGCACAGAGCCAAGACACACTGCCCAGATGTTTGCAAAGCTCTGTGCTGGGTGTCAGCGGAGAGCAGACATCTGGGTGGAGGCTGATGCTTGTGTTGGGGAGGGGAGGGTGTACTTGGTGCAGAGACTCATGGTAACTTGGCCTAAGTGGGGACGGGGGTGCGGCCTCGGGGTGCAGTCCCTCCACCCCCCCGTGTGTAAAGTGGGGCAGATGTGGCCTCTTCCAGTAGGAACAGAACCCCAGGGTCAGCAGCCAGGCAGCATGAACATAATACTAGCTAACTTTTCTTGAGCACTTGCCACGTCTGACATAATACCTCGTATATGCCCGTCTGAGCTTGGCGCCAGCATCTCATTTAGGCCAGGCAGCGATGCTTTGGGACTCTCCCTGTCCCCTTCTCCGGGCAGTCGAGACGCAGGGAGGTCACGTTACTGGCCCAGGCTCACCCAGCGATCCTGCCGGCCTCACCCCCTCTTCCGGCCCGGGAGCACTCCAGGGGTTTCTCAGGACCTGTCCCAGCATGCCCCGGGGCCCTTCTTTCCCCCAATTTGCATAAGAGAGAATTTTCAATGAGAAGATGGGAATCTGGGAGGTGCCCCTTTTCCTTGTGGCGGGAACTTGGGGGAGGGGAAAGGGGAGGAAGTCGAGCCAGGCGCTCCCCCCACCCTGTCCCCTGGTGGGTGGCTGGGGGAGGGGATGCCAAGTGTCTGTCTAGAGAGGCTACGTCTTGAAGGGAAAGTGAGCTCCCTGGGGCAGAATCCAGTTCTGGCCCCAGGGCTATTTATTTCTCTCCCTCTAAGCAGTTAGGTCATCTGTTTGCACAGGGAGGAAGGGTGCGGTGCTCCATGTCCCCGGCCCACCACCTGGCCCACCGCAAGACCTAGCGGGGGTGGTGGGAGGGTGAGGGCTTGGGGCCGGGAATCATCGGGCCACAGGGGGCCCCTGCTCAGGGCTCAGGCCAGCCGCAGCCCCCAGGCCTGCTGGGCCACAGAGTGGGAAGGCCCTCAGCCACCTTGTCAGCCTCTGACCAATGCCTCCTCCCTCGCCCCTCCATCTCGGGGCTCTCCTCACAGGCCACAGGCTCCTCCCGTTTCCTCAGCCCACCATGGGGCTCCCAGGTGTGTCAGCCACCGATGGCCTGGTGTCAACGTTTAACAGCCCAAGTCCTCCCTTCCTTCTCTCTGTGGCACAAAGGCCGTGTCCCCTCGTAGGTGAGGTGGGGCAGGGTGGACCTTCCTAGGCTCCGAGGGCCCTGGAGAGGCAGGCTCTACTTCCACAGTCTGCTTTGGGTCGTTCATTCCAGGACAGCTCAGCTGGGCACCGAAGGGTCTCGTCATTCTGGCCAGCGACGGCTGACCGTGCGGCCCCCCGCCCTGTGCCAGGCCTGGGGGGGGCCCTGGGCTGTGCAGGACCGGGACGGAGAACCTGGCACGGGCGGCGGCCCAGAGGAGGGAGGGGTCCCATCGGGCGGGCGAGCAGGACAGTCTCGTAGCCCAGGTGGAGGGGCCCGGGGGTTGGACCCTGGGTGGCGGCTCAAAGGCGATGGGCACAGAGAGACTCCACATCCCTTACGTGTTCCCGAGGCCCTCCCAGGACATCCTCTTCGGGCCTGGGGTAGCGGCCAGAGAGAACAAGGGGCCGGACTCAAGCCCGGGGTCTGGGTTCAAGTGCGTGCTCTGCCACGGACCTGCTGGTTAGTTAGCCTGTGACTTTCTTCCCCGGCCCCTGGGACCTGCTCTCCTGCTTCTCTTGCTGCTCTTCTCCTCTGCTGCTTCTCCCCCATCTCTCCTGCCTCGCATGGGCGTGCAGGGCTCATCCGGGCCCGTCCCTCCACGGCCCTCATCCTTCAGGGACACCCAGGTGAAGAGGATGGAGTCCTTCGTCGGGAGGGCAGCACAGGTGAAGGCTCGGGGGGCGGGCAGGAGTTTGGTGAGTTGGAGGCACACGGCGTATTGGGGTTGGGGAAAGGCACAGTCTCCTGGGCTCGTAACGAATCGTTTCCAGAACCGGTAGTCTCTCAGCCTAGGGAATGTCAAGGAAAAAGTGGCTCTGTTTCCAGAGAGAGACACTGAGGCACGGGAGGGGGTTGGGAGACAGGGAACTCCAGACTCTGAGTTCGGTCTCCTTTTGTGCATTGGGTTTCCTCCATCCTCCTGGGACCATTTCTTGGAAGAGGGGATCCATGTCAGAAGGGACGGGGGACCTCTCCCAGTAACTCCCAGTGGGACCCCCGCACGTCCCCACCCCACCTCAGCTTCCCTTGGGTAAGAAGGTTCTGGATCATCCGGGGCTGAATGAGGTCAGGACTGAGCCCGGGCTCAGACGGGTTGAGAGCTCCACGCCAAGGCAGGCGCTGGCGATTTTCCTGCCCCTGGAGGGGCTCCTGGGAGGCTGTCCACGTGGCTGTCCTGGCCAAGGCTGTGGCCTCCCCCTAACCCACCACGGCCCCCTGGCTGGGACCGTACGGAGCAGCAAAGGGAGGAAAGACTTTAAAATTGCTGGTCTGCCTGGCAGTGCAGGGAGGAAGGGAAGCCTCCCCCCCTCTTGGGCACTCCTCGACCTTCATCCTGGGGGAGCCTTGGCTGCCCGGGGCCCAGGGAGACGGCAGACCAGCGTGCAGTCACCTCTCGGGCTGCTGTCCTGGACTCGAACTGCCACAGAGTCACGGGGTCTAGGCTCTGTCCTCCCCAGCATACTGGGCCATGGGGCTATCATTTGTTCTGGAAGGGAGGGGATAGGATCCTCTGGGATCTGCCCTGGGGACTGGGACCTGGCTTCCGGGGACACCGACCAAGTCACCTAACCTCTCCGGGTCCACGTTTCTTCTTGGGAAAATTGCAAGAGACATTCTTGTTTTTCTTCCTCTTCGTCATCCCGCTCCGAAGGGGAACAGAACTGATGGCCATTAGTCAACTGTTATACAAATGTTGGGGGCTACCAGCAATGCTGGACCGTCAGAGAAATCCACAGCCCTCTGATCCGTCTTCAGCACCAAATGCACGCACGCACACACAAACACGCACACACAACCATGTGTGCCCGCGCACACTAGCACCCGTCTGCCTTCCTTTTGTCTCCTATTTGGACAGTTCAGTGGGACTTTCTGAGGCCCGAGGCCCAAGGAGAGGCCCCCAGTGGCCAGCTCACCAGGGCCAGGAATGTCAAGAAAAAGTGAGGCCCAGTGTGCGTGTGTTAGCCCGGGGGGTGGGGGCTGGGTGTGCACAACAGGGGAGGGGACGGAAGCTGTGGTTTTATGGCTCTGGCACTCTGGTAATCAGCTCCTTTTTAAGCCCAGCTTCAGTTTTCTCGGACGTTACTAACGTCTCCTGCCAGCCCTGGCCGTGAAAGAAGTTCATCCACAACTTTGGCGCTAAGGGGAGGAAGGCACCGAGAGGTGACTTCTCTTGTCCAGGGTCCCACAGGCCATTAAGGGGAGGGGGCAATGCTGCCCACCGCCGCCCCCACCAGCTTCCCTGCCCCACACGCGCCCCTGCTCCCCAAGACTTGGAGAAGCCCCAAAGTTAGCTCGTTAGGACCCCGGGTCTGCCCTGTGTCTGAGACCCAGCTGGGGACAGAAAAGTCACCGAGACCAGAAGCAGGAAGTGGCTGGAAGTTGAGTGGGACTCCAGAGTGGGCACCTGGCCCTGAGCTGGGATGACTGTGCACTTGACAGTTCCTGGGGGCTGAGCCAGCGGAGCAGCTGAGGCCCGAGAGCTGGCCTTGGCCCCTGACCTGGACCTCGGGGAGGCTGGCACGCCCCGGGCTTCCTCTCCGGCGGCCAGCCCCTTCCACAGAAGCCACTCCTGGCGGGACAGCTGATGCCCAGGCCTTCGCAGGGTGAGGGGGCCCGGCGATGGGGCCACCCACCGGGCTGTCATCTCCCCTAAAGTCAGTCCACAGCGGCCTGGGGTCTCTGCACCTGTCCCCTGGCACGCCTGGGGCCAGGGGCCTGGCAGGAACCTCCTCTCTTCCATAGCCTTCCCTAAACCAGAAAGGGCCCCCTCCATTAGGCAGTGCTGCTTGATTTGGGGGCGGTACTAGGCTTGGGGGGTGGGTCCTGGTATAGACGAGGGCCTGGTGGAATATTCTCTGCCTGGAATATCGAAATTAATGAATGCACTTCCGTTGCCTTGCAAAATGCAGCAGTGGCGTGACTGGATGGGTCTCCCCTTTAAGCAAAAGACAAGAGACTCTCGAGACAAGCCCAGGTAGGCAGCTGGGTAATGAGAAGTGGCTGGCAAGTCTGCCTTCATACTATTACCGATAAAATAACAATAATGGCGAAATTCATGTACTTCTTGCCACTGGCCAGATGTACTGTTCACCTTTGACATGTTCATTCATTGGAACCTCACAACCCTGTGAGGTAGGCGTTGTCACATGATCCCCATTTCACTGATGAAATAAACAAGGAACAGAGACGCTGAGTGCCTTGCTCCGGGTCACAAAACCAGCAGGTGGGCCGCAAGGCCTCTGTTCTCCGGCACTTATGCAAACGGCCTCTGGACTCTCAGGAGGTTCAGGGGTCCCTCTGTCATCTGTTCCGTTCTAACTGGTCCTCTGACTTGGCTCCTTCTTCCTGGATGGTACAAAAACCCACGTCCACCTAGATTCACACGTGAACTCTTGCAAAGGAGCAACACGACTAGGTTTTTTTTAGGTCTGAGGGTCTCCCCTGCAGCTGCCCGGCCCCTCCCCCGCCCTGGCACCTCTCTTCCCAGGCCCTCAGCCCGGCCGCTCCCCTGCAGGAGTCGGGAGTCGTGATTACAGCCTCTCCCTGCGGAAAGCCGCCCGCTGCGTCCTCCCCGACTCTGCGCCTCCCCAAACCGCTGAGCCGGTGCAATGTGAGAGGGGAGGACCCTTGCCAGAGGTTTCTGGAAAGCATCCAGAGGTCACGCTGGCCTGGCTCAAGTAGCTCGGGCTTTGACCACTGCCCTGAATAGCTAGCATCCCGCCCCGGGCCACTCCCTCGGCACCAGAGTGGGTTAATTGGTGGGTGGGGAGTCCAGAGGGCTGGAAGCCGGTCTGCAGTTGAAGGAGGCAGCAGGGGAGCCTGGCATATGACCCAGTAGCTGCCAAATATCAAATGCCAAGGAGATGATGGAGTGGAGAGTCCAGATCTTCAGCCTCAAACTGCCTTCCTGGGCCCGATCCCAGTCTATGTACTCAAGTCCCTCCCAACAGGTGGCCTGGCCACCGGCCCACCTGGCCAGCCCATCCTTACCTGCCACGCCACCATCAACCCACCCGGCCGATACCCAGCCCTGCCGAACTTCAGAACCCATGTTCCCCGTCCCCATCCAGACTCACTGTGCTTACCCTACTCGCTTGTAGCCTGGGGTATCCGCCTTGCCCCCCCCCCAAGCCAACAGCCTACCCGGGTCATCTCCGGAGGCGTCCACCCACCTTTTCCCAGGCGTGCTCACTTCCAAGCAGTGATTGCTGGCCAGCCCGCTCGGCACCCGGCCACCCCCGCCACAACTCACACACCCACGCGGCCCCAACCCCCCTTTCACAGCGTCGAGCGGCCACCGGCCCACTTCCCCAGTATGCAGCTCACCATACCCCTGCTTCGTGAATCAGCGCCCCTTTTTCCCCAGCCAGCTCTGTTCAGGCTCTAATAAATGCACCCCCGCCAGCTCTTCCAGGCCCCCCCCCCGACCCCACAATCATTTTAGAGGTTTCAGCTTCGACCGAAGTATGCTCTACTCAGGTCTTGAAGGAGCAAGACACGTGGGGCTGGGGGCTTGAAAAAATCGCCCCTCCCCACCTGAGTGTTTGAGTGCTACCTTCCCGGAGAAACACCAGATGGCTTTGCACACCTCGTAACCCCTTCCCCTGCAAGGTCTCTTTACGAAGAGACACCAGGTTTCAGAAACGAGGAGGCAGGCTGAAGGGCTCACCAGCGAATGAAGGTCAGGAGGGCCCAAACAGATGAACAGAACTCCTCTCTCCCTAAAATCCAGAGCTAGGAGGGCAGAGTACAGCCCTGGGAAGGATCAGAGGTGGGGGGCGGGGGGCTGGCTTTCTCTCCCGGCCCCACCACTCACAGATGATCTTCGGCACTGGACTGTGGGAGTCGGGGGTTCAGGGTGTAGACCCAACTGTCAGTCTTGGGCACTCCAGTTCTAACAATGGGGCTCCTGCCTCATCCTCTGGCCAAGCCGCGCTTGGTGCCTGGTTCTCATATTAGCCCCTGTGCTGAGCAGGAGGAAAAGCAGGCAGGGAGCCTCTCCAAGGACTTTCTGAGCTGAAGACATGTCAGCAACATCCCCACAGCCAAGAGATGGCACATAGGCATTATTTCACACGTCAGCATCCACTGACTGCGAGTGGGTGCCTGGATCACAGTTCAGAGAAAAATCCTGTGCTCGGGGATTAACTAGTGATGTCTGCATAGGTAGCAGAATAGGAAAAAAAAATGGATATGAATGCCGGGAACTTGGAAACCCCTAATTAAGGTCCAAGGCAGCCTCTGGGTTTATTTCCCTGTTAGTACTTCAAGCCCATAGTAAAATCTTGTCTAAATGAGCCTCCTCTCAGACGTGCTACAAAAAATCAAAGAGGGTGGTGAGCCTACCCCTAAGTCAGATCCCAAATGGAAGATGGAGCCCTCCTTCTACCCCAAGTCAGCATCATGGTGGCAGCGGTGACTACCTGGAAATCTTCCCCAAAACATGGCTCAGCAGCAAAGATACTGTGCAGTGTGGCTCCTCAGTGGACCCTTTTTCCTTTTTTACATTAAAAAAATATTATCAAATTTCCCCCATGAAAATACAAGGCTATGAGGGCAGAGTATGCTCGTGTCTGCTATTTCCACGTGAACAAACTTGAAGCCCTGGAGGATCTGGATGTGTTACTCATCATTCATTCACTCTTCCCTCCCTTCCTTCATTCACTCACTCCACATTCACTTCATCTATCCATCCACCCACCTACCTACCCAATCAACCATCCACACACCCACCCAACCACCCATCCATCCCCATACCCACCCACCCCATCCACCCATCCATTCACTCACTCATCCATCCATTCACACGCTCACCCACCCATCCATCCATCCACACACCCATCCACCCACCACCCACCTACCCACCCATCCATCTATCCACACACCTACCCACTCACCTACCCACCCATCCATCTATCCACACACCTACCGACCCACCTATCCACCCACCCACATATCCATCCACTTATCCATCCATCCATCCATCCATCCATCCATCCGCACATCCACCCACCCATCCATGACCCACCCATCTATCCACCCACCCACCCATCCACCCACCCACTCATCCATCCAACCACACACTCAACCACCCACCCATCCATCCACATACACAACCCACTTATCCATCCATCTACACACTCATCCACCCATCCATCCATCCACATACCCATCCACCCACCATCCACCTACCCACCCATCCATCTATCCACACACCCACCCACCTACCTATCCACCCACCCACCTACTTATCCATCCATCCATCCATCCATCCACCCACCCATCACCCACCCATCCCGCCACCCACTCATCCATCTACTCACTTCCTCATTCAGCAAACATTCTCCAGGCCTGGCTCACCCCCAATTCCAAGGAATCTCTGTTAACCTTCTCATCAAGGCCAGGGAGGATCTCAAGTTAGGGAAGTGTTGAGATATAGACCAAAGGAAGCACCACCGTACGATCTCAGGGAAGTCACTTTCCCTGTCTGGCCTCAGTTTCCTCACCTGCATGTGGCCAGTTCCCTAAGGAAAAAAAGGGAGGAACTGCCAAGGTATAGGGCAAGTGAGACACTTCCTGGCCATGATAATGTGAGTCCTGCTTCCTGCCCAGACCCAGGGGAGGTTGGAGGAAGTCAGGAAATCAGGCTGAGGCTGCCAGGGAGCCCGGGCCAGCGTCTAGGAGCCGCTTCAAGTCTTCAGATGAAGTCTGTGTCCGGGGGCTGTAGGCTGGTTGGCTTTCCCCTGCACGGCTCCAGTGGGGTTCGTGTCTGTGCGTGACCGTGTGTGGATACTTCTGAGGTGGTTGTGTGTTTCCGTGTGTGTGTGTGTGTGTGTGTGTGTGTGTGTGTGTGTGACGCTTTGTATACACACCGCACAGTATTTCCCAGGAACACGGATGGGGTAGTCTTCCACCCTGCGGACCCCTCCTTGGAAGTGAGTAGGAACCCTGCTCTCCTCACCCCTCTCCCCTCACCTCCCATCTCCCTCCTTCCTGCAGCCTGCCTTCATTGGAGGAGTCCGTGTTAGCAGAGGGGCAAGACTTTAAGCTCTCGACTGCTTGGGTTTGAATCTGCCTCTGCCAATTACTGGCCAATCACGTGACCTTGGGCCTAGGAGTTTCCCCATCAGCAAAATGGGGGTCTGGGTGACTCTGGGGCCAGTGGAGCTGGTGCGTGTACAGCGCGGCCCTCTTGCCTGCCCCATTCTCCCTGTCCTGGCGCGCTGTTCCACCAAACCCCGGGGCCTCCAGTCCAGAGGGGAGGAGGGGGCGGGGAAGAAGACCCATTTCCCAAAAACATGGACTTCAGCCTTTGACCCAAGCAGCTGGTCGGAGCTGGTGGCCTCTCTCTGAGATTGTTTATATAGTTCTCCTTATAAACACAAAGGACAGAAAACAAACCCCCCCGAAATGTTTGAAAACAAATGAATGAATGAGAAATCATTTGTGGGCGGCATGGCAGGATCTAGGGCAGATGGGACAGCCACCGGCCACTATCCCGGGGAACAAACACTTGAGTGGGGCTGGGACTTGACCCCAAGGCTCTCTAGCTGCCCCGCCCCCAGCCCTATTGTTTGCACAGCTCCCCGCCCTTCTCACCTTCCCTGCAGCACCGTCACCTGGCCTCAGACAGGAAGGAAGCTTGGGAGCCCCAGCCAGGAATCAGCCCACCTCTGCCCAGCTCTGGGTGTGACCTCGAGCAAGTCTCTTTCCCTCCCAGGCTCTCAGTGTCTGCGGATCTCCAAGGATCCTTTCAGCATGAACATTCTGCGTTTGCGTCTAGCTCAGAGAATGGTCATGGGAGCGCTTTGAGAAGAATGAAGAACCCCATCAAGAGAGGCTCATTAACACAATGCTGGGGGGTGGTGTTCGCGCCACCCCTTGGCTGCCAGGAAGAAGTCCTTAAAAAGGAAGGAGGTTCCTGGGCAGGGCAGACCAGAAACCTCACTTTCCGGAGCAGAAGCAGAGCAGCTCGGAGAGGTCGACCGGCCTGGCCAAGGGCACCCAGCAATAGGCTGAATGGGACTGAGGATAGGCTGAATGGAGGGCTTCTTCAGCTGGGAATGCTGGAGCTCTGGTCCTAATCTTATGGGAGAGGACTGGGGACAGGGCCAAAAAGGAAGAACCATTTAGGNGAAGGAAGAGCCATTTAGGGGGCCTAATGCCACTGGGTTTGGGGACTTTTTTTTTTTCCAAAGCCAAGGCTCGTAGAAGGTCCTCATGCTGACTACGGTGTGTGAGTGTGACTTGCCGAGAGCAGAGAGGTTGGCTCAAGGACACGTGAGAGCCCTTGTTGAGACAGAGCTCCGGGGAGATCCCTCCTCTCCACCCTGCCGCCCCGGGCTGGGGAGAGAGGGGAGGACATGGGACCTGAGGCCATGGAGACCAGAGCCTAACTCCATGCAGGGACCCTGAGAGACCCCAAGGATCTCTGATGGGAAGGCTATGGGAGGCAGGCAGGAGGAGTGGACATCAGGAACAGTGGTCCTGGGAGCTGCAGTCAAGGACCTGGGTCTTTCACTGGACCGTGGGAGGCAGACCGTGTGGCTTCCCCCGGATCCTTGTGACGAGAGAGAGAGAGGACCCTCCCCCCAAATATGACCCCTTCGTGTCCTTTCTCCTCTTCTTCTGAGGAATCCAGAATTATCTCAGAAGTGATGTCATTCTTTTGATGTTTTACCCGGAAGAGTGACCCTGGAGTGGAATCTTCAGATGAAAGCGGAGGAGAGAATGGGCAGGGAGGTGGCGGGAGAAGCAGCTTGTAATCACTGAACACCGGGGGGGGGGGGGGGGGAGGGAGGG
>LNAC01000047.1:5110500-5122573 GCA_002007465.1 Ailurus styani | reverse complement strand
GGAAGCAGGAACGAAGGGAGGGACATGAAAGTCTCCTTCACGTTGGGTGACCTGGTCTCAAGTCTTCGCTCCCCCCCCCCACCAATGCTCTGTGTCCCGGGACTCAGGGCAGGAGTCTGGCCGCCGCAGGGCTGGGTTAGGATGAACAACCGGCAGTAAAAGACTTGAAACAGACACAGCCCAGAAAGGGTCAGAAATGACTACAAACCCGTAATGTTTTGTTTACACAAATGTTTGTTATAACATGCTACACACAGAACATTTACAAATGACACAATGGAAAAGCGATAGCAAATACTTTGAAAAGACATCTTACAAAAGAAAGGCAAATGATCGATACATACATGCATGCATGCTGACCCTCATCAGAGATCAGAGAAATTAAAACACAATGACAGTGTTATTATCAGAGTGGCGAAACCACCAACATTGTTATGGTCAAAGGAAATGAGACAAGGGGGTGGTACTAGGACCCATCCACACCGGGATGGAAGTATAAGTTGCTACAATCACTTTCCATAGAAATTCAACCAAAATTAAACCTGAAAATGTGCATCACCTAGGATCCAGCAATCACACTTCAGGGAACCTACCTGAAGAAACACTAGCCCATGAACAAGATGTTTGTTCCAGTATTGACGGTGAAACAAAAATAGGAAGGAAACAGAATAATCCCAGTTGGGAATAACTAACCGATATATAGTTTCTTCCCCCATGGAACACAATATACTAGTGGAAAGATGATCCCTATGCACTTACATGGATGGATCTCAGAATCATTGTTGGGTGGGGGAAGCAAACCATAGATTGACATAGACAATGTAAATCTGAGTCAGGGTTTCATTTTTGCATTAAGTAACCAAGCACCCACTCTCCTATAGCTTAAAGGAGAGGAGTTGATTTTTTCTCACATAACAAGGAGTCCAGAAGTAGCAATTGCTGGAAGCAGGTCAGCTGCTCAGCAATATATCCTTCGAGATCCTTTTGGCTTTCCCTTTTGCTCATTGCCTCATGGTCATGAAATAGCTACTGTGGCTCCGGGCATCACATTTGTACTCAAGGCAGGAGGAAGGGAGGAGCAAAAGCGTTTTCTTTTTCTTTTTTCAAAAAGGTTTTCTTTTTTCAAAACTTTTCTTCAAAGTTTTGTCTTTTTCTTACATGTCACAGTAGAATTCCCTTTACATCTGATTAGGAAGAACTGGTGGGGCATCCACCAACCTTCAGACCTTTCTGGTTAAACGGATGAGATTACTGAAAATTGTTTAGAGCAATCATGATTCATTCTCCAGGGGAAGGGGAAGAATATATTCTTCCCAATATCTAGAGATTTCTGCCCACTACTTGAATATGTCAGGTCCTGTTAGCAGGGAAGAAAAGGGTACCATTGGTTACTGGGTAGGAATTGGACGGTTTCTGATGCAGAAACAATCTATAGTACAGAAAACACATCCCTGTGTCCAACATGGCCTATCTTTGTACCAAACACATATCTTTGGGGGGGATCAAGGGGGAGGGATTGGGAGTAAGGAGTGCATTGGGGCGTGGCACTCAAAGGGTCCTTTGGTTTTACCCACAATTCTTTAATTTTTAAAAGGGAGGCTAAAAAGAAAAAAGGAGACTGTATTCACTTATCAGTTCTGTAATGAAATGTCAGTTTCTAAAAATCCTCTCGGCGGCCAGGTTTGGCACCCCCAGATTTGGCCCGATGCTGACACTGCGGAAACACAGCGGTCACCGGGCCCGATACTCCAAGGAGTTCAACTCAGCACCGATGGGAGAAGAGGGAGGAAATTGCCTGAGTAACTCAGCTCCAGGAAAAAAGTTGTGAGCTGATCACTTAAGGCTTCGAAGCCCTGTCAGCGGGACTGTGTTTGACAGACAGTAAGTCAGCCGGCTGCCGTCGGTCGGTATCTCCTTGCACATTCTCGGGGCCTCCCTCCGGAATCTGCCCTTGTTCTTCAAACAGAAACCGCAGGCTCTGGTTCAACCTCCTGTCAAACCCAGACAGATGCAGCTGGTGTCCCGAAGCCCGCTTGGGAGGTGCTCTGGGGCACAGGGGGTGGGACAGACCTATGGACGGACCTACGGACGGACCTACGGACGGACCCACTGAAGGAATGCAGGCTCTGCAAGCTAGGGGAGCAAGGTGGGAGCTGGGGAGCTTGGAGTCACTGGGTCTGCCCGCAGTGTCCCAGATCCACGTAGGGCAGTGGGCAGAGCGGTCTTTGCTCAGGGGCCCGTCCACCCCCATACTTCTTATTATCTTCTTTTGCAGATCGAGCTCAGGGAAGGGAACTGCCGAAGTTCACACAGCACAGATAATCGCAGAGGCACCTCTGACCCTCAGTTAGGGCCCCCCAGGAAAGCTGGAGGAGCAAATGAGAGCCTCGGGGGTAGGGGAATCCGTGAGCAGGGGCTCCTTCCTCCAAAGCCTCAGTTTGCTCCCTGTGCCCTGGGGCACCTCACAGATATCCCAAGCCAAAGCCCCTGCTCAAGAGACTTGGCTTCTCACAAGGTCCTTGGAGGCCACCTAGGCCAGTATGGTTTTTCAAGAGTGGGTAGATAAAAACCAGCTTTGAAAAAACTGAAATAAACAAACTAGATCTTGGCGTGTCCTGCTGGTTGTAAGGGTCAGTGCTGTTTCATGAAATTTATCTGTGGTGTTTTTACTGAGTCAGTAACAAGGTATTTTGTACTCTGGGTTACAGCTCAAAAAAAAAAAAAAAAAAAAGGAAAGCCACCGATTTATCTGTGTGCTTCATTTTACAGATGGGAAGACTGAGGCCTAGGGGAGGGTGTAACGTGCTCAGGGTCACACTATGGGCTGGGGGTGTGTGCCAGAACCTCCAGGATGAGCCCAGAGCCGTCGGTCTAGCTGCCTCTCTGGTTCCTGGGTCCCAGGGCTTCTGGGCCCTCTTGGGGCCGCTGGGGTTCCAGGAAGCGCTTCCTACCAGTTTCCGCACTTGGGCTGCTTGTTTACCCAGCCCTGCTCCTTGGGTCCCCAGCTAGGGGGGGCCCTATTCCTTTGCTACTTCTGGTAATAATTCCTGCTACTGTAAACACCCAGCGGTAGTCACCCCACTCTCCCCGAGGCCCCTGGCTGGCTCTGCTTCCCCCTTTGCACACACACCGGGGCTGGCTCGGAAGGAACTCTCCTTCCTTTACATGGATTTGGAAGCTGTCTTCTCCGGGGCCGGCTGTGGTCTGGCTGTGGTTGGCCCAGCCCTTGGAGCGGTGAGGGACAGGGGCCAGGCCCCATGTTTCCGCTGGGAGGGCAGAGGCCCAGGCCGGGTTTCTCAGTGATGCCATGTCAGGACCAGGAAACCTGAGTCTGCACCTTGCTCCACAATACTGGACAAGTCACAAGCCCTCTGAGCCTCAGTTTCCCTCCGTAAAATAAGCTGATAATCCAGCACCCTCCACCACAAGCAGCAAACAAAATCAGTGTTGACACGAAAGCCCATCATCTAGGATCTCCACGATTTTTAATCTGATCAGCATCCAGGTCTTACCGCTCACCTTTTCTGCTAATGGTCTCCAATTTTCCATTGAGGGACCACTGCTTTCTGAGTCAGTCCCCAACACGGGCGTGCGGACCCCCCACCCCCAGACTCACACCCTCGACCCAGGCCTGCTACACCAGGGACTTCTCTCCTCCCGGCCTCGTGATCCTTGAGGAGTGAGCGTGTGGACCAAGCCAGACCGAGGGGGCGGAGGCCGGGGTTGTCGCCAGCAGTGCGGCTGAAGGAAGAGCCCGGAGGACAGGGAGCACTGTGTGATGAGCCAACACGCTGAAAAAGAGATCCAGGAAACAAGAGGAAGAGACGGCTTGCTGACATTGCTTGGGCCTCTCAGTCCAGATCAACATAAAGCAACCTCTGCTCCCAGCCTCTTCAAGCCAGTGAACTCTCTTAATGGTTGAAGCCGGCTTGACTCGAGTTTCTTCTACTGACAGCTGGGAACGCTGAGTACATCAGCAGCCAGAACATAGAAAGCGTTTTAAAAAGAATGTTCTTTCTTTGGGGTCTCAGGAGACCCCCTCCCGCTTCTGCCTCTCCTGCTCTGCCCGCCTCCTCCCTGCCTTTCTGGGCGGTGCCCCGAACTCTCAGGGCTTCCTGAGATCCTCTGCACCCACGGGCTGGGCCAGGGCTGGCCTCTCCTGTCCCAGAATCCACACACACCGGAAAGGAAGAGGTTCCCAAACTGCCCATGGCCGGTTGGACGTCGATTTCCTAAGTGGGCCCCAACCCGCCAGGCTCTGGCCCATCCTGCCGCAGCTGGCCCCTACTCCTCCTCTGGGAAGCCCTCCAGGCCTGCAGCCCACTTGGGCCTTTTCAACCAGGCAGCTTCTCAGCTCTGCTTGGCAAATTCCTTCTACTCACCAAGCTGCTCGAGTCTGTGTTCTGCTCTGGTTCTGCCCCTCCTTCTCGCCTCGCCTCCTTCCTCTCCGCTTCCTTTCCCTCCGCCCTATTTGGGATCTGTCCCTTGGCTACTGCTTCCTACCTGGTCCCCTCTCTCAGCAGCCTCTGCGTTGCCTTCCGCAGTCCTGTCAGTGCAATCTGTGTGGCATTTCCTCACCACAACAGGTGAGGAGGGCCCTGCCTCGGGTCCCGCTCCGGCTGCTGGGACCTGCCCAGTCGGCGGAGGCCCCCTCTCCCATCCTTCTTGACACGTGATGGCAATCGGTCATCAGACATCACAGCCTCTCACACTGAATTCAAAGCACTGACCCCAAGGTGGACTGTGCTCTGGCACAGACTGGGTTCATGGCCAAAGAATCCCCGTCCCATGCGATGAACCCAGATCTTCTCAGGTTGCAGTGGGAAGTCAGGCCTTCACTGCCAGTTCCCAGTTGGGAATGGGTTCTACACTCACAGTCCGTGGTCAGCATCAGCCTGAGATAGAATCATGTCAGGAGCTGCCGGATAAAACCCAACGGTTTCCAGTTCCCTTTGAATTTCAAATAAACAACAAATTATTTTTAGTACAAGTATATCCCAAAGATTACCTGAGACAAACTTATCCTAAAAAATTAACCAATTGTTTTTCTGAAATTAAAACTTAACAAAATTTTTGTTATGATTTTGTTTTGACGACATCGGTCAACCTTCACCCCGTGGCCGGAGCTGGTGAGACGGCAGTAAGTTAGAGAGAGAGCACTTATTGGCCACAAAACTCTAGAACAGGTGGAGTTTCCACCTCTGGAGAATTTCAAAAAGAGCAGAGAGAGAGAGAGGGAGGTGTTGGAAAACAGATCATTGTCGATTTGGAGGTGGAAGAGCTCCCAGGACTGTCCCAGCTCTGAGCTGGTAATTGCGGCTCCTGTGAGCCTACGTTTGGGGATTTGCCTGTATTTAAGCATCCTGGGCTCTGATCTCCTTCCCAGACCTTTCTCCCAGGGGTTAAGCTCAGGATTTCATGGTTGTCTGTTAGAGCTACAGAAAGCAACTGCAAGGGGCCCTAAAGGCCACAGGCCCAGAGAATGGATGGAAGAAGGGAGGATTCCAACAGACGTAGCAGGGAGGGAAGACTATACGAAATGAGTTGCCACATATCGAATCCTAATTTTTCATTGACTTTAGTTGTTAAATTGGAGATGGATTTCCCTGGAGGGAAAATCTGGACTCCAAGAATGTAATGAAATGACTTTTTTTTTTTTAAAGAAAAGCGAAATTGTATAGTAAAGGGAAAATATTTTCCAGTTTAATAATGGGAATATGGAAAGCAAGTGGCCAGGCATTAATGCAAAGTGATTACAAGTGCGTTTCTGTGTTTGGCTCACAGTTTCAAAACACCCAACGACAGCTTGATTGAGAAGAACACTCATAAAACTCTTTCCTCGGTTTCCTACAGCCGCAGACGTCACTGTGTTTCTCGGCTTCCTGGTTTGCATTTCAGGGCACGCTGGTAGCTGATGGATCAGTAGGCATGACCCAGGTTCTCCTAAGTGAAGGCAGGTGGAAGTCTCGAGCAGTGGTTCCCGGGGCAGGAGTGGGGGGGCACAGGTCAGTAGACGTGGAAATGAACAGGATGCGTGGCTGCAGGAAAGAATCAGGGAGAAGGGCCCCATGGAATATTCTAGAAAGTATCTCTTTAAGTCTCGAAATTAACACTGAAACAGATGCATATTTCCCTTAATTGTGTTTCTACATTTTGGGGGTTCCTCTATAAATAGGAAGCCCCGAACAGGAAGCCACAGCCCATCAGAGGTGCACTGCCAAATAACTTTGCAGCACCTAGCAGACACATGTTGCATGACCCAGCTCCTAGAAAAAAAGAGAAGTCCTCAAGGACTTCTTACCATGTGGGGGAATCTGCATTACAGAGCCAGTCTCTTCGGAGAGTGGGAGTGGAGGCGGAGGGAGTGAGGACAGGCAGCTTTGGCTGTGGTTTTTGATATTTGCAAGTTTGGCCTACAGTGTGTTTCTCCATTTCTCTCTTGCTCCGTCCTCCCTGGCTCTGTCACCCCCAATTTCCCCCTCTTGTCCACTTCATCCTCCTCCGCTTCCACCAGGCCGAGGTGGGAGTGTATCCTGGGCTGGGCCATGCACTTGGCCCTGGCCTCCGTGTGCCGTGTGCGTGGTGGGTGCCCCGGGGGTGGTTTGTGGCTCATCGGGATGGAAATTGCTTTTCCCAGTTTGGAACGCTGGCCTTATGTGGGGGATGCTCAGATTTTTCCAGACACAGTGTGCTGGGAAGAGCTCTGGGGTATCTGTTCTGCAAGAGCAGGGTTTGGGTGGGAATTTGCTGGAGGATTTCAGGCTTTCTTCTTTCTATGAACCAACGGTCAGTGAGCAAATGACACCCCCACAAAGGAAAACAAAAGGATCGGGCTTTTGGCCAAACTCACAGCTCAGCATATAAGGGACTGCTAACTGGGTTCGTTCCGAGGAACTCTGGGAAGGAGGGAGAGGAGATTCTGGGAGAACTGGGAAGCTTCTGGACAAAGAGTTCTGAGGTTCTGAATGACAAGGAAGAGGGGGGAGGACTGTTTCAGAGAGCAGGTTCCGGGAGGCTGGACGCCAAGATTTGAGGAGAAAGAGGGTCTGGGGGAGGCGTTGCCATGGGAACAGCAGGAGAGAAAGCCTGGAGATGGCGCGTGTTTCAAGGAAGAAGCAAAGCTCCCCACAGACCAGTATGGATAGTTCTGAGGCTGACCAGGGAGCCTGACCTAACAGAATCCCCATGCATGTGGCTTAAGCCCAGTTTTCATTCTTCCTTTCACTCAAAGGCATTTATTGAACACCTACTGTGTGTCTGGCTTTCTATATCCCGCCCTCCGGAAGCTCCCAGGCTGGTGGGAGAGCCCAACTTAAGCCAAAACTCCCAGTACTACTGAGCAGTACAATCTGGGCAGACCGGTTCTCACTCAGGAGCTGTGACGGAAGCAGTCAGGCCTGTCCATCAGCCAGCTTCGTGTGAGGCCTTCGGAGGATGAGGGTGCCACCCAGCCAGCCTCTGGGCTCCTCCTAGACCCCCATGAGCTGGCCTCAACTCTCCCTCCCTGTGGCACACCCGAACATTCAGGGCTGGTCCTCTTGCCTACTCCAGCTCCTCCACCGCAGCCTGAGAACCAGGACGCTTCTGCCCTGGCTCCCAGGACTCCCCGCCCCGTCTAGTCTTTGCTCACTGTGGCATTTGTACTCTACAGCCTCCTCCCTACAGAGCCCTGCTCTGCAAAACCCCTGGGGTTCCCTAGGCTTCACTGGATTCATCCCTCCCCACAAGCCAAGATTGGGGGAAGCCCATGTCTGACCATTCAGAATCTTCTTTGTTATTGGCATCATCACACTATCATTGTTTTGCTTTTTACAACTTCTTAATGACTTTTGTCTCCAACAGTCCAATGAATCAAGCAGAGATAATTGCTTCCATCTATAGGTGGGAAAAGCCGGGGCCTGGAGAGGTTCAAAGATTGCTACCAGTCATGCAGCTGGAGTGAGAATTGAACTTGCATGATTTGACTCCACCCCCAGGGTCCTGCTGCTACATGACGCCGGTGGCACAGCAGAACAATGGGGGAGGCATGGTGTGTCCCTACATGCTGCAGAGTACCTGGGTGGTGATGGGGGAAGGAGGGGGACCAACTTTAGTCCCCACCTTACACTCAGATGAAAAGCTTAAAAATGTAAATGTCAAAAATACATTTTACATGAGTGAATGTAAAATTCCACTTTTAAGTGAACATAGAAGTGAATATCTCTCTGATCTTGTGGATTACGGAAGGATTTGTTAACATCCCAAACATACTCATTTTAAAGTAAAATATTAAGATAAACACATTATATCTAAGATGGGACCTCAAAAGAGGGGACAACTGGATATCTATGTGCAAACAGATAAAGTTGGAACCCTACCTCACACCGAATACAAAACTTAATTCAAAATGGATCAAAGGCCTCAAGAACTAGAAACTATAAAACTTTGAGAAGAAAACATGGCTGTAAATCTTTGTGACCTTGGATTAGGCAATGGTTTCTTAATATATCACATCAAAAGCACAAGCAACCAAAAGGGGAGAAAAAACCCAGATAAACTGGACTCCACCAAAATTAAATACTTTTGTGCTTTAAAAGACACCATCAAGAAAGTGAAAAGACAACCCACAGAATGGGAGAAATTATTTGCAAATCCCATATCTAATAAGGGACTTGAATCTAGAATATAAAACAACTATTATAATTCAATTAAAAAAATACTCAGGGGTGCCTGGGTGGCTCAGTCGTTAAGCATCTGCTTTCAGCACAGGTTATGATCCCAGGGTCCTGGGATCAAGTCCCATGTTGGGCTCCTTGCTCCACAGGAAGCCTGCTTCTCTGTCTCCCTCTCCCCCTGCTTGTGTTCCCTGTCTCACTGTGTCTCTCTCTGTCAAATAAATAAAATCTTTTTTAAAAATTAATAAAAAAAATTTAAAAACCCCAAATAACCCAATTAAAGGATATCAACAGACAGGTCTCCTAAAAAGCTATGTAAATGGCCAACAGCCATATGAAAAGATGCTGAACACCATTAGCCATCAAAGAAATGTAAATAAAAATCACAATAAATAATTACTTTACATCTATGACTAGAATGGTTATACTCAAATAGATGGATAATAACAAGTATTTGCCAAGAGGTGGAGAACTTGGAACCCCCTCAGACGCTGTTGGTGGGTCTGAACAATGCTGCAGCCACTCTTGAAAACAGTCCATCAATCCTCCAAAGGTTAAACACAGAGTTAGCGTTTGACCCAGCAATCCCGCTGCTCAGAACATACCCAAGAGAAACAAACACGGATGCCCACCCACACACATACTTGTACAAGAACGTGCATAGTAACATTATTTGTAAGAGCCGAAGACTAGAAACGACTTACATTTCTGTCAAGTGACAAATGCATGAGCGCAATATGGCGTATCCAAGGGTACAGGATTTGGTAATAAAGTGTTCATCTGCTACAACGCGGATGAGCTTTGAGGACATTCTGCTGTGTGAAAGAAGCCCGTCACGAAAGGCACATATTGTGTGAGTCCTTTTATAGGAAAAGTCCAAAGAGGCAAATCTGCAGGGGGGGGGGGGGGGGGGTCGGGGCGGGTGAGCGGAGATTGGGCGTGACTACTGACCTGTATGGGGTTTCTGTTTGGGGCAAGGAACATGTTCCAAAGCTGATTGCGGTGTTGGGTCCACAACTCTGTGAGGCTACTAAACATCCTTGAATTGAGTGACTTGTACAGTGTGTCAGTTATAACTCAATAAAGCTGTTCTTGAAGAAAAGAAGAAGAAGAAGACCGCTGAAGAAAACTGAAGACAAACCACAAAGTAGGGGAAGGGGAAACATCAGACCACTGGACAGTCCAGTCGGGATGCCCCTGTGAAAAAAGGACTTTAGAAGGCTCTAGACCACTCCGGGGACGATACTGTGGCCTGGCCATCGGCAAGCAGCGCCATGTTGAAAAAGTCTAGGGTTCCTGGAGGTGATGTCCAGGACCGAGGACTGTCTGTCCTTTCCTGGCCAAGGAGAATCATTTCTAGGCGAATGGAAGACCTTGGTCAAATCAGCACAGAACGGGTCCTCTCAGATCCAAGTGAGATTCCAGCCAAGGGAAGCGCTTATCAGTGGGCTGAGCGACATCCTGGGGTTCTTGGGGTTGGGTTAGGTGTTGCTTCCGATTCCTTCCTCTGAGTTTGGGTCCTTACAATACAATGACACGTTTCTCTGACACCTATCTTGTCTCACCCGACAGCCTGCCCCCATCCACATACACCACTGCATCCCGAGACAGAGGAGAAGAACCAAGCCGTATGTTGGCGTTTGGAAATCAAAACAGAACCCCCTGACCAGCAACTCCCGGTCTAGCTCTGCCTTCCCAACCCTGCCATGGGAACAATCAACAGCCGTGCTCCGAGGTGAACAGGCTCCGGAGCGTCGGCCCCGCACACACGCCCGAGTGGCTGAAAGCCAGAGGCCAGGGCACCGGCTCACGCTGCCATGGGGTCTCAGGAGTTCCTCACCTGGACTTCACCTGTCCTCTCATGGGCTTACCCCTGCCAAGTCATGCCACCTTCCCTGCCTCTCTGAGCCTAGTGATCCCGAAGGCAGGCATGTCTGAAGCCAAAGCCCCCACACAACTTACCTTGCAGCCCCTGGGCCACGCTGACAGGCTGGGCCTCTGTGACCAACCCCCTGAAGCTTTTCTAAAGGATTCCATCTACCTATCTGTCTATCACTCATCTACCCATCTGTCTTACAAAGCTAGCCCAAGCAGGAGGAAAAATTTATTATAACAAAAGAATATAAAATAAACCTGAGTTCCCGTTGCCAGCTGAATCGGGTTTATTTCCTTCCAGACTTTTCTACTAAGCATACGCAGACATACGTAACATCCATGTATTTTTTTTAAAGATAATACCATTTTTTCAGAGAGACTTGCTTGTTTGTTCATTTGCTTTCACTCAATAGCAGGTAAATGCTTCTCCGTGGGATGGCAAAGCACCGGCCTTCTGGGAGGCGGGGAACAGACTGGAGCCAGAGGTGAGCGGGAGGGAGCAGAGCAGGCCTGAGAAGAAGGCCTGGACCTTGTCCCTGCTCCGTCACTCACCTGTCCCTGCTCCTCACTCACCTGTCCCTGCTCCGTCACTCACCTGTCCCTGCTCCTCACTCACCTGTCCCTGCTCGGTCACTCACCTTGTCCCTGCTCGGTCACTCACCTGTCCCTGCTCCTCGCTCACCTGTCCCTGCTCCTCGCTCACCTGTCCCTGCTCCTCGCTCACCTGTCCCTGCTCCGTTGCTCACCTGTCCCTGCTCCGTCGCTCACCTGTCCCTGCTCCTCACTCACCTGTCCCTGCTCCTCACTCACCTGTCCCTGCTCCTCACTCACCTGTCCCTGCTCCGTCACTCACCTGTCCCTGCTCCTCACTCACCTGTCCCTGCTCCGTCACTCACCTGTCCCTGCTCCTCACTCACCTGTCCCTGCTCCGTCACTCACCTGTCCCTGCTCCTCACTCACCTGTCCCTGCTCCTCACTCACCTCTCCCTGCTCCTCACTCACCTCTCCCTGCTCCTCACTCACCTCTCCCTGCTCCTCACTCACCTCTCCCTGCTCCTCACTCACCTCTCCCTGCTCCTCACTCACCTCTCCCTGCTCCTCACTCACCTGTCCCTGCTCCTCACTCACCTGTCCCTGCTCCTCACTCACCTCTCCCTGCTCCTCACTCACCTCTCCCTGCTCCTCACTCACCTCTCCCTGCTCCTCACTCACCTCTCCCTGCTCCTCACTCCCCTCCCCCTGCTCCTCACTCACCTCTCCCTGCTCCTCACTCACCTCTCCCTGCTCCTCACTCACCTGTCCCTGCTCCTCACTCACCTGTCCCTGTTCCTCACTCACCTCTCCCTGCTCTGTCACTCACCTCTCCCTGCTCCGTCACTCACCTCTCCTTGCTCCTCACTCACCTCTCCCTGCTCCTCACTCACCTCTCCCTGCTCCTCACTCACCTCTCCCTGCTCCTCACTCACCTCTCCCTGCTCCGTCACTCACCTCTCCCTGCTCCTCACTCACCTCTCCCTGCTCCTCACTCACCTCTCCCTGCTCCT
>LNAC01000047.1:5071037-5109676 GCA_002007465.1 Ailurus styani | reverse complement strand
TCACTCACCTGTCCCTGCTCCGTCACTCACGGGATCCGCCTCCCCTGTCTGGATCTCAGGGAGTCTTGTCCGCACGGTGAGGGGGACTGTCCTGTTGATTCTCAGAAGCTCTTCCATCTTTGGCTTCTCTGAGAATAGCTCGTGTTACAGAGAACTTACTGTAAATGAGCTCATTTAGTTCCCACGAGCCTGTGAGTGGGGGCTATTTCCACGCCCATTTCATAGACAATGAAACTCAGGCACAGAGAGGTTAAGTAACTCCAAGTTTGCACAGCAGCGTATAACACGGTCAGGACCAGACCTTCAGAGAGCCCATGAATTTAGACACTAAGCCACACCAGTGGCCACTGTGTGCCAGAGCGCATGTGGGTGGGCCTGGGAGGGCAGGTCCAACTGGGACTAGTAAAGACCTTGGCCAAGGGTCACCCGCTCATAGTTTAGAGTAAAGCAAGGGAGACACGATCTCCCAGAATGAGTTGAGTGGCTGCTGCTCTTTGTTCTGGGGGAGCCGGGTGGGGGGGAGGGAGGGAGGCTTGGGGCACAGGTTCAGCTGCCCTTGGGTCAAAACCAGTGCTGTTAATCCAGCCTCGGTGTCCGAGCCTCCTGGACCTTCCTGTGGGGAGTGCAGGTCTGGTGGGTCAAGCTGCCCGGCCCCCAGAGAGGGATCCGAGCACACTCCCCCGAGGCTGAAAGGCTCACAGAGAGGGTTAATCCCCCGGGTGGCTCTGTCTACCTCCCAGGAGACTCTACCGGGTCCAGCTGCTTCTGCCCCAAAATCAGCCTTGGCCTTGAGCGACCATCCTGTGCAGACCAGCCCCGAGGGCGCCCTGCCCCCAGGTACGCAGAGTCCCCGCCACCCCGGTTCTCAGCATCATCTGGCTGGTCTTGGCTGCAGTGACCCCGCAGGGAGGGGGGCGCCGCGCCGCTCCAGGCGCATCCTCAGTGGAGCTGGGAAGCCTCAGCCTTTCCTTGCTGTCTCTTCCTCCTTCACCCCCTTCAGCACTCCCCTCTGCCTGCAACTGGACCCGGATGCCAGGAAGTATCTCGGTCGTGTGGCTGAAATGAAAACACGTGCACAGGGCAAAAACCCTTGTCCATTACAATTGCATCACCATCACCCCCGGGAACTTGGAGATGGAGAGAGAGAGGGGCCTGTGAGGCCGGGGACAGCTGCTCCCAGCCCTGAGCAGCGTTGGCGTGCTGGCTGTCTGGGGACTTAGCAGGGAGCAAGGGGAAGGACCGAAGACCCTCCACGGTCCACCCCATGGTCTCTGTGCCCTGCTTCCCGCCACCTTCCCAGCAACAGACCCAGGTCCTAGTCCTGACCGATGCTCACTGGCTGTGTGACGTTGGACAAGTCCCATCACTTCTCTGAGCCTCCACTTCCTCATCTGTAAAGTGGTGATAAAAATGCCTTCTTCCCAGTGTTGTCGCAGTGCGCAGAGGTACTTTTGGGAGTGGAGAAATGGTCTGGGAGTACAGTGCATTTATAAACAGACCCACGGTCCCTCATCCACAATTCCCATCCCCCAGAGGCTCTGAGAACCAAAGCTTTTTGTAAGTCATTAGGGGGCAAGAATCAGAGCTGAGCTGATAGGAGACTGTTGAATGTATTTATCCCCCTTAGTGTGAATATTCATATGTTTGGCTCAAAAATATTACTACGTTTGATCATGGGGTGTTGCCCGAGGCCCCACTAGGGGTTTGATGTGTTTATGTATGTATATTTCAAATCCAGAAAGTTCTGAATCCTGAAACACATCCAGATGCAAGGGTTTTAAGTAGTGGCTTGTGAAGCCGTCTTTGGAAATCAAGGGGAAATTTATTTGTCGTTTTAGGAGTTTAAAGGAAAAAGGTAGGGGGAGGCGCCTGCGGAAGCTGAGTGGGTTAAGCGTCCGACTCTCGATTTTGGCTCAGGTCATGAGCTCAAGGTCGTGGGATGGAGCCCTGTGTCGGGAGGGCTGAAGTTGTGCTGGATTTGAGACCTTTTTTTTTTAAGCCCCTCTGTGCTGCCCAGGTAGCAGCTGAGATCCAGGAATGATTAATGGGCGTACTTATCAAGCACTTATTATGCATCAAACACTGTAAGGATGCTTTATAAATATTATCAGTGGTAACCTTCCAAGGGGCCTGTGAGACATTTCTATGATTTTCTCATTTCCACATGAGGAAATGGGGGCTCAGTAGAGGAGGCGCCCCACTCACGGGCACGGCTGGTCTGACCGACGCCGGAGTCAGTGACCCCAGGCACCGTGACATGGCGGAGCTAGGAAGGAGCTCTCGTGGGTGGGGTGGGGTGGGCATGCAGGGAGGGGAGCCCGGGCAGGGCAGGGGACACTGGGAAGGCTCATGCTTGCCTCCGGAGGGGCTCCAGTTCTGCCTCTGTGGACACGCTTCCCAAGCCCAGACCTGCAGGTCCTTCCCACAGGCGTCTGCCTGATTCCCTCTTCCAGCGAGGAAGGCCACTCCTAATTGTTCCTGAGACCTATGTCCTTTCCCCCCACCGTGGGATTGTGCGCCCCAGACTCCCCCTGGTTCCATCCTGTTGCCTGTGGTTCTGAGTCATGTCATCCAACAAATGGGCCTGGTAACTTCCTCATAGCTCCTCGTGGAGGGCTTGGACAGGCCGAACCACCCCACAGGCCCAAGGTGGTGCGGACCACTTTAGGGATGTGAGGAAGCTGTCCTGGGAGCAACGAGGGGAGGGTTCCCTGGGGACACCGCAGGGTTCTCCCATGGGATTGGGCTGAGAAATCCACCCTCGATGTCCCCCTCCCCGGCAGACGCAGGCCCACCTAGAGCTGCCTGCATCCGGCGTTTGGTTTTGGATTTTAATCGAACAAGCGGCTCATGAACGCCTTCCCATTAGGAAAAAAATACACAAGTGCACAGATCAAACAGTAACAATTCTACTTTTTCTGCTTTATGTCCACCCTCTCCAACCTATCCTCTCCCTGGAGTCACTGTTTACAGTTTCTATGTACCACTGCAGCCCATTTTCTGGGCATTTATTTACCCTTATGTATCACTGGATCTGTTTGGGGCATTTTAAATACCCACCTCACAGTGTTCTGCAGTTTGCTTTCTCCTGCTTCCCAGATGTCTTGGAGAGCTTCCCACATCAGTTCTTATATGTCTGCCCCATTCATTGTAACGCTTGCCTCATAGGCACTCGGCGGATGCATGGGGTCTTGCATACCCAGCCCCCCACTGATGAACACACAGGTCATCTGTAGTGAACATCTGTGGATAGGCACCACAATGCCCATAGGTCATCTGTGATGAAGAGCCATGTATGGGTACCGTTGTGCCTACAGGTGATTCATTCCTAGAAGAGGAATTGCTGTGTCAGAGAGTGGGGCATGTTTTAATGTTGCTAGCTTCTGCCAAATTATCCTCTAAAAAGGCTGAATCCATTTAGACTCTCACTATTCATATATCAGACTCTGAGCCAGCAGTCTCCCCAGCTGGCTGGGTCCCAGGTTTCCTGGCAGATGGTTCTGAGATGGCTGGGACTCATTTCGCCTCTGGAGGAGCCTTCAGGGGCCATGGAAATTGCCTCCTCTGCAGCAGTGTGTGGAGGCGGACTCCAGGTGTAGGTGGGTCATGTGAGGAGTAAGGAGTATAATATAGTGAGGACCAGCTGGGGACTGGGAGCCAAAAAGACTTGGGTTTGAATCCTGGCTCCACCATCCATGCATTGTGCGATCTGTAGCTAAATATAACTTCGCTAAACCTTTCCATCTGAAAAAGAAGAGCAATGATAACCACATCCGGCAGAGAGGTGGTGTAAGGTTTTGGCAAGATGGCACACGGAAAAGCATTTAGCATAGTCCCTGCATGGAGTATGTGGCAATAAATGGAAAGTGGCATTTAAAAACTACTGATTATTCATATGTTTCCAGAAACACAGCCCCCCTTTCTCTGGGGGGATCCTCACATCCCCACCCATGCCAGCCACTGTGCCCTGCTGAGGGCTGGGCACCATGTCGCTGGCTGATGGCCATCTCTTGGTGCCCACTGTGGGCAGAGGTCAGAGCCCACAGGGAGTGAGTGATGGTACCAGCAGACAGCATGAGCAGCTCTGGCTTCCAGGCTAGAAGGGCAGACAGGACACGACTGGATAAACACCAGTAAACAGAGGTGGGGAATCTTACAAACACAGACCCATGCCAACGGTGCTTCTCCAAGATCAACATTCAGAGCCAAGTCTCCAGGTGGGAGCAGAGGGGAGTGGTGTGGATACGGAACTAGGGTGGGTGGAAGGCGGGGGCAGGAGGTGGCAGGGGAGGGCAAAGCCAGGCGGATGGCACAGCCTGGAAAGGGGAAGTGGAGGACGGAAGTGGGGCGGAGGGGGGTTGCTTCAAAGGTGGCCATGCTCCTGGCAGGCTCGGTCGGGAGCAAGGTGTCCTGGACTGGCCGGCCACCAGAGTCCTTACTTCAAGTCCTTGCCCTGTCTCTTGCCTTGACACTGCTGTGTCTGGCCTCGGGTAAATCCTCCTCCTTTCCTGGGCTGGTTTGAGCATCTTAAAATGCGACATGCGGGGGTGTTGAACTAGATTACTCTATCTGTTATATTTCCAGCTTGAGACTTCTAGGAGTTCCTACCCCATAATAAAATCTCTGCTATAAGGAGTCCCATCTTGAATTTGAGTCACTGGTGCCCTTACTCTAATCTCTCCAAAGTACAGGTCCTTAACAGTTTATAAACCATGTTCCCCTCTGTTCCCTCATGCGGTTCTGCCCTAGAAATTTGGAGGCAAGTGGAGCTGAGATGCAATTCTCATTTTGCATGAGATTTCCTGAGGGGCTCAACTGTCGAAGCCAGAAGGGAGAGGAGCTGGCACCGTGCCTCTCCAGACGCCGTTCCTGCACATCCTAGGCTGCCCAGGTGCAGACCATGAATCAGACAAGAGCACACAGTGTCCCTGCACCAGTAGTGGCTGGGCCCTGGTCACACGATCCAGGCTTGCCCACATCACCTTGTCTAATCCTCGCAGCCACCCTCTGAGGTAGGCATGTTTGTGATGCCCACTGTACAGATGAGGAGGGGAGGCTCAGAGAGGCTGACTGCCCAGGATCACCAGCTGGGGAACAGCAGAACACTCCACAAGCAACCCTCATCCCTCCTTTACCCCTGCCTGCGGACGGAGCTCACACTCCCAGTGACACCTGACAGCTCCACTCACCATCTGTTTCATTCCAAACCATCCTCAAGACCCAGCTCCCTTGCTCCCTCCTCCAGGAAGCCCTCCCTGACCACCCCTGCCACTCCCAGGCATTTGTGCTGAAGTCTTTCCCCTGCATGCATTCATGGCCTTCCTGTCTGGGGGATCCGGGGCATGCTCCACTGGGCAGGAAAGGGCTTCTCCTCCTCCTTCACAGTTTTCTAAGTAAATATTTTTATTTTATTTTATTTTTTATTTTTAAGTAATGTCAACACCCCACGTGGGGCTCGAACTCACCACCCCAATATCAAAAAAGTCACGTGCTCTAGTGACTGAGCCAGCCAGGCACCCCTAAATAGATATATTTTTAATATAACGGCAAAAGAAATAAATGAGACTAGCAGCTTACCTCTCTCAAACACCTCAGTGTATCTTTTACAAACATGAAGCACTGTCTCTCGGTCTGGGCTCCCCTAGCGGCAGACTCTGACTCAGGGATGTACTACAAGTAACTTATGTGTCGGGTTCGTTTGGGACGAGCTGGTAGCTGAATGGGGAAGTGAGATGGGTAATGGAAGAAGTCAGGAAAGTGTGTGTCTCCAGCAGGGAACCGTGATGGGCAACTAGGACTCCATCTCGCTGGGGTCTCTGCCGGCCGGAGCTGGTGCACAGCCCGTGACACAGAGTATCTCCCCCAAAGGGCAAGGGACCCGGGGTGTTCATCTAACAGCTCCGGTCAGTCAGCGGTTGAGGGCTCCTTCCAGGCAGAGCAGACTCTGGTAGCCAGAGAGAAGCCTGGGCAAAGAGACAGGGGCTGGAAGGTTCTGGGAGTTCCTGGGGGGTGGGGGGCTTCTGGCGGCGTCCGCCACACACCAGGCTCCTGGGGACACAGCAGTAAAGGAGGGAGAGCGGGTCCGCTCGGGCATCCCCTCATCCTCTCACGGGGGAGACAGATATTCGCAGAATGCTACAGAACAGGTACCAATGTGAGCGAGCCAAAGGAAAAGTTCAGGGCTCTGGGGTCAGACAGCCAGTTGGAATCCCAGGTCTACCACTAGCTTTGAACAAGTTACGTCCCGTTTCTTGGGGCTCAGTTTCCCCCTCTGTAAAATGGGAATGAGGAGAGGATGAAAGGAGTAGCATCTCGGGGGAGGTTTGAGTCCATTTCAGTCAAGAAGCGCGGAACACTCGGCCCAAGGCTTGGCAGGGTGCTGCCCGTGAACCCTGGCTGTCGTCTTCACGGTGAACGGCGGGCCCCACCGGCGCAGAGAAGAAAGGGACAGGCTGGGCCGCTCGGCCAAGGCTCGAACCTGTCATCCGAGTGTCGGAGGAGCACCTGGTGACCCTCCCGGAACCCTCCCCGCATGGAGCCCCTCGGAGGCGATTTCCCGCTCCCTTCCCTGCCTCCCCTGAGAGGCTGCTGTGAGACCCTTTCTCCCCGCTGCCTGGGTTCTAGAGAGATCTGAGGCTTCTGTCCTGTGCCCCCCGGGGAAAGCGGCTCAGGGGCCGCTGGAGCGGGCTCCTCGGCAGCGGGGTTTCGCACAGCTCCCCCTGCCCTCATCAGGCCACTGTGTGGGACAAGGACCCGCGGAGCAGGCACCAGGGACCCCGCTTCCATTTGCTGTCTATGGGAATAATAAACCATCTGATCCCAAAAGTGGTGTGTTGTCTCTCCTGGCTGAGTCCCTCAGGCCCGGGAATTGCTCGTCCTGTGACACCAGGAGAGAACGAGTGGACAAGACGACCACGGAAGGTGGGCTGAAGCAGAGGAGACCGGGGTTGTGGGGGGGGGGCGGGAGGAGATGGTGGGAATAATACCAACAAAAGCCATTTACCCAGTGCCCAGGACTATGTTAAGTCTTTACTTATTTATCCTCACAATATCCCTGTGAGATAGGTATTTGTCTCAGTAACCGCCCAGAGGGGTTAAGTAACTTGCCCAAAGTCACACAGCCCATAAGTGACAGAGTTTGGGTTGGTCCCGAAGCCTAAGCGCTCAGCTGCTGGAGGGAGGACGGGTGGGGAGGGGTCTTCACAGACTCGAGCCTTCGGCTCACGGTGGCCTGAGCTGCTCTTGCCTGGGTCCTGGGCGCTGCCTGGCGGGGATGGGAGACGGGCCCCGAGCGCCCTTCTGGGCTGGGTCATTCTATCAGCTCACAGGAAAGGACGGGCCAGCTGGAGCCTAACCCCTCTGGGCCCCGGAGCCCTGTTCCTTGTGAACCTGGCTGCCTCTGGAGACCGTGCTGCCCCTCCCCCGCCCCACCTGCCAGCGGCCCCGTGGCTGTGGTCGCTGGTGGTCGCTGGTGGCCAGGCTCGCTGCCAGCAAGCGGTTCACACGGCTGCCGCGCACAGCAGCCAGACTCCAAGGCAGCTCCCTGGGGCCAAGAGAATGTTCCAGAACAGCTTGGAGTCATTAGGCGCTCTCTGCTCACTGTTTGCGGTGAAAGCTGGGTTTCAGACCCGGGGGGCTTCTCCCGCTGCCCGCCTTTCTCTCATTACTTCAAACAGCTGGCAAGCCTTGTGGAGAGAGGGGACAGGAATGTGCTCGGCCCTCCAACGTGGCTCGCATTTTCTAGCTCGCTGGCGCTCCTCTCCCCAGGGTTCCCTCTCCTGCTGCTCACTTTGAAAGGAGCCCCTGTGTCCCTTGGAAGGCAATGAAAGGAAGCCGGGTCCTGGTGTTGAGTCTGCTGTGTGACTTTGGGCAGGTCGCATAACCTCTCTGGGCATCTGTCTGTTTTGTTTGTTAGCAGGAACTCCGGGTCCCCACCTCCCCCTGACTTTGTGGAGATGAAGAAAGCGTGTCTGGAAAACATTGACGTGGGAAAACAGATGCTCGCTCGCAGGGCCTGGAGCACATGTCATCTGGGAGGGTCAGGCCATTGGGCGGCTCAGAGCACGCAGAAGCGTAGAACTGAATGGGCATTCAGGAGCATCGAGGAACCTGCCTCACTTTAAAAGTGAGGAAACTGAGACCCAGCCCGAGACAGAGGAAGCTGGGACTGGAAGCTTGGCCTTCCTTCCACTGCGTCACCTTGCCATCCGATGATGCTGGGATTCACTGACATATAGAGCATTTGGGTGCCAGATCCTAGTCATAGAACCTTCCATGAGACATGTCCCATAAGCCTTAGGAGAAAAGGGGGTTCGTGGCCCCCAGCAGGAGCAAGACTGGAAGGCTGGGCTGGGTGTGCCAAAGGCTGTTTGCCTGAACAATGGGGTTTTTTTCTGGGCATACAAACTTAAGAGGAAAAGTATGTTTTGTAGACATAGGAAGAAAAGATGATCTCTCTGGAATTGGTGTCTGGTTGGATGAGAGACAGGTTACAGATATTTGCTGGGCCCGGTGTGTCCGGGATGGGGCATGAGGACCGTGAGCCGGTGCCAAGAAAGGCTGGTGAGGTCTTAGGTTGGGGACATGGTTGAAATCCCCCAGGGAGGAGGCATTTAAGCAGGAGGGATCACCAGCTCAGGTTTGACTCCTGACCCCATCATTCCCTAGCTCTGCCTCCATGGACACGATGTAATATCCCTAAGCCTCAGTTTCCCCATCTGTAAAGCACCCCGTGTTCTACATCACTACCGGGGGATTTGAAATAGCTCACTGAGGCAGTGGACACGCAACGAGCCACTGGAGCTCGGAAGTGGGGTGCGGTCGGCTCAGCCTGGGAGGGAAGTTTGGTCTGCCCGGAGGACGGCCGGGAAGGGGGGCAGGGAACAGGGGCAGGACTGGACCAGTCTCCCCAGCACCCTCACGGTGAGAGCCGGCAGCTGCTCAGACCCTCCTTGGCTGGGTGCTGCTGGGGGCCCAGGCCAGATGGGCTCTGGCAGAAACCCGGCTTTCTTGTCCGAACAAAGTCGTCCACCCAGCCCAGGGAAGCAAAAGCAGGGCGAGCTGACAGCCCCGGGGACACTTCCTGGCTCCTGCCTGCCCTTCCCTGGCCCTCCGTGTTTGGGTCCATCCCTCAGTCTCCCGGCCAAAGGTCTGTCATCTGGTGAGGCAGGGACAGAGTTAGGCACCCCCGCCCCGCTTTTTCTCGGTCCTCGGCTGGCCAGACTCTCAGTGGCTCCGGTGGCTCTGCACCTTTGTCCCTGAGCTACGGGACCCCAAGGGAGGCACAGTGGTGTTGCCTTTCTCTCCCTTTGGCAAAGGCCTGGAACAGCGGGCTCTGGCCCCAGGGCCATTCCCAAGGCTCTGAGAAGCCTGCCGCCCCCTCCCCAGAGCAGAGGTTCTGAAGAAGGGGGACCCTCTCCACGCGGGCCCACGGGTGTGGACGGGTGTGGACATGCGTGTGTGCATGTGGGGCAGCGCAGGAGGCTGAGGCCCCGGGCCGCACCCCAGGCAGGGCTGGCCTTCTGCTCTCCTCTGACGGCCAGGGGCACCCCTACCTTTTCCTTTCGGAGCCTGGTAATTTGCTGTTGGGGAAAAAAGGAAGAAGAAAGAAAGAGGCAAAACTCCATTTTACACTCTTTTAGCCAAAACTCAAGTTTTTTCCTTCTTCTCTTCCTCCCTCACTTCCTTTTCTTCCTTTCCTGCCTGCCTGCCTGCCTTTTTCCTCTCTTTTCAAAGAGGAGAAGGACCAGAGGAATGTAAACACAAGAGGCCTGGCATGAATCCGGCCGTCTTGTTCCCAAACCCCAGGAAGAGTGTGTTTCCCCAGAAGCTGGGATCTGAGCAGAGCCACGAAGATGCCGCAAGGCCAGCTGCGGCGAGGGCAGGCTTGGAATCAGGGTGGGGTGCGTGGGGCGCCTTGGGGGTCCCTGAAGCAGCTGCCTCTTGGGGCCCAGATGTGCACCCAGAAGGAGGGTTGCAGTCCCCCAGGGGCGGGCTGAGGTCCCGGGAGCCTGGGCACCCTGTGGAGCGGATTAGCTCAAAGAACAGGAAAAGCCTTGGTGTTAGGAGAATCCTGGGCCCCCTCCGGGAGGTCCCTCCAAACCACAAATAACTCTTTCATGTGTACACTGATGCCTGAAGGACCTTCTAATCATTCAGCCTGCAGATGGCTTTGTTTCCTCCCCAATGCAACCCCCAACAAGAGGCAAAACCCCAGCCCTGTCAGTCATTTACACTTTAATATAAGTGAGTCCTCTGGCCCATTTCCAAGGGCAGGGCTTGGGTAGGAAGAGGGGAAAGAGCATGAGAGTGCTGGGTTTCAAAGGGAAAGGACATGACTTTCATGGGGGGTTAGGGGTCATGGGACAGGGAAAGACCCCGAAAAGGCAGGGCAGTTGCTAGAGAAAGTATTCTCAGACTTCAGACCTCCAGGTGGGGCCAACACCTCCCTGAATAAAACGAAGGCTTTGCAAGGTCATGATAACCGAAGTTCAGAAAGTCTATTTTCTTCTGGATGGTGACGTTTGAGAAAGGCAGAGCTCACCCTTATCAAGCACCTGTTCCTAGGCACAGGCTGAGTGCTGCGGCTGTGGTAACTCATGTGACCTTCACGACCCCCTTGTGAGGCCAGGACGACCCACCCCACACAGCCAAGAAGTGGAGACTCAGAGAAGCAGCTGGAGCAGGGGCAGCTGGGGGCAGACTCACATCTACCAGTTTCTAGAAGGCTCGCCTTTCCTGCACATCATGCAGCCCCCCGCAGCCGGCCCGTGCGACCCAGCTGGGCCCACTCCTGGGCTCCAGGTGTTACTGACCTGCAAGGCCAGAGCCCTAAGGCTTAGAGGCGGGAAATGACCTGACCAAGATCACACTGCCAAGTAGCAGCCCTGGGCAGCCCTGCAGCCTGCATGGGTACCAGGGTCACTGATGACCCTGAGTCGATGAATGAATGAATGGATGGATGGGAACTGAGGCCTGGGGAAGCTCCATGGCTGCCAAAGGAATTAGGATTCTCAGGTCAACACCCCTCCACATCCTCACCCCGCTCTCCAGCCTTTCTGCAGCCCGTGACTTCCCCAAGCACTTCCCCACATTTTGTCACACGTCTGTCGGGAGCCTCCCTGGGGCTGATGTGGGGGCCTGGCTTACTGTCCCCGCCTCTCACTGCAGCTCTGAGAGCCTATTCATCCCATGAGCAGTGGAGCTGAGCTGTGCCTCAGCTCGCCATTCAGGCCACCACGCCGAGCCGTGGCTGGTCTCCGCACCAAGCCCACGAAGCGTGGCCCGTGGAATCACAGGGGGCTTCAGGACGGGAGCCTTGGAGACTTGCGAGCATCTCCACATCATGCCTCCCCTTCCGAGCAGTCATTTTAGCGTTGCACTAGACTTTCAGACTCCGTGGTCGGCTCATTAAGGGGCTGTCGGTGCAAGGGGCCTGAGGCCTCGGGGGAGAGGCAAGAGGAGGAGTTTCCAGGGAAGGCGCGTGCTGGTGGGTGGAACGGTCCTCCCGCGCCCTGCACATTTGTGGCTAACCACCAGTGAGCTGGATGTCCAGACGCCTTTCATCGGGGTCTTGGTGCCTCCCTGCCTCCTGAGTTACGGGAGCTCAGAGACAGGACCAGAGCAGCTCTGAGTCTCTGCCTGCTGACCCCATCACCCCAACACGCCGCCAGCAAGGGCTCCCTGCATCTCCGGCACGTCGGGCACTGTGCAAGGCCCCCACGGCTCAGGGCGGAAGAAGGCAACAGACCCCCATCGGTTAGCTGTGACCACCATCAATCTTAGGTCCCTAGCCAGCCTCGGGACCTCCCCCCGACCCCCCACGGCAGGGCCTGCCATTTCCCCAGGGACCCCGCCCCAGGGCAGGGCTGGCCTTGTGGCAGAAGCGGCTTGGGGACAGTGATGGGTAAACCGCCTTCGTCCCCGGGATTGAAGGGATTTCTTCCAGGAGTCCTGGGCTCTTCCAGCCGCGAGCCCGGAGTTCTCTGACTCTGGAAATGTACAAGGAGAGGGTCTCGGACGGAGGAGGGCCTCCTGGAAGGAAAGACCAGGGGGAGAGCTGAGTCTGGCAGCAGAGACGCAGCAAGGAGGCTGGAAGTAAGGCTCTGGAGTCAGGCAGCCCAGGCTCGAAGCTCCGCATGGGTGCGCCTGGTGGACATAAGCGAGTGACGGAGCCTTGATGAGCCTCGGTTTCCTCATCTGTCAATTGAAGACAGTAAGAGTGCCTCGTACGATCACTGTGAGCCTGAACTGAGCTACCCCGTGCAAGTGCTCGGTTCAGGGCTTGCACTTGTTAAGGACTGGATGCATATGAGTTATTATTATTGTTATTCCATAGGAATGGAGGAACTCCTCGAAGCCCGACACGATCACAGCATAGTAGGGCCGAGGGCACCCCTAGCTAACCCAGTTCTTCCAACATGGCCATTTGACAGAATGGACAACTAAGGCCCAGATAGGGGAAGTGACTTGCCTAAGGTCACACAGGTTTCTAATAAGATGCAAGGTTGGGGCCCAAACCCTAGTCTCTGACTCCCCACTTGGTGTCCTTCCCAGTCTCCTCTGCTCAGCTTTTCTAGCGGAGTGAACTCACGGAAGCCCTTGACTCGCCCGACCCAGGGCTGCCCCCAGCAAGGGTCTCAGAAGCCAGTTCCACTCTGCGCCACAGAGCCCGGGGCGTGCAGAGGGCCACAAACAGCAAGGAGCAGCAGGCTCCTCCCTGAAGCCTGGCTCCCACTCCTTCCCAGACTCTCCCTGGCCCATCTCCACGGCTGTCTGGACTGGGTTCCCAGGGGGTCTTGGGGGGCCAGAGGCTAATGATGACAGGTGAGCCAGCCACCTGGCCTCTAGCACCTGAGCCCAAGTGCCCCTCCTGAGACGAGGCAGTGAAAGCTGGCCCACAGCCTGGGGTCTGGGCCGGGGGTCCCCTCACAGGGCATTTGGCACCAGAAGGAGACAGGGGTGAGGATGGAGCATCTCCGCTTCCGTCCGGAGTGGTGTCTGGCTGTACCTCCTTCCTGCCTCTCCTCCCTCGCCACCACTTCCCATTCATCAAAATCCCAGCACGATGACATGACACTCACCTGCGAGGCCAAGGGAGGAGCAGGACGAAGCCATGGCTTCCACCGAGCTGGCCCGCAGGAAGTGGGGGAGTCAGCTCGTTGTGTTGGGGGAGCTCCGGCCCTGGGTGCTGGACCAAGATGGCCCACAATTCCCTGTGTAATCTTGGGCAAGTCACAGGTCCACTCGATCTTCTTTCTCCATCCAGAACCCCTTTAATAGCTCTTCCAGGTGTGATCCTCTCATATTCTTTTCTGATGCCTGCCAGCAAGGCTCGACTGATAAGCAAAGACTAAGCACCCGTCGGGTGTGGTGCGCCCACGAAGTGCTCCCTGCTCTACTTTGGCCGGCCAGCGAAAGAGCTCTATTGATTAGCTATGGCCACCGTCATGCTGCATAACAAATGACTCCCAAACTCAGTGACTTAACACAATAATCCTTTATTCTCGGAGACACTGGCTGAGGCTCATCTGATCCAGGCTGGGCTGGACCAACGGTTCTATTCCTTGTCTCTCTCATCCTTCTAGGACAAGGGGGGTGGCCCCGGGCACGTTCGGCAGTGACAGAAGCATAAAAGGGGAGCAGAAACACACACAGTCTCCTAAGGAGCAGGTGCACTATCACTTCGGCCCTAGGTCATTGTCATATGGCCTCGCTTGGAGGAGAGAGGCAGAGAAACCATAATGGGGCCATGACAAGACATGGCGGCCAAGAAGGGCAAAGAAAGGAAGGCTTATCATCCAATCCAACACAAGAATGACTCAGCCTTTTTTTTTTTTTTTAACTATAGCCATCACATTGTACACTGTATCCCTAGTACTTATTTATCTTATAGCTGGACATTCGTGCCTTTTGACCTCCTTCCTCCGACTTCCCCTCCCCCAACTCCCTGCTTCTGGTCCCATAAATCTGATCTCTTTTACTATGAGTTTGGTTTTTGTGTGTTTGGGGTTTTGGTTTTTGGTTTTTGTTTGCTGTTGTTGTTTTTAGATTCCACAAATAAGTCAGATCATACAATATCTGTCTTTCTCTGTCTGACTTGTTGCACTTAGCAGACTGCCCTCGGGGTCTGTCCATGTTGTCGCAAGGGGCAGGATTGCCTTCTTTTTCATGGGCAAATGCTATTTCATTATATATACGTGCCACCTCTCTTTATCCATTCATCTGTTGGTGGACACGTGGGCTGCTTCCTTGTGTTGGCTGGTGCAGTGCACATGGTGGCAAAGACATCGCTTCCACACAGTGTTTTTGTTTCTTTCAGATACATGCTCAGAAGTCGGATTGCTGGATCATACAGTTCTATTTTTAATTCTTTGAGGAGACCCCATACTGTTTTCCACAGTGGCTGCACCAAGACTCAGCTTCTTCCATTTGGAAGTTGAACTATTCTTCTTTCCCCCGTTCTCCATCACACTGGAGAAGGATGGGTACAAATATTTCCTCTCACTTCCTTGTCTGAGGACCGCCAATTTGAATACGAAGCCCTCCCTATCATCAGGCAAAGGAAGCTGGTTTCTCAGTGGCCGGCAGGCTGAATGGGTCATTCGGTGAAAGAACCTGAAGGAAATAAGGTCTAAGAGCAGGGTTGGGGGGGGAGAGGGTCTCCCCCGGAGTCTGGGGTAGGGTGAGGGGAAAGGATGGGGACAAGAGTGTGGGAATGGCGGCCAAGAAAAGTCAAGTGAGCCACACTGGCGAGACACGCTCATGGAAGGGTCATGTTTCAGGGCCCAGGAGCCACAAGGGCTCTGAGTCTTCACCCGCCAACCCAAGAGCAAGAAATCCCCATCACCTGGGCATGGGCCAATACTTCTCGACCGGTGGTGACTTCAGCTGAATCATCAGTCCAGAGAGAAACAACCACCCAGGTCACTGAACTTTGCTGAGCCCCTGTCTGATGACCCTGTATGAAAACTCTCACCACCTGGCCAAGTACCCACAGGCAGGCGCCCCATCATTTTGGGGGTCCAGAATAGAAGTACAAATGGTGTCCTCCATACTATATGCCGGAAGTGTTCTCCTTACCATCTTCTCTAAGCTGGAAACTTCCGTCCACAAGTACCGTCCACACAGGGGAAGCCCAGGTGAGAAAAGTACCCTATATTCAGGAAGTGCTATTTTTAAAAATCCACTTCAAGAAGAATGTCTCGTTCGAGGACCAGAAGACCTTCGACAAGGCATAAGTGATCACCAGAGTACCAGAGAACCAGCATTGACAGAAGTCCCCAGGGTGTAAGCACGAGGACGGAAAAATGACTGTATGAGTGAGTTCAGGGCAGTTCACCCTTCATCTAGTTAACATCTACCATGGGCCACGCTCTGTAACAGGCACCCAGCAGACAGCACTGAATGGTTTCTGCTCTTGAGGCTCTCACAATCTTAAAAGAAAGACCTGGAGAGGCTTTGTGGGAGGGGAGGGATTGAATCTACATTTTGAAGAATAGGAAAAACTGGGATAGACAGAGGAGAAAGTGAATGCTTTCCAGGCAGAAGAAAGCAATTTCTGGAAGGAGAGAGGGGCTTCCTTTCGCAGGAAGTTTGGCTTGTAAGAGTTCTGCAGGAGAAGGTGATGGATAATCAAAAGAGGTGACCAACTAATGGTGGAATTTTGGTAAGTGTGACAGACAACTGGCAAGAAGGGACAGTCTGACACCCACCAAGTTGCCCACATCCACAGTCACACTCTTCATGGATGCTCAAGACACATTCGGATTTCCACGGCCTAGAAAAGTTTTCCAGCAGCTTCTCAGATCCATGCCATGCTTCTGTTCACATTTTTTCTTCTTAAGCCAAGATTCATTGCTTCTGGAAACATAATACCCCTTCCAAGAGAAGTGCTATGGAAACATCACCACAAATACACTCTGGTCCCTGACTGTACCTAATTAAAAGAAAGGGCTGGTGGGAAGATGATTTTAAGGAAACAGTTTTATCATTTTTAAGTTAATCTACTTACTTGAGTGACCTGATCTAAGCATTCCACAGAGATGGTCTGTAGGAAATCTGCTGAAAGGGATTTATGGCATGATTCATTTAGCTGTTAAACATTGATTGCACAGCTACTATGGGCCACAGCCCGGGACTCAAGACTAAGTAAGTCCCAGTGCCTTCCCTCAAGTCACTCAGTCTGGAGGAGGAAACAGACACACAATCGTGCTTGCAAAGCAAAGTGGTAGGCATGGTAGGAGTGATGTGTGTGAAGATTACTGGTGCACAGAAAAGGGTAACTGTAAAGATTGGAGGTTGGTGAAAGAGCCTAGATGTCCATCAACAGATGAATGGGTAAAGAAGATGTGGTGTATATATATACAAAGGAATGTTATGCAGCCATCAAAAAACCCAAAATGTCGCCATTTGCAACAACATGGATGGAACTAGAGGGTATTATTTTAAGTGAAAAAAGTCAACCAAAAGGGACAATTATCATACAATCTCACCGATTTGAGGAATTTGAGAAAAAAGAAAGAGGATCATAGGGGAAGGGAGGGAAAAATGAAACAAGATGAAACCAGAGAGGGAGACAAACCTTAGGAGACTCGGTGTCAGGAAAAAAACTGAGGGTTGCTGGAGGGGAGGAGGTGGGAAGGATGGGGTGGTAGGGTGATGGACACTGGGGAGGGTATATGCTTTGGTGAGCACTGTGAATTGTGTAAGCCTGATGATTCACAGACCTGTTTCCCTGAAACAAATAATACGTTATATGTTAATAAAAAAATAATAAAAATTAAAGAAAAGATTGCAGGTTGGTGCCACCATGGAAGAGTCTAGATGAAGGAAAAGGTGAGCCCCCCCCCACTTGGTAGAATGAATAGATGCTTGCAGGGAAAAAGCAGGGGATGGGTAGAGTTGGCAATGGGCATCTCAGGGAGGGCACAGCAGGCACAAAGGCTCACAGGGGACAGAAAGCAGGGTGACTAGGGAGACCAGCCACAGACCAGTGCTACTGGGATGTAACATGAAGAGTGGAAGTGACAAGAGTTGGGGCAGAAGAAGTCAGCAGAAGTCAGACCTGGAGCCTCAGTAAGAGTTTGGATTTTATCCTATTACCAAGGGCAGGGCATTAAAAGGTCCTAAGCACAGGAGTGATACAGATAAATCTCAGTTCCAGAAAGATAGATGCAGGGCAGAGGAGGCATTGGAAGGAGGGGAGTGATTGTGAGTAGGCCAGGAGAGAGGCGCCAGTGGCCTGTCCTCATTAGCAGCAGGAAAAATGGACAGGAGGGGCTATATCTGAGAAATGCTTAGGGGACACAGTAGGACCGGGTGATTTACGGATATCAGTAGGAGAGGGAAAGGGGAGTTCCAGAATGACAACCAGGCTCACAGCTTGGGTTACAAAGCAAATGGTGGTACTTTCAACTGAGAATGAGAATCCTGATCGATTTCGGATGTTGAGTTTGAAGACCAGGGCACGACATCCTGTGGAGAGGGCCACAAGTAGGTAGATGTCTGAGCTTGCCCCTGGGGGAGTGAGGGGGAAGATCTGTGCTGGCGACAGTGACCTGAGGGTCACGAGCTTAGAAACCATAAGAGGTGGTGAGACCATCCTATGTCCATCAGGAAGCTCTAGGCTGTGGGGAATAGAATGCACGCTTGAAGGTGCCTAAAACAAGTAAGAGCATTTATTTCTTTCACTTAATAAGTTTGCAGAGAGGTCCTGGGCTCCTTTGTCATCTCAATATGTGATCAAGGACCCAGATCTTTAGCTCAGCGACCTCCATCATGTATAAATGTATGGCATACAATAACATGGAGACAGGTGAAGTATCCAAAGGCCTTGTAACCCCAGGGACAGAGGATAGAAAACACTAGAAATCTCTAGTTAGTAGATGTGATGCCTGCCTTTGGCTGCCTTGGCAAAAGACAGAAAGGGACAGGCTCAGGAAAGAATTGGCTGGTTGACTAGCAGGAATGAGAGGGAATTAAATGTCCACTAAATAATGCCTGTGGGGTTGGAAGAGGCAACTTCTGCTCAACCCCAAATGGTAAAATGTAAAATTGAGAAATGCTCTCAGTCAGCAAGGCTGATGAAAACTTATCCTGTGTGCACTTCTGCTTTGGGCTATGATGGAGTCACAGATACTGGGCTAGCCCCGGCCCACCATAAACAAGGAGAAAACTGGATAAAATACACGAAACATCTGTTTTTAGACACTGGATAACCAGCAGAACAAGACCGTGTTCCCAGAGGGAAGGAAAACAAATAAGATGAACTCTCTGATCAATCTGACTTTCTGTCTAGAGGCATTTAAAAGACCAGGGTCTGGGAGGGGAAGCCCGGTGGAGCACAGAAGTCTCACTGTTTTGAGAAGACAGAGATCAGAATTCAGAGAACAGATGCAGCTGGGATTTGCCGAGCAGAATACTGGAGAGGAGGGAACTATGCAGAGAAAGAGCTTCAGAAGGTTGCATAGGAGTCATCTGGAATCTTTGGTTAAATACTACGCAGTGCTCATGTACTATGAGTCTCCATGAAATTGCGCAAGAACAAATATCGGAGACAGAGTAACTCCTGGGGTGTTGTAAACCAAACAACTCTCTAGGCTCAAACAGAGCTGGGAGATGTTCAGGTTGAGGCCAACCAAGGTGGAGAAACTCATTATGCACCCAGAGTATTTAGTGGAAACGTCCAAAAGGCCACCCCTAAGGAATAAAGCTAAACTACAAGCCCTAGAGTGAAGATGATTACAGACCCATCCTAACAATGCATACAGACGAGCTTTGAAAGGATCGAGCTGATCTCCAAGCGAATTTCTAGAATAGAACTTAACATTTTTAAATAATGATAGCAAAACTCATTCCTCAGGAAGGTAGTATTCAAAATGTCCACCTTCCAACCAAAAATCACTAGATATGAGAAGCGAAGAAATGACACTCACAACCAAAAGAAAAAAAAATCTGTCAAAAGAAATCAACTCAGTCATGAGAGATGTGACAGAATTCTCAGACAAGAATTTTAAGCAGCCATTATAAGTAGATTCAATTACGTAAAGGAAAACATAAAAGTAATGAGAAAATAAACGAACAGATTTTTAAGAAGCACTTAATGCAGCTTTAGAACTGAAAAATACAGGGTGATGGTAAATTTTATGTGTCAACTTCACTGAGGCCAGAATGGCCTTCGCTGAGGCAGATGTCTCACTAAACTTTACTTCTGTGTATGTTAGTGTGGGTGTTTCCAGAAGAGATTAGTATTTGAATTCATGAACTGAGTAAAGCAGAGTGCCCTCCCCAATATGGGTGGGCATCATCCAATCCACTGAAAGTCCCAATTGAGCAAAAAGATGAAAAATCATTGAATTGTCCCTCTCTACCTGACTACTTATGCTAAGACGTTGGTCTTCTCCTGCTCTTGGACTGAGGATTCTATCATCAGCACTCTTGACTCTCTGGCCACTGGTTTTCCCCAACTTATAGTTGGAAGATCATGGGACTTGCCAGCCTCCATAATTGTGTGAGCCAATTCCTTTTAATAAATCTCATTCTTGATAGATGGATATAGATATGGAGATAGAGATAGAGAGATCTGTTGGTGATGCCTCTCTGGAGAATCCTGACTAACACATACAGTATATGAAATGAAAAATTCACTGGATGGCCTACAAAGCAAATTAGACATGACAGAAAAAAGAGCAATGAAACCTAAAGACAGGAAAAACTGAAACACACACAGAGAAAAAAAAATTGGAGAAAAGCATTAACTGAACTTCACTGACCTGATGGACAAATGGACATACACACATGTAATGAGAGTCTCAGGAAAAGAGTGTGGGTATTTGAAAAAAAGAATGACCAACTAGTTTCCAATTTTTTTTTTAATTTTATTTTTATTATTTGCCCAAGGGGTACAGGTCTGTGAATCATCAGGCTTACATCTTTCACAGCATTCACCAAAGCACAAACCCTCCCCAATGTCCATAACCCATCCACCCTATCCCTACCCTCCCACCCCCCAGTAACCCTCAGTTTGTTTTATGAGATTAGAAGTCTCTTATGGTTTGTCTCCTTCCCCATCCCATCTTGTTTCATTATTTTTCCCTCCCTACCCCCCACAACCCCCCACCCTGCCCCTCAAGTTCCTCATATCAGAGAGATCATATGATAATTGTCTTTCTCTGATTGACTTATTTCGCTCAGCATAATACCCTCCAGTTCCATCCATGTCGTTGCGAATGGCAAGATTTCGTTTCTTTTGATAGCTGCATAATATTCCATTGTATATATATACCACATCTTCTTTATCCATTCATCTGTTGATGGACATCTAGGTTCTTTCCATAGTTTGGCTATTGTGGACATTGCTGCTATAAACATTCGGGTGCACGTGCCCCTGAGGAACACTACCTTTGTGTCTTTAGGATAAATACCCAGTAGTGCGATTGCTGGGTCGTAGGGTAGCTCCATTTTCAACTTTTTGAGGAATCTCCATACTGTTTTCCAGAGTGGCTGCACCAGTTTGCATTCCCACCAACAGTGTAGGAGGGTTCCCCTTTCTCCGCAACCTCGCCAACATCTGTCATTTCCTGACTTGTTGATTTTAGCCATTCTGACTGGTGTAAGGTGGTATCTCGCTGTGGTTTTAGTTTCCAATTTTGATGGAAAATATAAACTCAGAGATTCAAGAAACTCAATGAATTTCAATCAGGATAAACACAAACAAAACAGTAACAATTAGCCGTAAAACTTAATAGCTTGAAGAAACAAACATTTATTTTCTCATCGTTTCTGAGGGCCAGGAACCTGGGAACCGCTTAGCTGAGTGACTCTGACTTAGGGTTTCTCATAAGGCTGCACTCAAGCTGTTAGCAGGATCTGCATTATCTAAAGCCTTGATGAGGGCTGGAGGATTCACTTCTGAGGAGGCTCAGTCATGGGGCTGTTGGCTGGAGTCCTCAGTTCCTCATTGGCTATTGGCTGGATGCCTCGGTTCCTCACTGGCTATTGGATGGAAGCCTCAGTTCCTCACTGGCTATTGGATGGAGTCCTCAGTTCCTCACTGGCTATTGGCTGGAAGCCTCAGTTCCTTGACAAGTGGGCCTCTCCACAGCTACCTGAGGGTCCTCAATATATAGCCACTGTTTTCTCCCAGAGTAAGTGAGACAAGACAGAGAATGCAAGACCAAAATGGGAGCCATGTGGTGTTTTATGACCTAATCTCGGAAGTGACATATCATTACTTCAGCCATATTCTACTGGTCACACTCTCAAACTCTGGTGTAGTGTGGGAGGTGACTATGTAACTAGGTAGACTAGGTAAACTCCAGGCAGCGGGAATCTTTGTGGGTCATCTTGGAGACTGGCTACCACAGAGCTCTTGAAAGAGACAAAGAAGACAGCAAGAAATATGAGGTGATATCACAGAGGACAAGGGAGAAAGTTCCAGAAGAGCAGTGTTTGATAGTTAAGGATTAAGAAATGTCCACTTGATTGGTCAACCGGGGTCATTCAAACGTTAAGAGTAATTAAGAACAACTTCAGCTGACCAGTTGGCAGTGGACTGAAGTATGAATGGGTACTGAGCAATGGGAGAACGGCGGGTGTGGACCACTTTTTTGAGAAGGTTGGATGAGAAGGGAACAGGGGAGGTTCAGACAGAAGCTAGCAGAGCATATGGTGGGGTTTAGGGTTTTTTTGCATATGAGAGGCCTGAGTATATTTTTAGGCAGAAGAGAATAAGCCAGCGACTGGGAGAAGTGAAGATCCAAGAGAGGGAAGAATGATGGATGGGGTAGCCTCTCAGAGGAGGCAGGAGAATTGGAGGTCAAAGACACAGGTGGGGTGGTTGGCTTTGAACAGAAAGATAGCTCATCCTCTGAGACTGCAGTGAGGGAAGCAAGATGAGTCTGGCTGGTGCAAGGGCCGGAGGTGAGGATGTGGGAATTGAGAACTCATTCCTGATGGCCTCCATTTTCTCAGGAAGAGAGGGAGGCAAGCTCTTCCCTAACAATAAGCTGGGAGTGAACAATGATGTCAGTTACCAAGGTGATCGCTTACACATGAAGGAAGCCTTAGAAATAGCCTGCTCTCATAGGCAGGGCAGGCCCTTTTAGCTCTCGTTTTCCATAGTCGCTGATGCCTTTAGACAGCACCTGTCTAATTTACCACGAGATATGGATTCGTGGGATTGAATGAATGAAGGTGGGAGATACCAGAACTCAGTGGGTGTGAAGAATCATGACATCTCGGGGACAGAGAGGGCAGGCACCTTCGAGATCTCACCAGACATTCCATCCAAGGGTCTGCTTACCATCAAAGATTCATCCGTCCTCTGCTTCATCATCGTACTGATGGGGATCTCACCACCTTTAGGAAGAGTCTTTCCATCTTCAGACATCCTTAGGTCTTCCCTTCAGCAGGGCTGAAGTCTGACTCCCTGTGTCCCTTGGGTCCTACAGAGAGTCCCAGAATAAATGCTTCCTCCCCTCTCCTCCTCCCCAACAGCTTTCAGAGCTGTTTCTCCTCTAGAATAAATCTTCCTTGTTTCTTCATCCTCCCTCAAATGACAGCGTTCTCTGACACCTCACCAGAACCCCCTTCTCCAGATTTCCTCCACGAAAACAAGGCTCTTCGAGACTTAGCTGTGACTTGGATCAGCAGCTTTCCTCTGCTTGCTCAAAGTGCTTAGAAACATGCCAGGCGGCTCATGGGCAATGGATGGAAACGACTTCAGTTCTCTCTGTCCAGGACAATCCAGTCAAACTGGTGGTCACCCAAGTTTTCTCACCATCCCTACGCATGACCAAATACTGTACTGTAGCATCCAGAAGGAGGTTCCAGATTCTCGATTTGGATCTGTGACTAGTGACATTACCTTTACAGGGTCACTTAAATCTCTCTGAATTTCAGGGGACCCTTGACAATACCTCAGGTTAGTGTTTTGAAATATTGACCAGTGTTTCTGCCCCTCTGGTAGTTCCCCCCTTCCATACCTTGCTCCTTGCCTTGACTATAATTCCCTGCATCCTTTGCTCCCCACCCCATCTTACTCCAGGTCCCTCCTGGGTCCTCAAGTCCCTTCATCCCCAACTACACTGAATATAGAACTACACCAGACGAGCCTTATCCACGACTGCATTTGCTTTAGATGATGAGATTCCGGACTTCAAGCTGATGTTTTTGGAGGGCCCGGGAAGGGGTGAGTTACTTTTGCATGTGGGAAGGTCATGCATCGTGGGGGCTGGTGGAAACACTGGGCTACCTAGCCTCCCGACTCCTTTTGTAGGTCCTTCCCACATGGAATTAGGACGGACTGGTGTGACAAACGGAACACAGCAGAAGTGACAGTATGTGACTGCCAAGCGTAGATCGTAAAATGCACCGCGACCTCCGTCTTGGTCTGTTGGATCCCTTATGCGGGGGGCAGGCAGCGGCCACGTCATGGAAATACTTGAGCCGCCTCGTGGAGATGCCACCAGGAGGGGAGCTGGATCCCACCACCAAATGCCACGAACAGCTTGGAAGTGGATCCTCAAGCTTTCAGATGAGTACAACCCGACTGCCATTTGACTGCAACCCCACAAGAGACCCCAAGCTAGACCTGCCTAGCCAAGCTGCTCCTGAATTCCAGACACCATCAGAGACCATCAATTTCTGGTGTTTTAAACCACTACGTTTTGTGTGCTTTGCTAAGCAGTTTTTGATCACTAATACAGCATCCCCCACTATCCGAGGTTCTAATTACTTTTTTAAAGATTTTATTTATTTATTTGAGAGAGAGAACGCAACGCACACCAATGGGGGTAGGGGCAGAGGGGGAGAGAGAGAGAGAATCCCAAGCAGACTCCCTGCTGAGCGCAGAACTGGACTTGGGGCTCGATCTCACGACCTTGAGATCATGACCCGAGCCAAAACCAAGAGTCAGACACTCAACCAACTGAGTCACCCGGGCACCCCCCCTCTCCTAAAGGAAGCACAGAGAGGCTGAATGGTGGTCCCAAACCCCACAGCAGAGTTACTAAACTCCAAAAAATAGTCAGTGTCTATGCCCCCAGATCCCGCTCCTGTGTCTGCCCCGCCCCTCTTAGCTCCCCCTCTCCTTTCTGGGCCACATCTTCATTCAGCCCATGCTCCCATCCCACCCCATCATCACCTTTTGGAAACAGATTCAGCCTCCCTCTCCTTCTCAAATCCTTTGTGCTCCAAAGCCAGCCCTCTACACTGAGGCAATGGTAACCTCCATTGGTGGTGGTAAACATCACCAGCAGCTCATGAGCTCATGTGGCCAATCTGTGACAGAGTTTGGAGCCACAATATTTGCCAGTGGGTTCTCCTGCAGTAGGCTGGGTTAGAAACCACCGGGATGCTATGAGACATACAATTCTTGGCTTTGCCTTGAGTTCGCTGGATTGGCTCAAAGAAAGGAGAGTCCTGGCCAAAAAAGCAAGAACTTAATTAAGGCTAGGAGCCGTAATCTGACCGTGAAGTCTCAGTTTGGACAGTTAACCCCTTGAGCATGATATTTTTGTAACCTCCTTTGAGCGCTCGATGCAGGGACACAGCCGAAGGAAGAAGGGAGGAAAGGTGAACACGCGGCTTCGTATTGTTTGCATCCCTGCCCTCCTGTTCCCTTGGCCCAGAGAGCCTCCCCGCTCCCCCTGGAATGAGCTTCTCCCACCACGGCAGGGTAAGGGCCAAGAAAGAGTCTGTGCGTCCTTCCATGCCTGCATCCCCCACTCCCAACAGTCTCACGCCGCAACCCCAGCCCTCACGTGCCCTTGTTTCTTTCAGCCTGGCGTCACAGCTTGTCGCGCCCACATCCTCCCTCCCCCAGCCCCGAGCTCTCTGAGGCACAGGGGGCGGCATCTAAGTCACATCAGAGCTCACCGAGGAGCCCACCCGACCTGGTCCTGGCAGCAGAAGACGCTTGGTGACATCTGCTCAGCTGGACACAATCAGAGCTACACAGAGGGACCGTGGCCACACAGTCCCTCCGATTATGGAAGCCCGCGAACTTGAGTTCTGCAAGAACAATGTCTCTATCGGGTTAAGCTTGGCTGGCTGGGCCGGGCGGGCAGAGCAAATAGTATGTGGAATGAAAAATACATAGCAAAGCTCTTCAGATTATTTAGCCATTTGAGGAAGGGCTGGTGTAGGAATGTGCGGCAAAGCCAGGCCCATTCTCTTGGGAAACAGTCCTAAGAGCCAGGCTCACTTTCCCCAGGGAGGGGCCCGTGCTGCCCCAGACACGCCTTTGACAGGGTGGCCTGTGCCTGCCTTTCTTTCCCTCCTCCTCCCTTTGGAGCACGTCCTTCTTCAACACTTCACATGGTGAGCCCAGCGATGATGGCCTGACCGCATGCCTTTGACCCATTGTAGACAAATGTTTTTTCTTCTTAACGGACCTCGTGTTTCGACACCCCCAGGAGGAAGTATGTGGCAGGGAAACAGTTTCCTCATTGAAAGTCTGGGTCTTACACAAAATAAATCAGCGGCTTTTAGCCCAAGATGTGTGGGGGATGGGGTAAGTCAGACACGTGCTCTATCAGTTGGGACACTTTGGGATGCCAGTGATAGAAAACCGAACGCATCAGCCTTGCGCAACAACAGAACTGCTGCAACCTAGTCCTGAAAATCCAAGACAGCCCCAGCTTCGGGTGCGGCTTGTTCCAGGGTTTCAAATTGTCACTAAGAACCCGCCGTGGTCCCCTTCCATTTCTCAGACTTACCGTTTTCTGATTGTCTTTGGTCTCAGGCTCCAAGGTGTGGGAAGTTAGCTGTCAGCAGCTCCAGGAGACACCCTCTGCGATTCAAACTCAACGGAAAAGAGGAGCGTCTTCTTCCCTGAGTGTGGGAAACACCTCCCGGGCCTGGCGGTCATTGGCCCACATTGGGTCACGTGTCTATCCCTGAACCAATCACTGAAGCCAAGAAGGTGGCGCGGCACTACTCCGCTAATCCTAGGTCACGTGGTCCCACGGGGTCCGCCTGGGTCACATGCCCCACTCAAATCACGGGGACAGACGTGTGGGGGGGCGGGGAACGGATGGTTGTCCAAAGGAAATCTGGGGTGCTCGACATGCAGAGGGTAAAGACAGCATGGGCTGTAATAAAAACAAGTATCCCATAAGGCAACTAAAGAGAGCCACACAAGCAACAGCCCATAACCCATGCTACGTCAGGCAACAGTCCGGAGTCCCAGAAACACCGACATCTCTATATCCGTTGTGAGAATCACAGAACTTAGTCGGCCCTTTGTTATTTAATTTTCTTAAAACGATAAAGAAATTGTGGGAGCCACAGCAACATGAACCATGTGGGCGCTGTTGTCTCAGGACCCAGCTGGTTCTCCCAGTAGCCCTGTTCTCTGTCTGGGGATAGTGACTCGGGAAGGTGGACTCTGCCCTCACGCCACACTTGGCTGAAACCAGTTAGCACCTGCCATCCTCCTACGCCCCCCACCGGATTGGTCCACGGGTGAGCATGTGACCTGAGCTAGTCCAGTTAGAATGGATCTCGGGACTCCTGCTGGTAACACTAGGATGCTCTTTCTCTCTGGCAAGATACCAGCGGGAAAGCGGATAGTCCTGGTTGTGCTTAGGACCACAAGGAAAGGGAGGCTGAGAGCACCACCCCAGAACAAGCAGGGGTGGGGGAGGGGAAAGGAAGAAAAAGAAAAGAAAGAGTAAGGAAAAAAGGGATGGAGGGAGAAAGAACCCGAGTGCTTCGTGACACTGTTAAACTCTAGATCAAGCATCATCTGAAGCCAGACCTACCTATGGATTTTTCGGTTACAGGAGTCAACTTTATTGTTCCTGCCAGTTTGGATGAGATGCACCCCCCCCCTCCACCACCACGGGGCAGGCCCCTGTTTAGGGGCGAACCCATTTCAAGGTACCCTACCCCTGATACAGAAAAGCGAACTCTCCCTGGGGATCCGGCCGGCTTCTCCGGGATGGACTGCCTCACCCCATAGGTGAGACTTTCTATTATTTGCAACCCAAAGCCTTCTAACTGATTCGCTCAAAACATTTTTGAGCGGCTTCCAAGTCTGGGCAGCCCGTGGAAGTGTCCATACAATAGTGCTAGGAAAGGAAATGTAGTGGGAAAGCACAGACATCTTGATTGCATTCATTTAAAACATACTTTTTTCTTAAAGAAGCAATGTGTGTTCATTGCCAAGAAAGGGGAAAATTCAGAATAGGCAGATCCATTCATCAATACCCCCCAAATCCTTCCATGCGAAACAATGATGGTTTCTTGTGTGTGCATTTGGAAGTATATATCGCGTCCTTACTGTGTACTGGAACCTTCACGCAACGGCCCCTTTCTGCAGAAAAGACAAGCGAGACTCAGGGAGAGTAGTGACCTAGAGGGAGACGCTGGGGGCCCAAAGTGTGGTGGGACAGAGCCCGTGGCTTCTAACTCCGGATTCAGGTCTCCTTACCAGGCCCAGACCAACGAACTGATGTCAGAGTGTCTGGAGTTTTTGCTTTGAGGAGGCAGAGAGTGGCAGGTATAGGGGGAAATTAGGCCAGGATATCAGAGCCTTCCTTCTAGTTCTGGCTCCACCATTTACTGGCTGGATGATCTGGGACAAGTATTTCATTCATTCATTCATTCATTCACTCATTCATTCATTCATTCATTCACTCATCCAACACAGAGAGAAAGAGCACGCACACAAGAAAGGAGAACGGCTGAGGGGAAGGGAGAAGCAGACTCCCACTGAGTGGGGAGCCCAATGCCGGGCTCGATCCCCGGACTCTGGGATCATGACCTGAGCCAAAGGCAGATGCTCAACCAACTGAGCCACCCAGGCGCCCTGGGACAGGTATTTTCATTTGACCAGGGCCTGGGTCAGGGGTGCCAGACAAGCAGTCAACTGTGGGGATTGGAATAGCGTTAGCTAGTGCAGTGGCTCGGGCTGCCTGCAGGGGGCATTGCTGAGAAGGGGGGAAAAAAAAAACCTCAAAGGAAGGGAGTGGCCCCCTTCCCCTCCCCCTGCCCCAAAGAGGCTTACCCTCTGAAGAGCCCCCCATAGGCCTCCCAGGGACACTGGGGATGGGTGCTCGCTCCTGAGGCTGCCCGTAGCTTCCAGCAAACGCCAGCCGCATCAGGGAGGGGCCTGAGCTGGAACCTCCCACATCTGTGTAGAAGGCTTCATTTATCTTCCTTAGTTCTGCTTGGCTCAGGGAAACAACAGGAGAGGGTTTTGCTTTCTTTTTCATTTTTTTTTTAAGGAAATTTTCCATTGTGGAAATGACATGTGTTTATTTGTAAAAGTACAGCTCCAGGAATCTGTAGTTTCTGGGGGAGGGAGATGTCTGAGGGGCCAGTACCCACCCTCTTGTATTAAAGTCAGGTCTGGGTTTCTTGAGCCCCAGGATTCTGCCCTCCTAGGCCTCTCTCCTTACAGCAGAACAGAAATCTTGCTCATGCGTGAGAAGGCAAATGGGAAAGAAGAAACCTGAATTCCAAGGAATTGAATCATCAGTATAAGAACTAGCTGACATTTATTGAGCGCCTACTGTTTGCCAGGCACTAGGCTAGACACTTTACCCAGTGAATGCTCTCAACAACCATGGGGGATGGGAATTATTATCTACACCTTACAAGGGAGAAAATCGAGTCTCAGAGAAGTAGTTACCAGCCCAAAGTGGTGAAGCAAAACTTATATACCCCAAAGTCTGACCTCAAAGCCACGGTCTTATGCCTGAGGCAGAAGCATAGAGCTCACTACTGCTGGCAAGAGTGCTCTATTTGGGAGAAGAAACCACATCCCAAGGAAGAGTTTGCATCTTCCCAATACCCTAGCCCTCCTCCATCAGAACTACTCACCACATGGGAAACGCCACGACCAGTCAAGCCCCTAAAGCAGGAGGCTTTTCCGTGGGACCCACAGAACATCACTTTGTGCTTATTGGCCTTAGATCCTCCTTCTGGAAAATGCTCTCTTGGGTAGAATGGAATAGAAGGGGAGGCACTGAGGAAGGACCAGGACCAGAGCATTCCTGCTGGTCCTATCCACACTGAGCACATTTCCCAGAGGGGTAGGAGTCAGGGGATGGGACCCGCCGTCCAGACTGCCTGGCTTCCCGCCCTGCCTTCCTTAACAACTTGACTTTGGGTGAGCTACATAACCTCTCTGCATCTCAGCGTCCTCGTTTGTTACATGCCAAATAGAAGTATGTACGGTTGGGAGGATTTCATCCTGCAAGATGGTCTGTATCATTACAACAGTCTTTGGCACCTAGGAAATGCTTAACAAAATTAGTTGCTCTTATTCTCCAGAAGTAACTCATTTCCACTGAGTAGACCGTGATGAACAAATAGTCCCAGATCTCCACAGTTAAACTGTATGGTCAGACACAAGATGTAGTTATCTCTTATGTTTGCTGGCCCACCCCAAGTTCATCTTGCCTGATGTCTGAACCCCTGGAGGCACCTAGAATTCTCCAAAGGACCTGGGTGGGGACCCTGGGTCTTTCTGTTGCAGAAGGCTCCAACGTACCTATGAAGTTCTGTGGGGTACCATCTGTGACCCTCCTCTCCAGGTCCAGGTTCAGCTAGCATTCATTGTGTTAAGAAAAAGGACAATGGCTGACATTCTGGAAAAATTCTCCTTCACCCATCCTTTTTTTGTGGCTGTTTCTTGGATCTTTCAGACCTGTGTTTCTCAGACATATACCCAGATGAGGCTGGTAAAGCCTTACCATCTTCACCATGATTCTCATGATCAATCTCATGACCACCGCCGTCATCACCAATATCATTCCCGTTGATGTCACCGTCTGATATAAACACGTTCCCCATGACCTCTGATACGGGCAGCAGCAATTCATAACCATAGCTGCCTCCAACACTGATGTCGTGTTTGCTATTCTCATTGTCATCTCTACTGTCATCATTGTTAGGCTTCCTCTCATGTGATCATATTAACACCCCCACGATCACCTTCTGCTCAAGTTCCATTGGAGCCCTTTGGTAGCAAGTGACAGAAACCCAAGTCAATGAGCTTAATGAGAGAGAAAGAAAAAGACAAAGGAATGGGGGTTTACACACCCAAAATCAAAAGGGCAAGAATGTCCCAGGGATGACGATGCCCAGGGAACTCAAACATCCAAACACCAAAAAGAAGCTTTCCTTTTCTCCATCACTTATCCCTGCTTTTCTCTGCTGTTCATTTAATTTTCTCCTTCTGCAGACAGACCTCTGTTCAAGTGAGCCAGGGATTTACACCCTTACTGTATTGTGACACAAAAATAAAAGAATTTCTGTCTTCCAACTTCAGATTGGAAAGTTCCCAGCAAAGGCCCTGATTGGTGTGACTTGGTCATCCTTTGGGCCAATCACAGTGGCAAAATACATGTGTTCTTGCAATTGGTCCAGCTTGGTCATGTGCTGAGCACAGACGTGGCAACTGGGAGAAACGTGGTGAGCAGGTGGGTATTACCTAGTTTGTGTCCACATTCACCTATCCCATTTACTACCACCACCTCCACCATGGCCACCATAACTACCACTACCACCAGCACCGCCTCAACTACCACCATCACTATCACTATCCCCATTATCACTATCAGCTCCACCACCATCACCTCCACCACCACCTCCACCATCACCACCAGCACCACCATCTCCACCACCACCATCTCCACTACCACCACCAGCACCACCACTACAACCACCATCACTACCACCATCACCACCACCACAATCTCCACCACCACCACCATCACCACCATCACCACCACCACTATCACCACCACCACCATCACCACCATCACCTCTACCACCACTATCACCACCACAACTATCACCACCATCACCACCACCACCACCACCATCACCATCATCACCACCATCACCATCACCACCACCACCATCACCATCATCACCACCATCACCATCACCACCTTCACCACCATCACCTCCACCACCACCACCACCATCACTATCACGACCATTACCACCATCACCACCATTATTACTCTTTTCCTGAGAATTGTAAGGTGCTGAGCCCTGAACTTCATATTTGGAACCTCAACAAATTTGAATTTGATGAAGATTCCAGCCTTTCAGGAATCTTCCATTTCTGAGAAACTAGAAAGGTGACATGTTCAAGGAGCTTGGCCACAGGATGGGAGCAAAAAGGGAAGTTGTGCGAACAGAGTTCAGCACCTCTGTAGTACTGTCCCTAATTCCTGGGCAGGACCCTGTGTCCAGCCCAGACGGGGAGCCACTCCTTCCCATGTGCCGGGCTCCCACCCTCGCTCAGCACCCACAACGGCCGCAGCCTTCAGCACATCTGCCCCCCCTCCCGGGGATGGGGCCTTGCTTTTGGCCCAGTGCCTCCTGCTCCATCTCCAGGCAAACATCTGTTTCCAGATGTTGTCCCAGAGCCTTATAAAGCTGAGGGAAGACTAAAGTTAACAGAGCCACAGCAAACCTGACTGCAGCATCGAGCTCGTGTCAGGAATGGATTGCTCAAAGAAAGCAAGACCCCTCGTTTCCTGATGGAGGGTGGGGTGTGTGCAAAAGACAAACAGGGCATTTCTCTCTCCAACTTCAGAAATAACTTTAACAAAGCAACAACCTTTAGGAAAAAGAGAAAGGAAAAAAGGCCTTCATAATGAGGTTTACAGGAATAAATGTTCCAGGCGGGCCTGTGTTCACAGCTACTGCTGGAGAAGGAACTAGAGGGCAAAGCATCCTCTGGATTAACTGGCCATTGACTGCAGTCTGGACACTGGGGTAGTCTTGAACTTAGAAGCTGTGCTATGCCTGCTGGAGAAGAGGCCTGGCCCAGCTCTGGCTCTGCCCTAGTGTGCTGTGTGACCTCGGACCACACTCTGACCTCTCTGTGCAGTTTCTGCAGGTGCCATATGCTCATTGAGGCTTGGGTGATTTATCAAGTTTCTTTTGGGCAAGGGGTAGGGATACTCCCCACTTCAAACCAGGAGAGGTGCTCCTAAGGAGAGACTCAATGACTGAGCTCCATAGCCAAGACGAAGACCGTCGCCGTGGTGGTGGGGGTGGGCAGAGGCGGGGATCAGGAGAGCACCCAGAAACACGACACCGTAACTTGTAAACAGGGATCGGCTTCAGTAAACTAATTGTGTTCTTCCTTACCCGTCTGCCATCAACCAGAAACATCTGTCCCTTAACCGCAGTTGCTTGCCTTTCTGACAGCTCTTCCCCCTGCCCCCCCCCCCCCCCCCCCCCCNCCACCTCACGGCCAGGTGTCCTACAGCCAAGCAGGCCCCAATGGCCCCCCCGCCTCGTCCTCCTCTTCCAACTCCTCCTCCTCCTCTTCCTCTCAAGGATCCTACCCATGTTCCCACCATTTCCCCTTCCCCCCCCGCCCCCCCCCCCCGCCCATCAGGGAGAGCCCAAATCCTGGGCTGCTCCTCTGAGCATATGCTTGGGCTGTCCTTCCACCCTCCCTGTGCTGAGGCCCAGATTCCGAGCCCTGTGTGCACAGCTGACAGCTCAGAGGATCTGCCCCTCACTCCCACCCCTCAACTGATTGTTCTTACTCCAAAAAGCTGCAAATGGGACCCGAATGGATGCCTTTGCTCACGGTTTCTGACGTCTGCCGGCAGCACGACTGTCATCATCATCTCTTCTGGATTTTGATCTGTATTAGAGCCTCGCACGCATGATCTAATTTAAGGCTCCATGGTTCCTCTGAGTAGGAATTACCATTCCCCTGCCCCCAGTGGGAGGCTGAGATCCAGAGAGGTAAAGGCACTGAAAGGCACACAGTTTGCACATGAAGAGGCCAGGACTCAGAATTTCAAGGTTTCAGAGATGGTGCTTTATTTCAACTTGACCTGAGCCAGCGGAATGTTTTCACCCTAAGTGCTAACCTCGACTGGTTGATAATAGCTTCCTGCTTTGAGGAGCTTCAGGGGTGTGTGTGCAGTGGTGTTCTGTAGTTGATTAGTGATGTCTGCCCATGGTATGGGAATGGAAGTGTTGGTATGTGTGCTAAACATGACCTGCTCCTGCCACCTGGGAAGAAAGGGATGGAGGATACAGATGTTTGGGGCTGCTGGGGGTCAGGTCAGCAGACATCTCCTGCCTGGCCTCATTCCATCACTGGGCAGACACACCTCTGGGACCCAAGTTCTGCTCACTTGGAGGCTGTTCTGAGTGGTTTCAGGAGCTGGCTCCACTGTTTACTGGCAGTGTGACCTTGGGCGAATAATGTCGCCTCTCTGCACTTGGTTTTAAAATCTGAAATTTTTGATACAGCCCTGGCATAAATCAACCACAAAAGTTTGGAAGTTCTGTTCTATTCTCTGAGCCCTTTTTAAAATCTGGATCCCGCCAGAACCCTGCTCAGGACTCACCTCCTCCAGGAAGCCTTCCTGCATCGTCATCACAGATCCAAGTCTCCATCCATCTCCTCCAAATCCCCAGTCACTCATCTATCTGCCTGTACTTTTGGCCTTCTGCTCACACTGCCTGGCACCGCACATAGGTCCCTACAGGGGCCCCATGGGATTGCAGACTCTCTGAGCACTGACTTCGGGTCTTGCTTCCACCCAGGAACTCAGTAACAGGTGCAGGCTGAATGATGGATCATTGACCTCCACCGTGCCTCCTCTCAGCAGCAGGAATACAGGATTCGAGGGGAGGTGTGAACTCTTGTTTGGTCTTTGTCGTGCGTCCCCAAATCTCTGCAGTTATTATAGCTGCAGTGATGGTCTCATGTTGAGTGCTGACGTGGCACTTAGCGTGACCACTGCATCCAGTCCTCATGGTGGTCCTACGAGACAGGACTTGTTATCCCTCGATTTCAGATCTTAAAACCAGGTGCAGAGAGGCGACATTATTCGCCCAAGGTCACACTGCCAGTAAACAGTGGAGCCAGCTCCCGAAACCACTCGGAACAGCCTCCAAGTGAGCAGAACTTGAGTCCCAGAGGTTCGTCTGCCCGGTGATGGAATGAGGCCAGGTGGGAGATGTCTGCTGGGTTATTCTTGGACCACCTGACAGAGGGATGCGGGCTGTCTGGAGCTGGTCTAGGAAGGGTCTGGGCACTAGGGTGGAGAGTTGGGCATGGCCTTTGCGAACACAGTATGCCCCCCAATCTTGCTTTTTTGAGTCAAATGAACTTACAGACACATCCTACCAAGCATTCTTCTCAGGCTGGGGGAGACAGTTCCATGTGTGGCTTCCAAGGGCACGCACATCCTGGATCAGGCTCTTGGGTCATCTCCTCCCACGAAAATCTGACCTTGGCCATGTGTCTCGTTTGGGCCACACGCTGGACATGGGCAAGTGTCATCCAAGCAGAGGCATCGTGCGCACTCGCCCACTGGCGCTTGTCCTAATGGAATGCTCCCTTTGAAAGACAGCCACATGCTGTAAAGACTCTGGAATGACGAGAAGCCACCTAGAGTGGCCCTCGAAGATGGAGAGGCCACCTAGAATGTCGCAGCCCCAGATGAGCCTGCACCAAGCTTTCCCAGCGCAGCCATGACTCCGTGGAACAGAAGAACCTCTCCGCTGAACCCTACCAACTCACAGAATTGTGAGAAGCAGGAAATCATTCTGTGGAAGGCACTAAGTCTTGGGGTGGTGTGTTATGCAGCTACAGACAGCTGCAGTCTTGTCCTGGGTCACGGCCACACTCACTCCCAGACACGGGTGGGATCCCATCCGCTCAGAAGGAGGCATGTGTTCCTGGGCGCACATCTGGACCAAAGCCAGTTATAGGCGCAGAGCTCAGCACACGCCCCCTTCTGGGCACATGCATGGGTGCCCACCGCCCCCTCCCCCCCACACACACACTGGGAGTGGCTTGGAGACAGCCCATCAGGCCCCACGGGGCAGCTCTTCTCGGCCACCGCATCTGCACTGGCCTGCGTGTGCCCTCCCGTGCGCGGGTGTGGAAATGAGCGTGACGTCACGCGCCCCGGCACACAAGAGCCCATAAAGGCGAGTACCCGCGGTGAGAGCCGAGCTAGACGGCAGCCGGGGTCACACCCGCCCCCAGACGCGCGCGCAGTGGATCACGGCCCGAAACCACGTGCGCCCGAGCCCTGCGGCGGCTGGAAGGGGCCCCTGGCCATGTCATCAGCGCGGCCCCCGCACCTGGCCCCGCTCTCTACTTAATGAGCAAGTTTGTTTTGGCCCCGGTTAACAAGGCTCCCCAGGCCCCCTGGGCCGGCGGCCCCCCCCACCCCCCGCACATCTGCAGCCCCTGCCCCTTGACCCCCATCCCCTGCTCCGCAGCCACAGCCGGTGAACGGATTGGCGTGGCGGTGTGGGAAGGAAGTGGGGACTCAGGAAAAGGCATTTCCAAATGTCTGATCTGCAGCTCCAAGCAGGGGCCCTGGGCTGGCCCCCAAACCCCAAAGCGCTCTCCCCAGAGATACTGCACGCTACCGTACTCTAACCGGGGAAACGTTTCATTCAAAGCTTGTGCAAAGGCGGGATTGGCCTCTGGAGCCCAAGAGAACTGTTTTGCTCACCTTCTCTCTACCCAGAGCCTGAGCTCAGCTCAGGCTCTCTGGGAGCTGGGCCTCCCAATACCTGGGGCAGGGGCACAGGCCCTAAGTGGCTGCCCTTCGCCCTAGGGACAAAGTCCAAACCTTTCATCTTGCCCACCTCTTCACCCTAAGCCCTTACTCTTCCGCACTGCGTACTTCAAGCCCGGTGGGCCACTCACAGTTTCCCCAAAGCGACATGCACCTTCTTACCTCCGGGCCTTTGCACAGACGGATCCTTCTGCTCGGCAAACCCTCCCCACATCACAGTATCCGACTGACCTGGCTCATCCTTAGGCTCCACCCCCAAGCCTCTGAGGGCCTCCTCTTCTATGCTCGCTATGACCTGCATTGTAGCACTGCCCCTGTGCACCTCCACCAAGGGCCTGCCACATGGCACGGGCATGTCCCCAACACCAGCAGGGGGCCTGGCAACAGAAAGCACCCATGAATATTCGCTGAGTGGATGAATTTTTAAGCTGGGAAGGCCTTTAGCCATCCCAGTTCTCCTTTCCCTCCCTTGCCTGTCAACCTCTAAATCTTTTTTTTTTTAAAGATTTTATTTATTTATTTGACACAGAGAGAGAGATCACAAGGAGGCAGAGAGGCAGGTAGAGGGAGAGAGAGGAGGAAGCAGGCTCCCCGCCACCGCCACGCAGAGAGCCCGATGTGGGGCTCGATCCCAGGACCCTGAGATCATGATCTGAGCCGAAGGCAGAGGCTTTAACCCACTGAGCCACCCAGGCGCCCCTCAACCTCTAAATCTTAAGAGGAAGCAGAAGCACAGGGTAAGCAATAAGGTGGGAAGAGAGCAGGAACCGGAACTCACCCGTCGTCCATTCATTTGCACATTCGCTCAAATGGCATCTCTCCGGCAGCTACGCTGTGCCGAGTGCTGAGCACACAGGGATAAACACAGTCGACCCCTGCTCCCTAGAAACTTATAGCCTAGGGGATAGGGCAACCACAGGTCATAGGACATGGTTTAGGTGACACAAGACAGACCAGAATAGCAGGGGCTCAAATGAGACAGGTTACTTCTCCTTCACATGGAAGTCTAGGCTTGTCTGGCAACCCGATCCCACAAAGCCCCCGGGGGCCCAGGCCCCTTCTATCTCGTTGCTCGCTGCATGCAAGCGTCAGAAACAGAGCTGGGAGGTGTGCTATCTGTGCCAGGGATCCCAAAGCCTGGGAGAGAAGTAAGCAACAGGGAGTGCGCTGTGCATGGGGAATGTTCTGGCAGGTCCCGAGCCAGGCCGCCTTGGGCTCAGCTTCCCAGTTCCGGCTACTATGCAGGAAAGTTGGGTCGGTTCAGACGCTAGGCGTGGGACAGGCGGTGGGAGCAGAGGAATCCCAGAGGAGGAACCAAACTGAAAGAAACTAAGGAGGTAGAATCAACAGGACTTGACCCCAAATGGATAAAGGACATAAGGGCGAGGGAGAAGACACCCATCCAGCCTGAGCAGCAGGAGGATGCCAATGCCACATGCCAGGAGAATGACAGGGAGAAGGAACAGGGGACGCTGCATATGAGGTGCGCTGGTGGAGAGCGGAGCTCCTGATGAGCTGTCAGGAAGCAGCTGGAGGCGGGTGAGGCGTGCTGGGTGCGGGCTGTGGGCTTGCGCTGGACAGTCATCCTGAGCTAGCAAAACCTGGAGCTCCGGAGGGACCTGCTCACCCCAGGGGAAGAGCTCAGGGCAGTGACTTTCTGCCCTGTGTGTACACCCCAATGTGTCGGGGAACTTCTATAAACAGGATGGGAGGTTGGGATTCCCTGTTCCTCTACTCTGACCACAAAGAGTTTCTGACTCACTCTCTAAGGTGGGGACCCCTCTCTGCGACTCTTGGTTCTTTTCCTTGTGAGAGAAGAAACCCAGCTCAAACTAGCTTGAGCAAAAATGACTCTTGTCATGAAAAAGTGCCGGCATGGATGAGCTTCAGGCACAGTTTGATCCAAGCGTTTAACGTCTTCAGGACTCAGTCTCTCTGCGCCTCTGCTTGCCTCTGTGCTCGCTTCATTTTCACGCAAGATCTTTATAAACTGTGGCAAGATGCCTCCCGCAGCTCTGGTTGGTATCTTCTTAGAAAGCCCTTCCCAATCCTAGAAGATAAGAGCCCGGCATGAGGTTAGTCACATCGGAGCCACATGGACTGGGAATAAGGGGTCCCTCAGGGGAAACTGAGCCACAGTTATGGGGAGAAATGAGAATAGGGTCTGGAGATAAAATAATAGGCACTCCCGTGACCTCTATGGGTGATTCTGATGTGCAGTCAGATTAAGAGCTGTGGGGAGTACAGCCTAGCAGAGACTCTGACTGTCCTGAGGAGATGTAATCCCCATTTTTGATCCGGGGAGTGGAAGAGGAGTCTTCAGGAAGGACTAAAACTCAGGCCGGAGAGAAAGGAGTAGACAGGCAGTGGGCTCTCAGAAGCTGCGATGGAAAGAGCTTCAGCAGTGGGAAGTTGACTTGTCAAAGCCCCAGGCGAGAAGAGGAGTGGGGTTTGTGCACTAAAATTGGGCTTGGGGCAAATGACTGGATGTTCAGGAGCAGAGAGCTGGTGACTGAAGGGTACACGTTCTGGCAGAAAGTCCAGCAGGAGCAAATACGTGGAAGCAGAAAAACACAGAAAATCCTTGATGAACAGCACGGCCCATGTGCACGGGGCATTTTTTCTTAACTATCTATCCCGGTACCCAGAATATCTGTTTTTCTCTAGGAGTAGAAGCATGACCACAGAGCAAGGTCAAACTCTTTGGGTTAAAGTTGAAAGCCTTCTTCTTGCTACAAACAAGAAAGTCTTTCTGAGCCACAGGATCCCTTCCCCTCTTCCTGGGAATCCCCGAAGCACTTTCTTGTGGCCTGTGCACTGTTTTGTGGATTTTCACTGTTCCGCCTCATGCGGCAGTTGTTTTTGAACACATCCAATCTTTCCCGCTGGGTTTTGAGCTCCTGGAAAGTCACATCTACTCAGCCCCTTGTCCCTGGGTCCCGGGCCCCATTTCTGCAGAAAGAGCATTCAGGATAAGCCCAGTTAGTCTGTGCCTCTGCTAGGCAGTGCTTCCCCGGGAGGCGGAATTCCCCAGAACATGCAGGCAGAAGGGAAGAGACATCTGGGCCTAGGGCCCCCCCCCCCCCCCCC
>LNAC01000047.1:4950733-5068159 GCA_002007465.1 Ailurus styani | reverse complement strand
GACCAACTGCTGGATGAGGTCTGTGCTCTTTGTTGCTGGCTCCTACCCCTCCCCGCGGCGCCCCCTCGCGCAGCCTCCGAACTTTCGACCGGCGGGCGCCCGCGGGTGCTTGCTGGGCCCCGAGCGGCGCGGTGCGCGCGGGTCCCCGGCGGCTGTCTGCGGGGTTTGCGGGGGAGGGGGGTGTGGGGACGGACGCGGCCCTGCGGGGACTCGGGGGACCCGGAGGAGCCCGGCGGCTTGCGTGGGACCTCTCGGCTCCCGCGGCCGGCAGGCGACACCCCCCTTCCCAGGTCCCGCGCTGAGAGCGCCCGGGCGCGCGGGGCAGGTGGAGGAAGGCAAAGCGCGCGGAGGCTGCCAGGCCCCGCTTCTTCCTCCCGGCAGCCCGCCAGGGCGGTGTGACAGCCGCCCAGCGCCCACGCGGCGGGACGTGTGCCCGGTGGCCCTGGCTGAGCTCGCCGGGCCCCCGCGGCCCTCGGATCCATCCCTTGAGGATCGGCGCTGCCTGACTTTCATTGCCATGTTCAGCTGGGAAGAGAGAGCAGGGGAGTGAGTCATCCGGGGGGTTGAGGGGGACAGCCGGGGCTGTTCTTGCAGGGAGCGGTGTCCTGGTCCCTGCCCACTGCCCCAGACCGGGTGTGGGTCTCCCTGGTTCTGCTGTCCTTGGGCGCCTCTTGTTTCTAAGCCTCGTTTCCTAGCTCTAGTCCCCCGGATGGTCCCCATCATTGTGTGTTTGTGTGGTTTTCTGGGAAAAGGATGCTGAGTTTGCCCCCTTCTGATAGGTCCTTGGACCTAAGTGGCTTAGAAGCCATTAGTGTTTCTTAGCCACGGCAATCTCAGGAGTACATGGAGAGAGCTCTCCCTCCCCAGGAAGGAGGGACAGGCCGTCTCGTTGTGCCACCAGAGGAAGAGCCGGCCGGTGCGAGTGGGAGTCCTGGTGACTTAGGAGAGTCTGCACAGCACAAGGGATCCAGGGCTCAAGTGAAGGAGAGGACCCATGGGCGGGGGGGCTGTGGTGGTCTGGGAAGAGGTTCTGGAGCAGGCTGGCCGTGGAAGGTTTCCCGGAGGAAGAACTGGGAGGGGACATCTTACTCGGTCGGAGGTGGTGTGGAACAGTAAAGAGCAGGGAGGAGGTTTTTGTCCGCACTCTGCTACTCAGAAGCTGTGTGACCTGCAGCAAATACTCTCACCTCTCTGAGCTCGCAAACTGGCTGTGACGGTGGTTGGCGTCGGAACCCGGTTCTAACTGTGGTGGGTGCTGTGGCCATTCTGGCACGAGGCTCCTCCAGGGCCCTGCGGCTGGGCTCCTCTTGGGTTCCACGGCCAGGCAAAGGCTGCTAGTTGCCCAGGCAGCTCTCTGGTGTGGTCAAGGAGAGGGGGTCCCAGGACCAGAGCAGAGAGGGTGGTCCCGGTGCTGCTGGGAGCTCATTCCCATGCCCCGCCAGGACCCAGGGGATCCAGGATTCTGCCAGGCCACCCACAAGTCCCCTGGGAAGTGTCTGGGCTCAACAGCGTGAGCCTGCGGCCTCTGCCAGCTGTCTGAGAGTACACAGGGGCTGGCTGGGTGGTGGAGGTGGAGTTAGGGCAGTGAGAGCTTCCCCCCCCCCCCCCAGGGGCCCTGGCTGCGGAGGGGCAAGCATTTGACCCCGAGAGCTCTGCTCAGGGCCTCTCTCCATCGTCTCCCTTCCCTGGCCCCTGCTACTGGCGAGGGCATGCCCCAGATCTTTGCTTCCTCCCCTTGAGACTTAGCCCTGTCAAGTCTCATGCTCGCAGGGCCTGGGGGCGGGCAGTGTTATGGGCTGTGCTGATTCCTTGTCTGCAAACCGAAGCTTCCAGTAAACCCACAGACTTCTCTCATCTGCCCGAGCATCTGAACTGACCCCATCTTACAGATGGAGAGATGGAGGCCCACGGAGGGACCATGGGTTACCCTGGCCACATGGTGAGATCCAGAACTAGAACCTAAGCTCCCGACTCCCCCTTCCAGGGCTTTTCACTACGTCCTGCCGCCTTCAGTCAGGCAGACAGCAAATGTTTCCTGAGAGCCGGCTGTGGATCAGGCATTGTGGGGGACACACTTCTGCCCTCCTAAACTCACAGACAAATGGGGCACAAAGAAGGCCCTAGGGGCGACCCTGTCGTGTGATGGGAGACGAGGAGGTCTGGGGAATGTATTAACATGTAACATACATGACGGCAGTGGCTTCCTGGGAAAGTGATTTTCGAGTGGTGTTTAAAGAGTGAATCGGAGTCTTCCAGGCCACAGGGGATGAGAGGAGGGGCCTTGTTCCAAGGCACAAGGGGAATAGCTTCTGAAGGTTGGAAGCCAGACGGGGGGGTTGGCCTTGGGGAACGGCGTGGTAGAAGATTGGGCTGGAAAGAGCCAGGGCGCCTGTGTCAACAGGGGCCTCGGTGACTGTTAGGAAGAGCACCGGGGAGCCAGGGAAGGGCTTGAGGAGGGCAGTTGTGTCCCTAGAATGGGAGGGAGAGCAGAGCAGGAAGGACGAACGAGAGGCCGGCACGGGCCACAGAGGGCTGGGTAGGGACAGAGTGGGGTGAATGGGAACGGAGCTACAGTGGGGGCCGCTGAGGTCAGTAGCCGAGGGCCCTGGGGCCAGAGGGAGGGCCGGTTCTGGGGGTGGAGGGGGTGGGCAGCCTCCTCTGGGGGGAGGTGGCCCTGGGAGGCATCCCCCAGATGGGGCCTACGGTCCGGGGCTTCATGAAGGGGCACTCGAAGGGCTGCCCTGTCCCATACAATTACACGTGACTCATTATCCTTGCACGAAGTCAAATCAAATACAATTTTAAATTAAGTTTATCTGTCAACTGGCCTCCTTTCAGGTCAGTGCTCAAGAGACACCCAAGGCCCGTGGCTACCAGTTCAACCGTGCAGATTTGGAATGTTTGCACCGTGGTAGAAAGTTCTATGGGACAGCACTGCACTAGCAGCGAGCCACTGCTGGGCCAGGGAGCGTGTCTCCCAGCAAGTCAAGGCCTCCCTCTGCCCTCGGCCTTCCCTTTCCTACGTGTGTGCTCTCCCAGGGGCAGGGCAAAAGTGAGGAAGGGGAGGGGCAGAGAAGGGAGAGGGTTGACCAGAGGCGCTCCCAGTGAGAAGAAAGGGCAGGGAGCCGGGGAGGCAGTTTTGTTAACAGAGCGATTCTGTGACGCGGACAGGCCGAGGGTTCCTGCTCCAAAGATGCACGGTCATCCCATGAGTGTAGGGGCCCCAAACCAGGACTCTGGCCCGGCTTTGCCAGCCATATGGTCTTCGGCAAGCCATGCCACCGCCCAACCTCAGGTTCCTTCTTTTGGGGGTGCTGTCAGAATCTCGGGATATGGCAGGTAGGAGGATGCACTAGAAGGTTCCACCACCAAAGGCCATGCCCAGAACGGTATGAGTGCTCCCAGGGGGCTCCCGACCATCCGGGGCAGGCAAGCCATCCTGGAGCAGGTGGGCAGGAGAGTCCTGGGAAGCCCTCGGCCTGCTCGGTGGTCTGGAGGCAGGAACCTGGGGGCACAGGCCCACCACCCGTCCCAGTGGGGAAAGCAGCGTGCTGGGCAGAGACCACATCTGGGAGACGGCCGAATGCCAGGCCGAGGAGACCCCGTGGGAGAGGAGCCTGGAAGGGGGCAGGCCAGAGGCAGATGGAAGCAGAAGGCCTGGCTCGGAGGGGCCTGACCCCTGGGAGGGGAGGGTCAGGGCGGGGAGAAGAGGATGGGGGCAGGGAGCCAGCTTGCAGGGAGCTGGCAGCATGGCTTCCAGACCTCAGGCCCCCCCTCTTCCCCCATCGGTGCCTCTCTCCAGGGCTGGGACCCCTAATGAGCGCTCCAGCTGCTCGTTGCTTGCTTTGCTCGCTGTGAAGAAAAGAACTGGAATGTCCCAAACGGAGGAAATCAGATGTCACCCAGGGCTGGGCAGTGGGCGTGCTGTGAAAGAGAAGGGACTGAGGTTGAGAATAGCCAAATCCATGTTGTCGGCCAAGGGGCGGGGGTGGCAATGGGTGTCAGCAGCCCCCTTCCAGGTGGGCAGTGGGGGATGCCAGGCAGACTCCCCTTCCCATTCCTCTGATGGGAGGGTCTCACGTTGATATGGTACATACAGCAGCCCATGCTGTGCGTGATTATCTCTTCCACTCCTCGCAGCCTCCCTAGGGATGGAGGCTCTCATCGCCCCATTTTACCGATGAGAAGACCGATGTCACTGGACCCTCCATCCTGCTGTCTGTGATCCAATCCTTTGGGTGTCAAGGGCATTTTCCCCCCCTAGGTGTTCAAGATCTAGAGCAATTTCATGACTCTCAGTTAAAGGAAAGATACAGAGCAATATTTATTACAGATAAGGCTAGGGAGCGTTGTTAACGTTTTACAGCTTCTCCGAAGGCCTTCAGACTAGCAGGTAGCTCTGAACCAAACTGAAGGCCTCATTAAGGAGCCACCCGTCATGGGAAGTTGGTGGGAAAGTCGAAGCATCAGCGATGCCTTGTGTCTTAAGCATAGTCTCACCGTTGGACACTCTTGGAAAGATGCCTCTATTCCCTGACTCCTGATCATTTTCCACTTGCCCCAGCGCCCTCTGGAAAGCCTTCCCCAGACCTCTCCAACCCCCAGTGGGGCTCTCTCCCTGCCCTGACTTCCTGCAGAACTTGCTGCCACGCCAGACGTCTAGCTCAGAGAAGGAAAATGTAGACAAAGCGTGTGCTGACTTCTCTTGTCTCAGAACCCTCACTGCACTCCCCGTGAGCCCAGATGGACCTCAGAATCCTTCTCAACACAGCCCTCCAGACCGCCATTCCCTCTCTATTAGAGTCAATGCCCGTCTCTTTGCCATCCATGGCTCGGCCTCAAGGACGCGGTACAGTTTGTTTTCCTCTCTATTGCCTTTAAATAACTTGTCTCAGCATTTGATCACACCCAATCCAGGGGCCGGGGGAAGGGCTCACAGTCACCGGGTCCCTTACTGAGCCTAACCCGGGACTTTGCTCACCACTTCGTTGCTGGTTTAAGGTCCCTCTGCTGGGGGTTGGTGAAGCCCAGACCCGGCTGTGGGCTCAGCATTGGCTCCGGGGCACATGGTAGAGGTGGGTGTTTGCCAGCAACCAGCAGAGAGGAAAGGACAGCCTCCTCCCAAGTCAGGGCTGCTCCCCGGGGCTGGCTAGGAGAGTGGAGAAGGCTCAGGGGTCTGCATTCCCGCCGGGACAGAGTGGCGGCGGGGCGGGGGGGTCCATCCTGTTCCATTCCAAACTCCCAACGGTCGGGAGCTTCCTCTTCACCTGCCCAGGCTGCCTGGCACATTTTTCATTTGGGCAAGAGTCCAGTGGGCAACCCAGAGCATGTGATGTCACTTGGACCTCTACCTCTAAGTGGTCATGTGACCTGAGCTCCAGTGTGCTGATCTGGAAAATGGGGTTGCCAACATCCTCCTTACAGGGTGGTTGTGGGATTAAATGAAACCATTCAGTTCGCAGCAGCTGTAATCATGACCACCTCCCTCAGCATCAGAGGAGGAGGTAAGATGGGGCTGTACCTTGTCCATAGATATTATTAATACCTAATATCTATTGAGTTCTGTTCAAAGATTTCTACCCTCTGTTGATTCATTTAATTCTCAGAATGATCCCCTGAAGTGGTTATAGATCAATATTTTTTTCCTATTTTCTACTTTATTTTATATTCTTAGGACAGAAAACTGGAGGCCCAGAGAAGTTAAGTGACTTTCCCAAGGTCACACAGCTCGTAAGTAGCAGAGCCGGACCTTGAACCCAAACAGCCTGGCCCCAGAGCTGCCACTCCAAAGCCACTAGCATACACCATCTGTATAAAGTGCCGTCCCCTACTAGGACAGCTGAGGCAGGTCATACAGACCAGGGGCTAGGGAGCGATTCACTCTGGTTCAGCTCCCACAGAGCTGGCTTTGGCCGAACTGACTTGACCTCAGGCCGCCGTTACCATCTTTGCTACGAAGTGACATGGGGGATGCTGTTTGTGACATCAGGCCTCAGTGAGGAGGACCCTTAAGAAAACCCATGTCCAGCCTTGGTTTCCGGAATGCTTGGCTTCTCCGGAGGGATGGATCGGGTCTTGTCTCTTGGACACCGATAGCTTAGCACCAAATCCAGGTTTCACCCCGTGGCCCAGGCTAGTCCTTCCGGCAGAAGTTTCTGCCTACCCCCCAACCCCAATCCCCATTGACCACCCTGCCTTTGCGTGCTCTCTGTTCCCCTTACCTCCCCACTGCCTTACGGTATCATCCGTGTCTGGCTGGCTGTCCGTGCAGCCGCCCGAGTGTCTCCTTTTGGAGCAAGTCAGGAGGACAACCTCTGCAACAGCTAAACTCTTTAAAGTCACTCTCCCCTCCTCGAATCGCACCCCCCCCCCCATGGACCCGGCCCAGCTCCCTGGGGAGCACAACACACCGAGGCCGAGGCCGATCCCCTGTCCCAAACCCCAAGTGAATCCCTGTGGCCAGGGTCTTGCGGTGGGCTGTCTCACAAGCCCCAGGGGCTGCAGCCCGGAGACAGCGGGAGGCAGAATCCAGCTGCGGCCTGGAGCCAGGGCATCACGTGGTCTGACCCCAGACCCCTGCCCCGGGTCTGAGCAGCCCTGAGAGGCTGGTGCCGGCGGTCACGAGGATCACAGGACATGTCAGTAAAAAGCGCTACCATGCGCGACCCCTTAAGGAAAGGGGTCGATTCGGATTTGGGGGTTTGGAGTTTGTTCTGTTTTGTTTTTGAAAAATCAAATGAGTGGCGGGTTTGCCATCCCGGAGGAAGGTTTCAGAATTCTCGAGAATCCTCCCCCCTCTTTTAGTGGGGCTATGCCCCTTTCCGAAGCTGCTTGCTGAGTCCTCAGGTCGTAAAGGAGGGCTGCAGGCTTTTCCGAGGGAAACTGAGGCCGGGATCCGGGGAGGGCCTGGGAGGGCCGGGCAGACAGGGGTCCCCGGCCCCCCTGGGTGTGTTCGGTGCTTCCGGCACATCCTGGCAGGAGCTCCATCTGCATGCCAAATGCCCCCTGCCCTGGGTGGGGGCCTCCCTGCAGAAAATTCTTTGTGTCCAAAAGGGTGGGGACGGGTTGCCGGCAGCAGGGGCTCCCCTTCAAAGGGCAAGGGCAGGCCGCACACAGAGGGGAGGCGCTGCCTGCCTGAGAGGCGGGAGCAGCCTTCCAGGGCCCCGTCTCCTCTCCGAGAGCTTATTGTGGGCTTTCCCGCAGCCCCACGTGGCTAGAGGCCACACAGCCTGGACCTCTGCTGCCTCTTCACCGCCCTTTCTTCCCCTCACCACCCCTGCCCACCCCAGCGGCTGGCTTCCTCAGTGCCCCCAGGCCCTTTGCTCAGCCATTCCGCATCCAGTCCGCCCTCCCGCCGCGAGGCTCCTGCCTCCGTTGGCTCAGGTTAGCTCAGTTCCGGCAGGGCGGGCCTGCTGCCCTCAGACACGTGTTCCCAGGATGGCCGTCGCGGAGCCCAGGGTTCTGCCATCCAGCGGACTCCACGCCTGCACTTGCCTGTGGTCCTGCAGACGCTGGGGAAGGGCCCTCTCAGGCTGTCACTGGGAGGTGTTCCGCATCGGGTCTCGCTCGGACTCGGTGGCCCAGAGGGCAGGATGGGACGGGGGACCTCTGGGGACAAGGATGCAGGAAGGGGGCTGGGTAAAGGGGTATGAGCTGCGGCTCTTCCGGGAAGAGCCTTGGTCTCTGTGAGTAGGCCTTTGTAGTTTCCTCGGGGTAGGGGGAGAGCCAGAGATATGGGAGGTCAGAGGGTGGTCCTGCTACCTCCAGCCTCTCCCCCATGCCATAGAATGAGAGTATTGGAAGAAAGGGAGCTATGAACTATACCAGGAATTCCCCCACAATATCCCTGGTTCTCAGGCTTACACACTTACAGTGACAGGGAGCTCACTACCTAATGCTGCTGACTGTTCCAGCTGTCATGTGTGTGTTTTCATCTTGTCAGGGCACCAGACCCTTCCTGACACTTAGCACCCCACCCCTCCAGCATGTCTGGAAAGCACCTCAAACCCAATGTGCTAAACTGACCAGAAATCCCGCCCCTTCCCAGCACCCCTGCATCTGGGGAAGGGCTGGCCTCATCTGGGGAACTCCAGGCCCTGCCACCTGCACCATTCGGCCTCCTGCAGACCTGTCCCCTTCTCTCCATCGCTGCGCGCCCTTCCCCAGCCGGCTACCTCTACCCGTGGACTCCCGGACTGCAGCGGGAGGCTCCCAACTCACCTGTCCCGGTTCACTCTGCCCTGTCCCTTTCAGCGTCCACACAGCAGCTGGGGTGATCTTTCAAAAGCTCTAAATACAGTCACCACATTCCCCTAATTACAGCTCTTCAGTAACTTCTTATTGTCCTCAGGGCAGAGACTAAATATCTTAATGTGGTCCAAGAGGCCTGAAGAGCTCAGGCCCTTGCCCCCCCATCCTCTTGCCTCAGGCCCCCCCCTCTTTCAGAGTCCAGCCACATGGCCATAACGTGTCATAGCTAGGAGCGCAGACACTGGAGCCAGACTGCTGGGTTCAAGTCCAGCTCTGCTAGTTCCTGGCTGTGTGATGTTGGGTGAGTTGCTTAACCTCTCTGTGCTTTGGGTTGTTCCTCTAAAAAATGGGGTGATGATAATAAAGAGTATCTCCCTCTTATCGAGTGCTGCTTTGAGAATTTAAAAAGGTAAAAAGAGCACTTTGTGCTGTGCCTGGCCTTCTAGTGATCGGTACAGCCGAGTCCTGGAAGGAGGCTTTCTGGCTTCCTGGTTCAGATCTCCACCCCTCCTGGTTGCCTGTCCTCATGCAAGTCAGTCCACCACTCCCTGTCTCGGGTTCCTCCTTCACATTTGGTTGCTGGGAGTGCTAAATGCATTCATCTAGGCAGGGGCCCTGCCTGTTTCATAAGAAGCTCATGATGGTGTCAGGTGTCAGCCGTTTTCCCTGCATCTGGGTCCTCCCTTGAGTTAGTGGCTGGTTACCCTCAGGTCTGGGCCCTGCCAGTCACTGCCCCATGACAAACCAGCCTGGAGAGCCTCCCCCACTGCTTGATGACAGCAGCTGCTGCTTCTTGGCGTGTGTGGTTTGTAGACAGTGTGCCCCTGCCTGGAGAGTACGGGCCACGGGCAGCCTCGTGTCTGCTCTCCTCCGGCACATCCCGGCACTTGGCACGGCTCTGCTCTGCATAGATGCTCAACTCCCGTTTGCTGCAAGGAGGGAAGGAGGGAAGAGGCTCCTGGCTTCCATTCCAGCGGTCTCACCCCAGCCCCTCCCTGCTCCGTGTCGGAGACCCTGCTTCATCCTGCACCAGGCCCCGAGACAACCCCAGGCCCTTTGAACCTGTTGGTCCCAGGCCCCGAGACCGCCTGGCTCCCACCCACATCCACACAGTTCCAGGGCCCCACTCCTTGACTCCCTGAGACAGCAGCAGGGCCGGAGGTTAGCTGAAAGGAAGGACCTTCTCATAGGAAGGCCGGAAAGCTCACACAGGGACATTCACCTCCTTCTCCCGACCTCTCTGATCTGCAGACCCCGGAGCGATGCCACACTGTGGGTCTGGTGAAATGGGGGGCAGAGGCAGCCCGCGGCATCTGGCCGACCCTCGGGCCCCCGTGTCATGGCCCTGGGAGTCTGTGACCGGATGCCAGGTCTGCGGCACACAGAGAATTGTGGAGGGAGGAAGAGGACAGTTCCCCAGGAACAACCCCTGGCGCCCCTCCTGGCCCCCTGGGCCGACCGGGAGAGTCCAGTTTGGGTGGATGTGGGTTGAGCGTCTCAATTTCCTCCGTTTTGATTTCCCTACGCTGATCTGCCCGTGCTCCAGGGCAGGCAGCCGCCCATGGGCCTGTCCCCTTAACAAAGCCCATCTGTGGGGCCAGCGCCCTCCTGCCATCCTGGCGATTGGGCCCAGGGGCTGGATCTGCTCAGCTTCCGTCCTGCCTCGGAGCCTTTGCTCCGCACCAGAATGCCCTCCCTCTCCCATCTCCATCGATCCAAACGCTGCCGAAGACTGCGTCCCTCTAGCACCTGGAGGATGGGGGCTAGGGGGCAGACCTCAAAGTGATTAATTCAGTGCAAGTGTGAATCCAAACGCCAGACCAGGCCCTGCCTTCAAAAAACAGGCTCGGTCTCTGCCAGGGTACTGGCCCCGCAGTGAGGCACGGGGTAGTGCAAAGGGCTCTAGCATCGGGCATCGGGCACCGCTCTGTGCCAGGCCTTGTAACCAGACGCTGCTGCAGGGACTGGCGCTCCGCTCAGTGCTCATTTCAACGGGCAGCTCCTTCTTTCAGCCTCTAGTCGTCAAGGTCCAAGGGCAGGGTGGCAGGCAGGAAGGACCCTCGTTCACCCTCCCTCTTCCAGGAAGAGGGGTTCAGAGTTTCCCAGGAACCAGGACACCGCAGGAGACTTGACCACAGGTCCCCAGCAGTGCCTGAGGCCGGGCCAGCCTCACCATGGCAGATGGGAGGAGATAGGCCTGGGGCCAGCTCGAGAGAGAAGGGGCCTTCCCCCGGCCACCAAGAAAAACAAGCAGGCTAGCAGGTGCTCAGCTTCTCCACATCTGGACACTCTTTTTGCCTTTTGGTCTCATCTCGTTTTATCTGTCCTGTGTAGTCCAGTGAAAAGCTGATATTAGCCCTATTTTATAGATGAGGACATCGAGGTCTGGAGGGATTGCCTCTCTTGCTTAATACGCAGCGGGACAGCCCGGAACGGGCCCCAGGGTCCTCGTACTCCCAGATGTGGTTACGCACACCTGTATCAGCACTGTCCGGCTCCACGTGCAGTGGATCCTTCAGCAGAGTCTGAGGCCATCTGGGCCAACCCAAAATAGGGTCCTACCACAGCCTCCAAGGGCAGGGGGTTCTGATATGAGTCATATGCTAATAATATAAAAAATTCACTATTAAATGACATTTTCCACCAAAATACTTAGCACAGTGCCTGACCTATACTACTCCGTCTGTGTAGCTATTATTATTAATGGTGACTTATTTAATAATTCCTCCTGGTAAATGCTTTATGGTTTCCAAGGCACTTTGCACAGCAACACTGAGGCGGTTGGCTGGTGGGCAAGAGCCCCATTTTACAGATTTCCCCAGAGGGGAGGAACCAAGTTCAAGGTCCCAGCTGGATCTGGGCTCCATCCTCCACACTATGACTTGGACCCTTACCTATTACAGAGGCCCGGGTAGAGTCTGAGCCCTTTAAGGGCCCTGGGACCAAGCGCGGGGAGGGAGTGGCCCCGAAACCCAAGGCCAGGCCTCTCTGCATTCCCTGGGGGAGTGAGTAGCCGCCTGGCGTTTTCCCTTTGATACTGATACAGGCATTTTAATAGCTGCAGAGATCAGGCGGGTGCTGTCCTGCAGGGCATTCCAGGAGGCCCTGGCCGCCAGCAGCAGGGGAGTGGGAAGGCTGCTCTGTCCAGGGCGGCTGGGAGGCCATAGACCGGGGCCTTAGAAGGTTTTCCACTGGCCCCTGAGCCCCAGCCTGTGCATGTCCCACCAGGAGTCTCAAACTGTGATGCCTAAGGGGTCCAGGCTGGTGGGCCAAAGTAGGTGAAGCTGGCCAGGGGGAGGGTATAATGGTACACATGCTGCCCCCCACCCCCCGCTAGCCAGGACAGCCGTCCCTCAGCACCGCCCACTCATCACCATGGCCCAGTATTGCCAGATCCTTCCATTGTACAGGAGATACTGGAAACCCAGACCTCTCTGGGAATTCTCCTGGTTTGTAAGCAACCGCCATTTACTGAACACCTACTATATGACAGACCTTGTTCCGGGCACAGGGGAGATGCCTGTGAATAAAACAGACCTAAAGATCCATGTCGTGTGGAGCTTACCTTCTCGTGATGTGGGTAGACAGTAAGCGAGATAAATGAATCAATAATAATACAACAAAATCCAGAGGAAAAAAATGAAACAGGGAAGGAGGAATTGTAAGTATATTGCAGGGGGGTGATGGGGGCAGAGGAGGTCTCACTGAGTGCGAGAGGGTGGTTAGCCAGGAAACAAATATCCTAGGCAGGCAGGCCAGCAAGTTCAAAGGCCCTGAGGTAGGAGAAAGCCTGGCATGTGCAGAAGCATCTAGGAGGCCTGTGTGGCCCCCTGGCGGCCGTGTTGAGAATGCTCTCTGGGGCAAAGGCAGGGGAACCCATCAGAAGGCTATCGCGTGACTGGGCCAGAGAGGACCAGACTTGAACTAAATGTAGTGTAGAGGCGGCAAAAAGGCATCAGATCCTGGATTTGTCTAGAAAGCAGAGAGCAGGAGTTGTTGACCAAATGGGTGTGGAGAGAGAGAGAAGAAGGCATCGCCGATGATCTCGAGAGTCTGGCAAGATGGAGTCGCCATTCCCTGGGACGAGGAAGACAACAGAGGGGCAGGCTGGGGGAGTGGGGACAGACTACGAGGAGCCCGGTTTTGCCGAGCTGATTTTGAGATCCTATCAACAGAGATGTCAAGGAGGCTGCTGGATACGTGCATCTGGCTCTGGAGGAAGATCCGGGTTAGGGGTGCAGGGAGCATGGGCATTGTCACGTACAGATGGCGTTGAAGACATGAGGCAGGGTGAGGGTCCCCAGGAGCCAGAGCAGAAGGGCACTGTGACCTCCGCACAGATGAGAAGCAACCAGCAGAGGAGACAGAGGGAGCACGGAGTGGCAGGAGGGAAACTGGGAGAGGGGCCTCCTGGCAGGCCAGGGAAGAGAGTGTCAGGGGGAAGGCAGGGCCAGCAAACGCCGTGGCAGGCTGGGAGAAGGACCGTCCCCTGGGCTTAGCAGCACCGAGGTCACTGGTGAGCTGGGGGAAAGCACTGGGCGGAGGGCACGTAGGAGCTGGTGGGAGTGCTCCCGGAGAGAGAGGAGGAGTCTGCCAGGAGAGAGCTTGGCCAAGAGGGGGTGTCCTTTTCCTTTCTTTCCATGGTGGGAGGAACACCAGCATAGTTGGCGCAGCGATGATGTTACTGGTGGGTATGGGACCGCTGCCTCCCCTCCGGAAGCCTGTCCGTGTAGATACGCCTCTATGGAAACACAGCCGTGCTTCTCTGGTTTTCGCGTTTCTGTGGCTGCCTCTTGCCTCCGACAGCAGAGCTGCGGGGCTGTGTCGCCGTGTGGCTCCTGCAGCCCGAAATGGTCACTCGCTGGCCCTTTCCAGCGAAGACGGAGCCTGATGCGACCCGGGGTGGAGTCTGGAGGAGGCCGCTGCTGATGCAGGCGGGTGAGGAAGGCCCTGTGCGCAGCCGGATGGTTGGCCTCGCTGGAGGAGCAGAGAGAAGCGGCAGGTGCGGTCACAGGCACAGGTGACCGGGCTGCCGGGTGGCAGGAGCCTCTGCAGGCCTCTTCTGCTTGCAGGGGAAGCGAGGGGGTGCGGGCGGCGAGCTCCGGGGTGCCTGCGGGGCTCTCGTCGGGATCGTGGTGGGGAAGGAAAGCGAGACCAGGCGGCGAGGCCTGGATGGCACACCACGGGTCTACCTAGCGCTCGAGTCTCACGGCTGTCGCGGAGCCATGGAAATGTCAGGGGGCTGTGTCACTAGAAGCTCAGGCCCTGCCAGCGAGGAGGCCGGCGGTGGAGAAATGTTTATGGCGGGGTGGCCCGCTGGCCTCCTAGCCACTTCATATGTCAGGGACTTCAGGATTCTGGCCATCGTCAATAACTGTGAGCCACCGGACAGGCCCCCGGTGGCTGGGTGAAATCAGTCACTTCAGACTGCTGGAAAGAGATCCGAAGGGGAAAATAAAAACACTGTAGGAACCAAATAAAACCAGCTACCAGGTCCTCACTGCTCTGCTAACATCAGAGAGCAAGGTGCCATTGTCTGCTGACCTTGGCCATGTCAGTCTCCACGCCCCCCGTGTCCCGCCTTCCGCCTCGGGTTCCCTCCCCGTAACACAGCATCACAAGAGCTAGCATTGACTGTGTGCCAGGTGTCAGGCCCCTTCCCTTCTATGCATCGACCACTCTGGTCCTCCCGTGAGCCCGGTGACGTAGGAACTCGAATCCACCCAGGGTCTGAGAACTGCGCATGAATCTCGGCAGCCTCGCCCCGGACGTGTCCCTTGCAGCCTCTCTGGGAGTGGGGCCCACCCCGTGGGGGTCAGCGCGCCGCCCTTTGAAAAGCAGGCAGTCCAGGCACTGGGACTCACGGCCGTGCGCCTGTCTGTTCATCACCATGGGGAATGGGAGATGTCCCAGTCTCCTCGTTGCCACTTCCTCGGGGCCTTCCTGATGGGTTCAATGATTTGCAAAGAGTTTCGATAGAGGGGCAGGTGGCCTGCTCAGCCCCCATCCCCTGCCTCTGCCCAGCCTGCCTGGGCCCGGCTGTGAGGGACCCCAGAAGAACAGTCACTGTCCCCGACGCCGGGGTCAATCAGGAGTCCAGACCTAGACAGGAAACAATTAGCAGAGAGCCGAGAAAAGCGGATTATTGTGCCCGTGATGGTCGGGAGCAGGAAGGCCAAAACTGGTTTATAGGGCCCTGGGGTTGGGGTTAATTTCTTTAAGGGCGCTCTGAAGACATCAGACACTGAGATGCCCTAGCTGGGGGCTTCTCCATCTGCTTCTTATTACGCAGATGCCCGCGGCCAGTCTTTGATCCCAGAACACTCCTCCCTCCAGCCCCCAGGTGGCCCTTTCTCCCACTTCGACCCCACCAGCCCACAGACCCTTCCCAGGGCTCGGCCTTCTGCTTCCGTGACTCCTGTCCTTTGTCTCTTTGGCAGAAATGGAAGCTCCACTCTCGGAGGCGCCGGGAGGCCCTTCCGAAGACGTCTCCGGGATGTCACTGCCCGCCAGGTAAGGAGCTCTGCGAATAGCGCCCCAGGATGGGGACAGGCGCCAGAGGTCGTCTTAGTGGCTGTGCTGCAGCCACAGCAGCTCAGAGCGTCGCTTTTCACACGAAAGATGGGAATGACAGAACCTGTGATGTTCACCTTCCCTCTGTGGGTTTCAGTTATTCAAGCGTTCATTCATTCGTCTGCTCTTCTATGGGGGTGCGCGCGGGGTCGTGAAATCAGATATGATGATGGGCGTGGCCACGTTCAGAAAATCATGATGCGCTACCACAAGGACAGGGACCTGCTCATCAAGTTCACGGTCGTGCCTCCAACTCCTAACACATAGTAGGTGTAGAAACGTGTTACACGGAAGAATGGATTACTCCATCCTTGTAAAACTCGCCCACCCTAGCGGAATGGCTCAGGGTGCTGTGTGTTTGCTTCCTGGCATCTAGGCTGTAGGCATAAACTCACAGGCACACACAAGCTAAAGGCTGCAAGGTGATGTGGGGCCTCGCCTGGACGCAGACTCCTGCTTTTGCCATTGACCTGCCCTCTCTGCTCTGGTCACTGGGGAGGACGCCTGTACGAGTACCCTTCCTCTGCACCTCACCCAGAGCTCCTGCTCTGCGCTGGGCGCCCTGCTGGGCGTTGGGTTCAATGGCACAGTCCACCATTAATAAGTGACAAGTCACAGCTCATGAGGACTTTTCTAGGTTGCCGGCCGTTATGATTAAGCTGTGAGAAGGACACACGTCCCCATGAGTAACTGGAATGGGATGTACTTTGGGGGTGAGGAAGGAAGCTCCCACAAAGGACGTGGGTAGGGGGAGGACACTTTGGAGTAATCACAGAGGGCCTCTGCCAGCTCCAGGGAGGGAGGCCTCTTGACACCCTCTGTGGGCCCGTGATGCGGGCAGGACACCCGCAGGGCACAGGAACCCAGGAGTCCTGGTTGTCCTCACCCAGCGGCCCCAGGCCAGGGGAATGGAGGCCAACAGGTGGTGAGCATGTGGGAAACGGAGGGCCCACATTCTCAGAGGAGCGAGGGAGCTGGGGTGGGAGTCGCAGTTCAGGGCACTGCCCCAGGAAACAGTGGGGCCATGACAGGATTCAGCTGGCCCGTCGGGAGAGGGTCACCCGGGTTAATTAAATGGGTGTCTGAGTCCTGGGAAGCTCCCTCACTCCCTCGGGGCCCAGGAGATTGAGCCCTGGCATCTGGGAAAGCTTCTGGGAGAATGCCAAGATTAATGAAATAGGACGAAAGTGAGGGAAGGATGAGCGGGCTTGGGCAGAGCATCCGTACCATCGGGCTTTCCTAGGCAGCCGGTGCCTCAGATAAGCCTGTCCGCTCAGATAAGCCTGACTCTCCCTAGCTCCCAGTCCACGGCAATCATCTTTTGCTCAAAGTCTAGAATGCTGCTGAAGGGCGGGACGTTTGGAGCCCCCAGAAATTAGAGGCTTGAGGTCCAGCTCTGACATTAACCAGGGGCGTGACCTTTAGAGAACGATTTCACCCTGCTGCCTCAGTTGCCTGGTGTGAAAAGTGGGGATAATAGCCACTTTGCAGGTGTATGGTGGAGCCCCAGCAAGATAATCGTGGGAAGTACTTAGTCCCGATCCTGAGTGCTAGGAAGCACGATTACCGTTATTTCCTCAATTCCTCTCGAACTCAAAGATGTACCGAAACCCTATCAAACACTGTGTCCTGGTGTGGGGGGCGCTGTGGGCTGTACATTTACGATAAAGCAGGGGACTGCACTTCTCCCTCTCTGACCGATTGAGCTTCACGGGTCCTGCCCGCCCGCCAAGTGGATCTCTAACCAATAGGCATCAATTTTGTGTTTGGGAGAGTCTGGCTCAGGAGGTCCTGGGAGGCTGGGAGGCTGGGGATAGATGTGGCGGGAAGGAGGAAACTTCCAAAGCTTCTTTGTCTCTCTTCACTTCTGGGAGCCCGTGAGCGCCCTGGGGTCTTGGCAGGGAGGGGGAAGTGGCGAAGCCACGGCGAGAGGCCCAGAAGTGGGGAGAAGGAGGGACACAGTGGAGAGCAGGAAAGGTTTGGCGCTGGTCCTCTGTGGGGAGCAGCTGCCAGCAGGGATCCAGCTGGCAGAAGATGGGAGGAGAGCATCGGGGCTCCTGGGAGGGGCGTCCCGGGTGTTCCAGAATCACCCAGAGGGCGGTTTGTTCCAAATCAGAGATCAGAGCCAGGTGGGTAGCACCAGGAGAATTTAATCAGAGGACCTAAAATTGAGACAAGATCAGAAGAAGACTAAGATGTTCTCCCAGCTTCTTGGAAAGGCAGCAGGAAGGGCTGCACAGAGGCATCTCAGACCTTGGAACCACGGAGTAACACGCATCTGCTGGGGTGGGCTAGGTCCTGTTGGGTGGGTCCCTGCACCCGCCCCTTCTGCCCAAGCTGCGGGTTCTCACCACACTGCGAACTTACCTCCTCCACCCTGAAGGCTGCCCACCACGTGGCTGCCAAGCTTTTGTGAATAATCAGGCTCACAGCCACAGCCCCTAATCCAGTACCTGCTGCATGCCAGCAACAGTACTGCGTACTTCATCTCGATGGATGAACTTACAGAGCACTCCAAACACGCAGAGTGGGTTTTTGACGTTCTAAAATAGTTGCAAATCTCCAAACCCAGGAGCAGAGCGCCTCTCTCCTTCTTGGGTCTAAATGATGCCTCTCAGATTATTTCCTTAAGGTCGGAGTTTATAAACCACTTTAGGAACCACTTTGAGGTTCCTGATATTTGCAGAAGGACTTATACAACTGGAAACTGCTACCCACAAAGTCAAAGCATTGTCATTTTTGTCTTGCCAGCATCTGATAAGATGCCTGTACATAGTAGATGCTCAGTGCAGCTCGGGTAAAGGATCATCATTTATTCTTCCTGGGTGATTGGATTCTTTCCTGTGTTCCCCCTCTGCCCTCTGGTTGGTTTCTGATACCCTGATTTCCCACACCACACACCTCACCCCACCCACCTCGAGACTGCCGTGCATCTTGCCTGATGCTGATCTTTCACCGCCGCTGGGACACAACACATAAACACGCATTTTTTTCTGCCTTCTGTGGCCGCTGGGATCCGAGCCTAGGATCTTGAGCCGGTGCCTGCCCCCACTCCGCCTCTGTGGCTGGATGGGCTAAGGCGGGGTCCTGGGTGTGTTCTTCCTTGTGGCAACCTTGGGCCCCTGGACGGCCTCCAGAGGGCTCAGGACACATAATCATGGGCAGAAAACCCACCTCCTTCCCTTCCTACTCTGACCTCGCCAGCATCCTCCCAGGATCCTCCCTGTCCCAAAATAGGCAAGCACTCGCTGAGGTCCGGCTGTGCCTGGGCCACACGCACTGAGTTCCACGGTTGTGATGGGCCTGCAGGGCGCTGAAGGGTCAGGACAGTCACAGCCTCCAGAAGTTCGGAGGAGTAAGCTCTGGCCATTGGTAAAGCACACGGCCTGGTGGGACCGGAGAAGGGCCTTGGGAACAGATGTAGGCACCGTGAGACTTCCCAGGCCACTTGAGAAGAAGAATACAGAGATGAGGGAAACTCCCGTTTTAGTCCCCGTTCTCACTAACGAATGAGGGGCAGGACAATAGAGGCTCCAGCCAGCACGGAAGCAGCTCCTTCGGGCCGCCACGCCGGGGCTGGGCGGGGCTGGCGGTGTGAGGGGTTTCACACGGAGGGAGCCGCGGGAGTAAGTGGCTGAGCGGCGGGAGTAGGTGCCTCGCGGTGCGCGCCTCGTCTCCGAGGGCAGCGAGGAGCCCGGAGTCCCAGAAGTTTGGACTGCAAAAGCAGGGACGAAAGGGGTGGCATGCTGGGGTCTGTGCATTAGCACCTCAGCCAGCCGTGGTCCGGGGGATGGATGACCCGGAGAGAAGTTGCCCTCGCCTGGCTGTGGGAGAAACCGTGGCCTTGCTCTGGTTCTCGGTGTGCTAATGAGAGGTGTGCGGAGTGCCGGCGATCCCAGAGGAGCCCGGGACTCAGGGAGAGCCTCCCTGAGGAGGTGGCACTGGAGGCTGGCGGCGGGGCGTCTGGTTCGGGTGTAGACCCAGCCACCGCCGACAACAAGGGACTCCGACAAGGCGGAGGGGAGGTGTCGTCTCAGCAGGCCGGACGACAGTGGTGGCGGCTGGGAAGGTGGCCTTGCCATCTCCTTCATGTGGCACGATGCCGGCGATTGCTTTGCTCGCACCATCCCCGTCTAGGGGGGCAGAGGAAGGAGGCCGGGGGAATATCTGCCCAAATCCTTAAGAGCAAACGTTGAAGGGAGAAAAAAAAAATCCCGACATGCATCGCTTCTGCTCGCCTCCCATTGGCCAGCACTTGGTCACGTGGCTCCCAGCTCCCAGCAGGCCTCGCAGCCCTGTGCCCAGATTCAGGTCTGTTGCTGTCGGAAGGGGGCGAGCAGGTACCGGAGGATCCGCTAGCCGTCTGCGTAGACGTCATGCCAGGCTGCGGCACCCGCATGGACAGCGGCTCTGAGACGAAGAGAAAGGCAGAATGTTCAGGAATGACCAGCAGTTGGAGGGAGCTGGAGCGAGGATGGGGAAAGACAGCAGAGGGTCAGGCCGAGGAGCTGCAGCTCTGCTCCTTCCACGAGAGGGAAACGGCTTCCGTCCGAGGGTGATCGGTTCGTGCTGGCTGCCGGGAGCGCGCCCGGTCCCATGCGCGGGCTGCGTCCAGGCGCCCTGGGAGATGTCATCGTTTAACGATGTCTGCTGTGCGTGCGGGCGTGGGGAGCAGTTCCGTCTGTGCCCTGGCTTTGTTACCCCTCGGGAGGTGATGCGGGGTCAGAGAAGGGTTGGGGAGCAGGGATGTGACCCTGTTCGTATTCTAGAGCAGTAACTAGCGACGACGGGGACGCTGGGTCGAGGGCGGAGAAGCCCCTTCCAGCAACGAAAGTTGGCGATTGATGTTCAGGTTGGAACTGCCTCTCTGGTTTGGTTATTTTCCGTAGGTGGTAAGAGCCGGTGTCCACGTGTCCAGAAGCCCTTTCTTTGTCTAGCCTTGCCCTGTTTGCCCTGGTGGCAGATTCTCTCCTCCGCAGCAGCCTCGGGGCATATTCACTGGCAGGGACTATGGCCAGAGTTTCCATCCTGGACCGGCCCCCTCACCCCTCTTGGGCTGCAGCAGAGCAGACCCTCGGCCCCGCTCCCCTGTGGTTCTCCTGTACACTTTGGAGGTGAACTCTGCTTTATATGCAAATAATTCATGGGTTAGTTCTGAGTCTTGCCTAGCTAGTCCTCAAAGCGCATCCCTGAGGGCCGGGCTGATGAGCCTCTCCTATTGGATTCCAACTCTCCCTCTTTCTGCCTCAGCCAGGCTCTTGTGCTGTGTCAGCTCCCTTCCCCTCCGCCACCCCCACCTCCTCCCCCCGCCTTTGCAGTCCCGTCTCATGTCCCATCTGACCTCCCAGACTCCCAGGCTCCAACCCAGTGGCAGCATCAATGCCTTCTTCTTTACCCACATACTCCATCATTGCTGGTCCTATCAATTCCACTCGACTGGTCAGAAACCATCCATGGCTCCCTAGTGCCCACACACCCCCTCTCCCAAGTATGAAGGCCATTTGTCTCTCAAGCCTGGGCTCTGACCAGTCTCTTATTATGCTGTGCTCCTTGTCTTTCAGTAAAACTGGACTACTCGTCTGCCTGCCCCGACACTAGCGTCTCACCCGTTCACATCCGCTCATGCGGTTCTGATGGCTTTGTTCTGTTTCTACCTGACGGACTCTTAACCCCTTCAGGCCTGCTCCCGCATCCCCGCAGCTCCTTCCTTCCTTCTCTCCTACCAGAGCCTTGCTCCTTCGCTCTGCTGTTTGGTTACCATGCTAACAGAATGCCTGCTGTGAGCTCACTGTGTAATCCAGGCACAACCAGCTACTGAGACAAGTAATGTGTCTTCAGATGGGAAGTGGAAACAGACCAGGAGGTATACACCTGCGAAGGTTCCTCTTCGGCTGTGATCACTGGCCATTTGATTTAGATTCTACAGGTTCTCGGCAGCAAAACGCGGCATGAGCCTCTTGCACACTGAGAGGAGGCTTTGTGGGTTTTCGGGCAGGGAGAACCTTCCAACCGTCCTACACACCACACCAGGCGGCCTCCGGGACATCTGCCCTGGACGTGCCACAGGTCGCCTGTCCTCAAAGCGCACTCCGCTGGACTGGGCCATCCCTAATGTGGCCTGCTGCCCCCTCAGGCCTCCCCTCCTGCCAGTGTCCCTTCTGCCTGCCCACTCCACTGCACGCTCCCTGGTGACAGCCAGGTGCCAAAGCAGAGGCTGGAGGGAAAGGGAGCCAGGGCCGAACCAGAGCCAGGATGTTGTGCCTTAGAAATCAGACAGCCAGTCAGTAAAGCTCAGACCCTGGGCTCCAGACACAGACACTTCCTGTGGCCTTTTGGCTCCATTTCAGGCAAGCAGCTTGCCTGGTGGGAGGCTGGCTGTTACCTCCAGGAGGTAAGGAAGTCCCCAGCGAGGGGAGCCAGAGGGGAGCCAGTGTGGGAAGGGCCTGTCCTCCCAAGGCTGCCCTCTCGGCCCTTGGGAGCTGCCTGGGGCATTCTCCAAAGTTCACTTCTTCCCCGTTTCCTCCCGAAAGCACTGCCAGATCCCCAGCCCTCCTGGACAGCACTGATAATGTGTTTCTCCTAGATCGGCTCTGATAAGGCCCGCTGGGTGGTCGCTGGGGTTTGCAGCGAAATAAAAATCAGGAAACAGAGGGTTCTGGAAAGGCAGTGTACTATGGCCAGAAGAGCCCTGGACTGGGCATCGGTCCCAGACCCTGAGGGACTCTGAGCAGGTCACGTCCTCTCTCTGGGCCTCAGTTTCCTCACGTGTAAGGAGAGGCGAATAATGGGACAGTATCCGACAAAGAGTGGGATGGCCCCCGCGGAGCCGCCCCTCCGAGAAACACTGGCTCACGGACAAGGGTGGAAAGGGTGTTCCCTGCGGCCCCGTGTGCACTGCAGGGAAAGGGAAAAGAAAACCTAAATATTTGTCAGAAGCAGAGTGGAGACCCACATTGTGGGATGTGAAACTGCGGTACTTTCACCAACGAAATACCACACACGGGGAGTGTGGACGAACTTGACCTCCAGGCCAAGCAATGCCATTGATGAATCCCATCCTATCGAGGGAAAAAAGCAAATTACAAGAGAATACGTACAACACAACTCATTTATGTAAAGTTGAAACACTTAGAAAATAACAGGACACACCATTCAGGGAATATAAGCCTAAGTCATTAGGGTGTAGAGAAATTCACAGGAGTGATCAGCATCACATTCTGGGGGGCAGGAGGGACAAGGTGGGGCTGGGGTCCGTGAGGATTTGGCTATATTGGTAACTCCTTTTTAAAGACTTTATGTATGGATGGATGGATTTATTTAGAGCGCAAGCATGAGTAGGGGGAGGGGCAGAGGGAGCGGGAGAAAGAATCTCAAGCAGGCTCTGCCCTGATCGTGGAGCCCAACGTGGGGCTCCACCTCACGATCCTGAGATCACCACCCAGGCTCAAATCCAGAGTCGGACCCTTAACCCACTGAGCCCCCAGGCACCTCGATGTCGGTAACATCTAAGCTGGAGGTTGGGCACGCCAGGTTCGTGCTAGCTCTTGGTAGCAACTTCGTTGCGATACAATTTGCCTATAAAATTTATCCATTTCAAGTGTACAAGTCGATGGTTTCTGGCCTGTTCACAGAGCCGTCCGACCCTCACCGCAATCATGTTTGGAACATTTCATGAGCCTAGAGGAAACCCTGGACCCTTTAGCTGTCGCCCCACATCCCCACTAATCTACTTCCTAGTTCTGTGGATTTAGTGTGACGTTTGCAAGGTTCATCCATGCTGTGACACGTAATGCTCCTTCATTCCTTTTTTTTGCCCTAATACATCATATTATGTTTATAGCTCTTTGTCTGAAGTATTTCAAGATAAAACATTATTGAATCATAAGGCTGAATAGAGGCTGTTGTTGGATCAGAGGAAGGGGGGGAGCCCTTCGGGTTTGACTCTAACTAATCGGTGTTCTCCACCAATAAGGATGTGACACTGCTTGATCCCGTGTCTGGGGCCTTCGGCCACCTCGGGACTGGCAGCAATAGTGCCAACCCTACCAGGACCCATGTCCTCGGCACCAAGCCCGGCTCAGCTGGACTCTGTCACCCAACACCCTCACTCCCCGATGCTGTGCCGCCCCCTTCCCCCTCCTCTGCCCCGCTCTCTGTCCCCACCTCTGTCCCCAGTGCTCTGTCCCCAGCGCTGTGCCGTCTGTCGGGAGGAGCGCTCAACCAGGTTCAGCGGTCATGGTACCCAGGGGACCGGCCAGAGGAGAGGCAAGCTCGCCCAGCGGCTATGAGCGTGGGCTCTGACTTCCAGGCAAGCCTGAGTCCACATCCCAGTCATCCTCTTCTACTCTTTATGAGTCACGGGGACTACGGATGAGTTAGCTCTTCACGTCACGTAAAACGGGGATGAGCTAGCACCTGCCTCGCCAGGCTGCACACGGGGCCTGACGCACACGTGGCTCTACATGATTGCTAGCTGCCGGGATGACGAGGGTTGTGTTGAGTGGGAAAGGGTTCTGGTGAAATGAGGTCATCCGGAGAAGTTACAGCCTCCCCCCAGCTGCACGCAGCCACGTGAGGTCCTGGAGAAGAGTGCCACGTCATGCCACCAGATGTGGTGGGAAAACGTGGCTCGGGCTGCCGAAGGTGTCAGCTCGCTCCTCCTTCCCTCTCTGCCCTGCTGGAGATGAAGTCATTCCAACACGGTGAAAAATTCGGGATGCCTCTATCCTCAGGACAGCATGCAATGCTCTGCAAGGGTTGCCAGATGGGTGAGACGCAGGCCTGCCCTCAGAGAGGGCGGTGGTGGCCATTTCCGTGGGGCAGGAGCCCCCCGTGTGAACCCCAGCTCTCTGCACCTAGCTCTTCAGCATTGGAAAAGCCACTAACCCCTCTGAGTTTCCATTAGCTCATCTCTTACATATAAATAATGATCTCACAGGGTTACTGTAAGAGCGTTCGGTCAACTGTGGAGTCCTACACCATGGAAGATACTAGAGGGAGAGCAGCTAGGCTTGCCCACAATGTAGTTGCTGAGTGGGATGTAGGCTGTGTGAGGGCTGGGGGACACAGAGAGCCATGGACTGTGGCAGAGGGAGGGGTCGTCCCAAGTGGGGTGACGGTTGGTTCCTTGGACGGCGTGTTTGAGATCACCGCTGGTGCCATGAGTCAGAGGATCTTGTGACTGGAGTTAATGAAGAGATTCACCCTCCCTACATGCCACTGTACTTTTCTGAAAGGTCGTGTTCACACTCACCCATACGGAGGTGGGCTCTCCGCCTCGCTCTGTGCCCTGAGAGGGCAACGAGCCACATTTGTAGCAGCTGTTGCTTGGGGTATGGGTGACTCTAGAATTTTGCAGAAGCTCCAAAGAATCAGGGATGGCTGTCTGGCGGGGGGTCCTCACAAGTAGGCAGCAACACCAGCTCTGTGTCCCTTTCTCCCTGTCTGCCCACCTCCCTGTGTCCGAGAAGCCAGCAGAGGAGAGCGGGAGAAAGAAGAAACCAGACTTCCCGAGGTCCCAGAGAGCCGTCCAGGCCTGTGATGATCCCACAAGTTTGTTGAAGACATTCAGCTGTCCGTCTTTCCCTTATGACCTGTGCCTCGAGGGCAGACGCTGTGGCCAGAGGAATTAAGCGAACTCCCACTTTCCACCTCCTAACCCCAGCCCAGCAGAGGCAGGCCACACGCCAGCGGCCCGACTTCTGGGCTGACTCTATACTCTTTACAGCTCTGGGGGGCCCGTGGGCTACATCAGCGAGTGACCTTGACCCACAGAGGGTCATCAGCTGCTCAGCGCCCTGGGGATACCAGGTGAATCAGAGTCCCTCCTGTCCAGGGTGTGGCAAATGCTAAACAGGATCGGAGAATGCAAGAGGAGTGATCGCTTTCAAAGGGAGGAATCAAGAAAGGCTTCACGGAAGAAGCAGCATTTGAAGCAAGCCTTGAAAGACAAGTAAATCGTCAGTAAATAAAAACGCATATGAAGACATTGTGAGCTAAGGGAACAGCGTCGTAAGAGTGTAGGGACCTAAAGAACAGGTCCCCACTCTGGGAAGGGAGGAATGATCCCGAATGACTGTGGCGAGCTCCCACGGAGGGATGGAGTAAGAGATAGGGCTGGAAAGAAAAGTTGGGGCGGGGGAGGTAGCCACGAGGGGGGCTGGACATCACCCTGAAGAGGCTGTGAGGGTCTCCAGGAAAGGACGGGACGTGATCCAGCTGTGAGAAGCTGTAGCTGAGAATGAGCTAGAGTGAAGGAAGGAGCCAGGAAGAGGCCCCACGGCCCCACTAAGAGGAGACGTGGAGCAGCATGGGAAGGGGCCAAGGGGGATGGGGTGGTAAAATCACAGAAGGAAGACGGGCAAGTGTCGGCCACTTGTTACATGTGGACAAGGGACGGCACAAGGCAGGGGCGAGCCTGTGAGCCCAGGTAACCGCGAATGACCCTGCCGGTATTTACACTAGGAGAGAGCCCAGTACCTCATGTCTGCAACACAGTACCGCTCACAGGTGCTCTGGGACGTGGGGCCGTGGTTCTCCCCAGTTTGAAGCTGAGGCCGCTGAGGCTCCAATGTCTAGGGACCACACGGGGCAGTGGCCGGGAGACGCAGCCAGGACTCGAGCCCAAGGCTCCGAAGGCTAGTGCCTTTGCCCACAGGGAGAGAGCCGAGGGCCATCCGGGAGAGAGGAAGGACGCAGAGCTCTATTCCGGACCATCTGGGGGTGGGGCAGGTCGGGAGGGAGGATGTCCCTTGTGGAAGTGCCGAGGGCCCTGGGAAGAAGGCTCGTCCCGGGGACAGTGGGGTAGGAAAGCTCTGATCCTTTGGCCTTGAAAGGCGGTCTGGCTGGCTGCTGAGGTCCCTGCCCAGGGCACAGAGGGCAGGGCACGGTTTGCCGGAGAGTCACTCCTCCCACGCCCGCCCCGGCCCCATGTGTGCTGAGCTAGGGGCTTGGGCCAGGATGCCGTGGGCGGAGGGGCTCCCAGCCCCAGACTCCGTGGAGGGTCCCCGGGTCTAGCCTCAGCCCACGCTGCCCCTCAGTGTCCGAAGGGACGGCTCTGCCCTAGAATATTAGTGCTACTATAGATAGCTAGAAGATCATCAGTGTCGCTTCACAGAAAAGGGGCAGTCAACAGGAAAATCCTGTGGCCCTTAGAAGGGACCGGAAGGTGGCATATGCTAGGCACATGGCTGCAGCCCTCACTCCCTCCTCCCGGAGCTTCCCGGCGCCCACTCCGTCCCGGGCTGCCCCCGGCCTCGACCCAGCCCAGCCAGCCTCCCACCTCAGAGACTCCTTGGCGGGTTCCTGTTCCCCCATCGGGGCGGCCTGGATGGTCTCCGATCCAGCCAGCGTGATTGCCTGCATTGCGCCTTATGCACCTCACGTCCTCCTCCCCAGCCCTCTCCGATGTGACGGCTCCCGGGAGCACGTTTTCCAGATGAGGACCCTGAAGGGGGTAGAGCGTTCCCATCGAAGATCCAGGGTCAGGCAGCTGCAAGGCTGGCACCGAAAACCAAGTCCGAGACACCCGAAGATGCACGTTCTGATGCGCGTTGTCCAGGGTCCGTCCTGCCGCCAGCAGAGGGCTGGCCCGGGCCGCGGCGAGCACACGAGAACTTGGCAGTGGCCGGCACGCTCGTCCAGGGAGGCGGTGCCCGATGAGGCTGGAGGACATTTGTTCATAAAGGCAACGATGCGCGTCGGTGCCGGGCGCCGTTCTAAGTACCGTATCCCAATATCTCGTGGAAGCCTCGCACGTACTCTATGCGGCAGATACTGTGCTTATCTTCATTTCACGAGGAAGAAGGACCGAGGCCCGGAGAGGTGTGCCAGGCGCCTGAGGCCCCAGAGCTGGTGTGTGCTGGAGCCATGGCGATTCCGTGCAGAGGGGCCAGGAGTCAGGAGGCAAGCTTGCTTTCCCTGCCGCTCTGTCTCGGTGTCTTTCTGTCACGCTCTGCGCCCTGCCCTCAGGAGATGACGGGGAGTTCACAGTCCAGCTAGAGAGATGCACAGGTGCAGCGGCGGTGGCTGCAGAGACCCAGGGCGCAGACACCCAGGGTGCAGACAGGGCAGGCCTCCTGGTGGGGGCAGGGGTGTGCTTTGCGAGCCGCCCAGCTGCCATCCTGCCCCGGGGATCCCAGCCCCTGGGAGGTGGGCCACGGGCCGGGCAGAGCCCCACACGGCTGATGGTGGCTTGCGTAGTGGGACTTTTTACTTAGGGCCCCAGGGCCCCGGGGTGAGAGGCAGGGGAGGCCCCCAGCGCAGAAGGGCGCTGGCTGGGCATGCAGGGGTGTGGCAGAGGTGGGGGGGCGGGGTGCAGAGCAGATGAAGAAAGGAGGCGAGGATTACAAAAGGCTCAGACCCTCCAGGAGCCGAGGGGCAGCAGGGCTGGCTGCGGGCCTGCCTGTCATTCTTTCCAGCTCACTTCACAGACTCGTTTTCGGACTTCTCGCCATCCCCCCAGCCTCTGCCATCTGTCTGTGTACGGCAGGTACGGCAAGGCCGGGGACTGTGGGCGCGTCTCCAGGGGGGCGCAGGCGAGGCTGAAGGAGCCGCTGAGCTGGGGACCCCTCCACCCAGCAGAGGCCCTGGAGGCGGGGGGCTCCCGGAGGCGGGGATGGGGGTCGAGCCCGCCCACCACCTCAACCCGCCCAAGTGGGGAGGAAATGCAATGAGCCGGCCTGGCGGGCAGCCCTAGGAAAATGCTCAGCAGGCGATGGGTATATAAGTGGCCGCTGGCTGTCCGCATAGTTATGCGAGCTGTCACAGCGCGGCTGGCTCACGACGACGACAAGCCAGCAGGGAGGGCGGGGCAGGACCCAGACGTCCTGGGAGCAGCGTGGCCCTGTGCCTGCGCGTGGGCACGGCGGATGGCACCTGCGGTGGGCACTGACCCATCTGTGTCCCCAAGGCTCCGGGGCGCCCGGAGCTTGAGGGCTTTGGCAGCCGCAGTTGCCCCCCCTCGCTGCCCTTTAGGCCTGGAACCTGGTGCCAGTCCTTCTCGGATGAAGAATTTCCGTTCCCGCACGGTGCTCGTGAGTCTGGACGTGGTGGCCTTGCCCATTAATCGGGCTGGTGTTGGCTGATGGGTCCCGCATTCTTAGAGTTCCAGACGCGTGACAGCATCACCCCGGCTCTGCTGGTCTTTGCTCCTCGGCACTCAGAGGCAACGGCCAGCACGTGGTGCTCTGTTTTTACCGTAAGGAATGGGGGGTGAGAAAGGGGTAGATGATTCCCGGGGCTGAACGTGCACCGAGTCTGAGACTCGGCACCAGGAGTCCACGGAGATCTTTCTGGCGTGGCTGTTATGTCATTCTCTTGAAGTTAGGTGCCTCTTTCTCCTACGAGGGCCGTGCTGGGATATGGAGTTTCCTTTCTGCGTAATCAAGGTTGTGCGTGTCCGTGATGCCCACCGCGCCTAATTTTTGGTGGGGACAGATTATTCGTTTCCCGTCTCCACTTCAGCCCTTTGTTTCTCCTCCACCAACCGTGAGCGAGGACCTGACTTTGGAAAGTCTGTTCAATGCTAGAAGAATGCAGCTCCCAACATGGACAGGTACCATATTGACATCGGCCCACGCGCTCCCCAGCTTAGCTGAGCGAGAAACGGAAGGACCAAGCCACGGGTTAGGAGCCTCCACTTGGGGTGGGGTCGGCCTCACTGTGCGTCCCAGCAGCCCTCCGACCGGTATGAGGCGGGCGTGTCTGCCCCCCCAGTCCCGCCAATGGCCCGTCCCCCCCGAGGTGCCCTCTGCCGTCCCTCTGGTGAGCGTGGGGCGGCTGTGCAGGGGACGCATGCGTCCCTTCGGGATGTAAAGCCCGCTGGTGACCACTCGTTCATCTTGCAGTCAGAGAAAAGGAGGGCCCGAGAGGGCGAAGGGAGCTCACGCTAACCTGCACAGCCCCATGGGGACTGGAGACGCTCCCCATTCCCGCTGAACTCATTCCACCGCATCCTGTCCCCCGGATGGTCCCCAGAGCCACCGCTGGGGTCACGGGGAGGCGGGAGGTTTACGGAAACGAAGGCAAGGCAGAGGGATCATGAACAGTCCATGGCCAGTGGCCGCCAGCGCCACGGGGCCTTGCTGCCTCCCGAAGCCAAGAGCTCCGGCCAAGCTGGGTGTCTGGTTCCGGATGCCAGCAGACAGCCTGTTCTCCCAACGGAACAGAACACGCTGCCACAGCCCTGGAACCCACAGGCCCCTGAAGCCCCCGCCCAGCGCGCCACTATTTCTAGGAATGAAGTCAGGTCCAGGCTCCTCTGCTCTCCCTGGGGCGCTCACTCACTCACCCTTCTACGGGCTTCTGCGGAGGGTAACGGATCCCACAGGAGTTAGGAATTGGCCTTGGCTCTCAGCTCTCCGTCCTCCATGCCCGTCCCCCTTGGGGGGTGGACACTCAAGCCTGTGCAATCATGTTTCTATAGAACAACAGGCTCAGAAATTCAGGGAGGAGGGAGGAAGAGAGGGAAGGAAGGAAGGAAAGGGAGGAAGGAAGGAAGAGAGGGAGGGAGGAAATGAGGAAGGGAGATGAGGGGGGAGGGAGGAGGAAGGAAGGAAGGGAGGGAGGGAGGGAGGGAGGAAGGAAGGAGGGAGGGAGAGACATACAGAGAAGTTACCAGATTTTATTATCCAAAGGCAGCCCTGGCTGGGAGCCCGTTTCTGATGTTCACTTCAGCGGTCCTGCAATGGGGTGCCGTTCCTCATAGCACTTGCCCACTTCAACTCCCTCCCGACCCCCGCCCTGTGGATATGAAGAGTCACGTTCTTGGTAGCTCCAAGGTCCCAGCCCTTGTCCACTCCTGCACGCCCCTGGTCTCTGTCTTCCCGCCAGCACAGGAGGCTGGGGCCCCGGGGCTGGATCGTCCCTGGACGCTCCATCCGTGGTGTCCTGGGCGGAGCACGGTCTGCCCCTGCCCCAAGACAACCTGGCAGGCCCTTCCCGAGGTTGCAGAGGCCATAGGAAACAGCAGTGGCCACACATCTCGTGTTAGGGTCAGACAGACCTAGAAAGATCTTGTGTGAGGTGGGGCTTAACAGGTAGGCTCTCAAACCCAGAGAGGACGAGAGGCTCTTTCGGGGCCACCCAGCCCCTTCCGGAAGTGCCCCGACTAACCAGTGGCAGGACTGTCTGCTGGCTGAGTTCCGGGATTCAACGGTGTGAGCACGGGAAAGTGACGTAAGCTCTCAGAGCCTCAGCCTTCTCATCTGTAAAATGGGGGCAATGACAATGTTTACACTGCACTGTTGTGGGCGTTCAGGAAATGTGTGCAAAGCACTTAGTACAGGGCCTGGCACAGGGGAGGTGCCTAATAAACGGTCTTAAGCTGCTGTCACCCCACTGTCCTGAACCCCAGACCAGTGCCCTTCGAACTGCTCACACTGCCTCTCTCCCCAAGTGCCCTGGGGATCAGCCCTTGCCGCAGGGGCTGTGAGCAGGAGCCCCTCTGTGGAGCTCCGGGCTGTGTACAGAGCGCCCTTGCTCAGGCGGACCCAGCTCTTTGCAAAGGCGTGAGATCGGTTCTGGGAGATGGGGGCGGTCCTGGCTTTTATGCACACCACGTGGCTCTGACTCCCTGAGCCTCAGCTCCCGCATCTGTAAAATGGGGCTCTGACAGCCTCGCTGAGTTGCTGGGAGAGACCCGGGAGTTCACACCTGGGAAGGTCCTTGGAAAGCTCTACAGTGGATTGTCATCTGCTCTGATGTGCCAGTTGTTGTTTCCATAGTTAGAGGAAGTGGACAAGACCTGACCTCCTTCTAGAAGCCCGTCCCCTCACTGGGTCTCCAAGCAGTGTCCACAGGAAGCATTTCCCACTGAGATCCTGCAATGTGTACATTCTGTACATTTTGATCCTGTGGGGTTTAGAAAGCGCAGTGGTCTTAGAGGCCTCCTGGGGAGAGGGACCCCTCTGTTCATTTCTTCTCACAGGCAGACACAGTGCCAGGCTCTAGGGCTCTGTCCTCCTGGAGTTTCATTCTAGTGGAAGACATAGGCAGTAAGCACGTAAGGCAATAAATAAGAAAATACCATCGATTGTTATGATGAAAGTGAATCAAGACAAATTTTCTGTAGGGTCTGATTGGCAGGAAGAAGCATATCTGTGTTTGATGGTGATCACGAGGAGGGGGCATTTGACCTGACGAGAGGGAACCAGCTGTGTGAAGAGTTAACAAAGGAATCTGAAAGCAAAATGTGCTGAGAGTAAGCCTGGCACAGAATAAAACACGATATAAGTGCCGATTGAATAAATGAACTAAATTGTTAAATCAGAAACTGGGGAGTGAGCATTCTGAGCAGGAACTGCATGTGCAAAGGCCCTGAGGTGGAAATGAGCTTGAAGTGTCTAAAGAAGAGAAAGGTAGAGGGGCCTGCTGGGAAAAGGGAAAAGGAGAGAGAAGATGGGGAGCTCAGAGGGGTCATGGGCCTTGCGCACCTCCGGCAGTGGGTTTGTAAATTTTGCCCTCAGTGAGCCAGGAAGCTACTGGAGGGTTTTAAGAAGGGGAGCCACACACTCAGGTTTACATTTTACTTTCCTCTTGGCCCACATGGAGAATGGATTACAGAGGTGGAAAAGCAGGGAGACGAGAGTCCGTTGCGGGTGCCCCGGTGAGAGGTGACGGTGATGTTTTGGAGATGATGCTGGCCTTGCCGATGGGCTGCCCGTGGGGATGGGAGGGCGAAGCGTGAGCTGGGCTGTGGAAGGCAATGAAGAGGGGCTGCAGCCCTGAGGTGCTCCGGGTGGAGGCCGGTGTCCTGGAGGGATGGGACAGGACTGGAAGAGCAGGCTGGGCGGACAGGACAGTTGGTGGCCTTGAAGGAGTCTGGTTGCTTGGGGGTCCTGTAACTGACATGCCCCTCGGCAGTGGCGTCCACGCGCTAGAGCGAGAAGTCAGCCGAGTGGCCTGGTTTCACCTCTGGTTCATCAGGCTGGCCCGGCTTAGACCCCCGCGGGGAGGGCTTGGGCTTTGGGGTCAGGGAGAGACGGGTGGCCCGTCCTCATGGTTGTGGGAGGACAGTGTTGGCTGATGAGATGCAGAGGGCCGCCGAGTCAAAGATGTCCCGAGTTCCCCTTCCTGCCTTTCCTTCCCCACTGGCTCCTGAAATACAAGGACATTGGGCCCCCTTTGAAACTTGAGCGAGGTAAGTTTAGGACAAATTAAAGGAAGTCCTGCTTCTCACAGTGACTCGGGAGCTCAGGGGACTGGTTACCCCAGAGGTGGTCCAAGCTGGGAATGTCACAGGGTCCCAAAGGGATCTGGGTAACAAGACAAATTGAAGCCCTAAGTGGCCCCTGAGAAGAGACCTGGGATTTATGTGACCTTTATGTTGACGTCAGAGAGGAAAGCAGTCCCCTGAGCTTTCTGCTGGCAGTGACTCTGGAACCTTCCCAACCTAGCCCCATGGGCCTCATACCCCAGGCACCAGAGCTGGAGGGCCCCCAAACTACCCGCTCAGTCCTCTCCTTTGACGCAAGACCCTCCCGGGTCACCTCTCTGCCTGAAACCCCACAGCGACACCAGGGCCTTCTCGACAAATCCTCACTCGGCCTTCTGTCCCCACGGCCCCCCGTTCACCTTGTGGCCTCGCTGCCGCTCAGTTTCCTCGAGCTCTCTCCCTGCCAGGCTTTTGCCCCTGTTCTGTCCGTGGCCAGAGGGTCCTCCCACAAAAACTTATCTAGGGAAGCCCTCCCGGATTCCCAGTCTCCCGCTGCCAAATGCCTCTGTTACATGCTTGCGTGTCTTCTGAGCAAACCTTACCCTGCTGTGTCATCATGGCCTGTCTGCATGTCTGTCTCCTCTCTAGACAGGCAGTCTGCGCCCCTCCCAGCATCTGGCCTGGAGCAGATTCTCGACAAGTCATCATCGAAGGTAGCAGGCCCAGGGAACAGAATCGCCTTGCACGAAATCACAATGGCACCCTTTCATCCACATGGCATTCATGCATTCAACTCCTGCCCTTGAGCGCCCACCCATGCCAGGCCTTGGCTGGGTGCTGGGGACCCAAGCTGAGCAAACCACGACACCTGCCTGACCTATGGAACTTACAGTTTAGGGGGGGAGGCAACTTCCATCAGTTGCACCAGCAAATGGGAAATTGCCATGGTAACCATCCCTGCCAAAGGGACATACAGGGTTTCATGAAAAACTAGAAAAAGTCATTAAGGTCAGAGGGGTCTAGGAAGGCTCCCTTGAGGCAGGGATCCTTAAGGAATAGAAATAGAGGGCACCTGGGTAGCTCAGTTGGTTGAGCGACTGCCTTCAGCTCAGGTCATGATCCTGGAGTCCCAGGATCGAGTCCCAAATCCGGCTCCCTGCTTGGCAGGGGGTCTGCTTCTCCCTCTGACCTCCCCCCTCTTGTGCTCTCTTCTCTCATTCTTTCTCTCTCAAATAAATGAAAAAAGTCTTAAAAAAAAAAAAAAAGGAGTAGAAATTGACCAGGCAAAGAGGAACAGCTTATGCAAGGGCCCTGGGGTGAGAAGGAATATGACAACAGTGAAAAATGGAAGGAAGAGCAGGGTGGCCAGAGCAGGGAGTTTGGAGACAGAGTGGTATGAGACAGGTTCAGAAGGTCAGCGGTAGCTCTAGTGTACAGGATTTCGCAGGCCATGTTAATGCTTTGGTCTTTATCTTAAGAGCAACAGAGAGTCAATGAAGTGTAGTGAAGAGAACCATGATCTGATCAGGTTGGTGTCATGGAAAGCTCCCCGGCTCCTGTGCAGAGCAGAGATGAGAATCAGATGTCCTCGTACCCGGGCCCCACGTGATGTTCATATTCTGTAGCCCGCCCCTCCCCCCAGGCCATGGCATCTCTAAAGGATTGCCTCCCATCCCCCACCCCCACGTCCCCCGCAGCATTCATCTGTCCAGGCTCACGGGGCCCTAACATGATCCCCAGGCCGGACCCTGGCTTGTGATAGTCTTCTCTACGCCCTTGTTTCCAGCAGCCAGCACAGGCGGTGGTTTGAATTTGGTGCTTCGGTCCTCGTTTGTAAAACAGAGAAATAACAGTAACTACTCCATTGGGTTGTTGTGCAGCTCAAGCGCGTTAATGCGTGTGGCGTGCTTAGCTCGGTAGCAGACACAGAGTGAACGCTAGAGAAGGGTCAGCTGTCACCGTGGGCATGGTGATGACAGGGATGGTCACGTCCGTCCTGGAGAAGGGAAGCGTTGGCTGGCCTCTGTGATCATTTGAGCAGAACTTGAAGATTCCTAAAATCGTGGCCGGCCACGCCTCACCTAGTTTAAAGGCGTGAAGTGCCCATGTCAGGTGAAGGCACGGTGGACAGAGGAGGGCCCCACGCTGTCATTTAGGGCCATGCTGGGGAGGCAGGTGGGATGGAGTCTCAGCTCCCAAGCTGGTGTGCTGGTTCGGTTCTGGAGGGCCTGGCTTCCATCTGGAGAACGTGACTTCCTATGGGTGTTGGGAGACGAACAGGAGTTTACTGGAGAGGATCGCAAGAGAACCATGTCACTAATTACTCACGTAAAGAGTCACTCGACTCTGCCCCTCAGTTTTGTTATTTGCAAAATAAGGTGTTTCGTTGGACGGTGCCTAAGACCCTTTCTGAGGCCAGTCTTCTGATTTGTCCCGTGGAAGGCTTGGCGCTTCTCCAGGGGTCCTCTCCCACCTCCCGTAACCTCTGTATCCGGTGGCGTGCAGGCAGCAGGGAGGGTGGGGAAGTCGCAGGACGGGTAGTCTGGGCCTGAGCTGCGGAGGAAGTGGCTGATGCAGAAGGGGCCACTGGCCAGGTCTCTGGGGCTCGGGCAGTCTCTGAGCCACCAAGCCCCGCCAGTCTCCAGCTATTCACACCTTTCTGATATTGAGATCCCAGGACATAGTCCCTAATTTCTGTTCCCCAGAACTGCTCAGTCCTAGAAGGTCTGTGAAAAGCGGGTGGTAGGCCTCCCCAGTTTCCTGATACAGGCTGGTCGGTGTCATGGCCGAGCGGGCTCCTACTCACTCCTCGGGCCTTAGATAACACGCCCCGTGCAACGGGAGTTGTCTTGAACCCTCACCCCAATTAGTTTAGGTCCCCCTAGGTTCTGGGCCCGGCACAGGGTCTGGCACATAGTAGGCCCTCAGCACATGACAAGAGGCTCCGCTGAGGGGACAAAGGCTCTTGGTCCTCGGCACACGTGGCCCACTCAGCTGCAAGCGGGCCTCGAGCACGAGCGAGGATGAGAGCACGCATCTCCCCTGAGACCCCAAGAGGCCACATGCATTCCATAGAGATGGGGTAACAGGCCGGGGGCTGAGGAGTGGAGGCAGGGAGGAGAGTCTCAGGTCTCCTTGAGCGAGGCCCCGCACCCCCTCGGGCCTCAGTTTCCCTACCTGTGTCATGCCCAGAGTGCCCCTGAGGGCTCGCCCTGTGCTGCCCTTCCCTGAGGCTGGGCCAGGGCCGGGGTTCGGGGCTCCCCGCACCCACACCCTGCCGGGTCCCACGTGCTCTTCAACCTTGGTGCCCTGTGACGTCTCTCTGCGGCCTCCTTTCTTCTCAAAATGTTCTCCTCTCTTCCGGGACCCTGTTTTGCCTCGGTTTCCTCGTGCCTCCCTTCTCGGTCACCTTCGCTGCCTCCTCATGAGCCCACCCCGGCCCCCTAAACCCTCCCGCCCAGTGACCTCATTCGCTCCAATGACTCCCATTTCCACGGACGTCAGTGTTTCGATCAGCATAAAATCAAGTTAGGGGGCTGTGACCAGCATTGCTTTTAATTAAGTGAAATCAAATAGAAATAAGTGAAGTCAAAAATATTAAGCGCATCGCACACAGTAGGGCAGCTACTGTTTCATAAGGCTTTTGGCTTCTGCGGGTGGCTGACCTTCTTATACTAAGTGAGTCGAAAATTTGAAAGCCACAAAGACTTGGGCTCTGCCATCTCCTAAATCCACGCTTTTAGCCTGTTTTTCTTACCCCGCTCTGGATCTGTATGTCCAGTCACCTGCCCACTTCCCACCTCTACTGGGATGGCCCACAGGGAACTCCCAGTTACTGACTCCAAAACCAAAGGCCCCCGTCTTCCCCCGAATCAGTTCATCCCTCTTGTGTCTGCAGCCTCGGGCAGAAGCAGCCCTCTCCACCCGCCTCCAAGACCAGAAACTGGAGTCACCGCAGCCTCCTCCCTGGCCCTCCCTCTCCATCCTCCAGGCGCCATGTCCTGTGGGCTCTGCCTCCTTGACATTCGCCATGACTGTCCGCTCCTGCCAGCACCTTACTGCGCCCGACCATCGGCCCTCATTGAGATTCTCGCCATGGTATTCTCCATGTACCCAAATACCCGTCCCTTGCTCCAATTCAGGTGCCCTCCACCCATTCGACTTGGCAGCTGGAAAGGTCTCTCCAGGCTGCAAACCCCAGCACGACCTCCCTTGCTGAAGACGTTACCCTCCCCCGGGGCGCTTCCATGATTTCACCCCTGGCTCAGCCCGGTCTTGCTTCCTCTGTTCCAGTCGCTCCACCCTCGGCCTCCGCAGCCCGCCAGCCTGCTTCACCCTTCCTCTCCCTCAGCCTGCCCCCTGGCCCCCCCACCCCCCGCCCCGGGAATCAGCTCAGGCCACCAGGTCTGGAAAGCTCTTCTTGCCTCCTGCACCCGCTCCTACACGCCTTCCTGGCACCACCCCTGTCCCCTACACGTCCGCCTCCTTCCCAGTCAATGCCAATGGCCACCTGCAGCAGAATCACCCACTCTGCTTAAAAATGCAGATGCCCAGGTCCCACTCCAGATCTACAGCCTCAGAATCTCCGAGGATTCGGTCTAGAAATCCGCATTTGGAGAAGCCTTCCCAGCCATCCTTTTCCTGCTGCGTTCTGGAAGCCACTGTTATATACACATGTCGTTTGAGGGAATTCTTTATGCTCTTCTCTCTTCCCCATCCCACCTCCCCCCGCTGGAGGGCGAGGTCCCGGGGGACAGACACACGGCCTCACTATCCGCTTCCCAGTGCCCGGCACAAGCCTTGGCACGGAGCCGTGCCCAGGCAGTTCTGAATGAACCATTCCTGGACGTGGCATGGATCCAGCCTCCCCCCCCCCCCCCCCCCCNCTGGACAGGAAATAACCTTTTATGAAGGCTTTCCTGAGTGGTTTGCGATCTCTCTGGGAGGCCGGGCATGTTTCCCTTGGTTACTGGGGAACCTAGATGAAGCGTGGCCCAGTCCTAGGTGACAAGGGCCCCGGGGGTGGCCCCAGGACAGGGAGCCTGGAGGAGGAGGGGGTCTGGTCAGGCTGGAGGGGGGTTGGGAGAAGGCGTCCTGGTTCCTAATCAACAGGAAGGGCCTTCTTCCTCCAGGATCGCTTTTCAGCCCAGCTGCTTGGACATAACCTGAGCTGGGGTTGGGGCAGCGGGGGAGGGGCGACGACAGACAGACAGGCTGACGGGAAGGCCAGCATCTGGACACACTGCCGAGGGCCCCACACGCCTGCCCGGCTCCCACACACCCCCAGTGCCCAGGAAGGCCTGTCTATTCCCCTCCCCCAGAGCTTTCCTCCGACCTCTGCTCTCTCCAAGCCCAGGGACATTCGATCCTTTCTTTGATGGACAGCCAAGAAAAGACTTCTTCCACATCCTAAATTTGTTAGCACCAGCTAATCATCTTAACCTTCCTCCCTCCTGCGCTCCCAACAGGCGCCTCCTTAAAGACACAGGGTGCTTTTTTGATTCTCAGGAAGGAGCCCCCAGGGGGGATGTGGGGGGGGCACCAAATTCCCACCCCCTGAGGTCCCTTTGCAATGAGCAAGCTGTGCAGGAATTTGGGGTGGGGGCCATGGCGGCTCCGCTGCTCAGAACCTTCTAGGTCCCCCTCCATCATTCTTAGCTGGGCCCTCCCAGCGGGTCCCTCCCTCCACCATCCTCCAGCCTTTAGGGGCTCCTCCCCACGATGCTGCTGGAAAAACAGAAGCTGGCCAACTCCCAGGTGGAGGCAATCGATGAGTTCTCAAGCTCAGACCCTCCACCTTACCCTCTCCTACTTTTTTAGCTTTTCTATCCCCCAACTTTCCTGGCCTCTCCCTCTCCTGCCCCTGACAGCCACCACCTCCTGCAGGCTTTCCAGTGTGCCATGCACCATGCTGGGGGCTTGACCCCAGCTTCTCCAGAACTCTGGGAAGTAGAAATCCTCATACCCGTTCTGCAGATGACAAAACGAAGGCTCAGAGAACTGAAGGAATGTGTCTGTATACAAGGACATCCCTTAAGAGTCAAGGCTGGTGCTTGGACCCCAGGGCCGCGCTGTCGACCACGACCCCATCCTGTGTCCCAGCACACGGCTGCCCCGAGCCCGTGTGCACGCGGATTAGAGACCTACCGCAATCCGCTCAGCATAAGCGCCTGCGAACACCTCCTGGAGACCAGGCGCAGAGTAGGCCCTCGGCAGAGGAGTGCCCCCTCCCCTGGTCCGTCCCCTCATCCCTCTGTCTCTCTCTCTGCCCTTTCTCTTTCCCTCCCTGCTTACAACCCAGGTGAGAAGAGCCAGGACAGAAGAGAATGTGGCCACAATCTCATTCTGGCCCTCAGCCTCTCAATAAATAATGGGTCTGTATATAAACCATCGGGTCTGCAGCATCTCAGCCTCGGAGGACAGGCGTTTGCAGGGGAGGGATTAGGAGCCCTGGGAGGAGGGACAAGGGCCTTCGGCCAGGGTGGGGGAGAAGCTCTTACTCCCCTTTACCCTCCCCGTCTGTGACCCACCAAAGCCATGTGGCAGGCCATGAAATCAGCCAAGAATCTGAAAGAACGTTCCCTAGATTTTCCCCATCAAGGTCCTCAGTGGGGGTGGGGCTGGCCCACCGGGAGAGAGGGAGGCGGGGCGGGGGGGGGGCCCTGTCCCTGCACAAGGCTAGAGCCTCACCCAGCGGGGTGAGCGTCAGCGGGCTCGGGACTCAGCGTGCAGGAGACAGCCCTTCTTGCCCTCGGCTTCACCCTCCTTCCCCTGCCCGCTTGTCTGGGTCCTTCGGTGGGTTGCCTGGGCCCCGTGGGCTTTGGGTCACTTGCTCGAGCCCTCTAGATCCAGGTGGGGACCGACTGGAACCAGCCGAGAAGAGGGGCTCTGGGGGAGACGTTGCCAAGCAGATAGCATCAGACGGCCGCTGACAAAGCGTGAGGAAACCGTGCCTGAAATAAATTAAAAGCACCCTGTAGCCGACATCCTCAACCCATGGGGTGACTCCTTAGCAAGAAGCAAAGCTGGAGTTGATTGTTTATGACGTGCAAGGTCTTTACGTCCGTCTGTCCGGCCCTCGCAGTAATCTTGCAAGCTGGTGCTATTGGTTCCATTTTAGAGATATGGAGACGGAGGCTCAGAGACATGGAGAGAAGCTGGCCGGGGGCTCCACGGCCGTGAGAGGGGGTTGTCTCCACGTTCCCCTCCAGCCGAGATGGACTGCAATTGCCTGAACGGTTTTACCAAAAACAAAGAGAACTACCAAAACGGGTTTTTTTTTTTCATATCTTAGAATTTTAGAATCATTTAGAAGCACTTCGAATCACCACGCTTATAAGCAATAGGTTCCTGCAGGCAGTTACTAACCAGGCCACACCCCGCTTGGCTCCCGAGAACAGGTGTGTTCTGGGTGACTTGGCCACAGACTCAAGCAGTAGGCTTCTGACCCTAAACCAAAGGAAGGTCATTTCCAGGCCTCAGCCCCATTCTCCGCTCCCGCCAGAGACAAGATAAGAGTTTCTCTCCCCCTGGAATCCCTTTCCCACTTCCTCCAGGAGGGCAGCTGGAAGCTGGCAGAAGGTCCTGGTGCCCTAGCCAGGCCCTCGTCCTGTCCGTCCACCCGGCCACGGAGGTCCACCACCCTCCTCTCCGCTCTTGGAGAAGGGCTGTGGGGTTATTCCCTCCTGCTAGCAACTTTCTTTTTCTTTTTTCTTTTTCTTTTTTAAGATTTTGTTTATTTATTTATTTGACAGAGAGAGAGAGAGAGAGAGAGAGTATAAGTAGGCAGAGAGGCAGGCAGAGAGAGAGGAGGAAGCAGGCTCCCCACCGAGCAGAGAGCCCGACGCATGGCTCGATCCCAGGATCCTGGGATCATGACCTGAGCCGAAAGCAAAGACTTCAACCCACTGAGCCACCCATGCGCCCCTGCTAGCAACTTTCCATTCTTATTTCTTTATAATAAGAGGAGAAGCTGTTTCTTTTTCTTCCCACGTCTCTGTTTGATCCTAGCCCCAGCCCTCCCCCACCCTGGGCCCCCATCCAGAGGAACTTTCTGGCCCTAGTAGCATAGGGGAACTGGTTTTTCAGAAGCCTTATGTAGCCTTGGACTGTCTTGTGCCGTGTGCAGGGCTGGCAACAAGGAAGGTATCTCCTGACATCTTCCCAGGCTGCCTCGGCTTGTCCCCAGGGTGGGTCACCGCTGTCATCCCCAAGTGACTCTTTTAAGGGTGTTTTTTCCCATCTGCTGAAGTCACAATGTTCCTGGCCTCCTTCCAGGCCTTGCCCACTGTGGGCTGCCAGCAGACTGCGGCTTCCCTGAATTGTCCTGCCCCGTGTCTGGGATATGCACCGGTCCCAGCGCCAGCTCCTGAGGGAGATCAGAGGTCAGGAGGGCAGCCTGGGTTGACCACCCTGGGCTCCACCGAATGATTTATTAGCCACTGTCTCCATTAGGGGCTGTTAGCACATCAAAAACATGTCTGTAGAGCCTGGAAAAGTAGAGACCATGATAGATGACGGACAGTAGCTGTGACCACACCGTCAAGCCCACTCGGTGAGCAGGGGGTGGAGGGAGAGGGTGTCACTTTGGCTCTTGACTCCAGCACAGGTGAGAAGAGAGCCAAATGTCCATGTTCCTTAACATGGATTCATCCTTCGATGCACGAATTCCTAGGTGTGGAACTCTGGCGGTCTAGGCTCCACAGAGCAGTGCAGGCAAAAAGAGTGGATTCTAGAATCTGTAAGACCAGAGTTCAAATCCCAGCTCTGGCCTCTGGGCACTATGGGAAATGGGGCTCATTCTGGACTCTCTCAAAGCCTGGGCCTTGCTTCCAGCAGGAGGAGGATTACAACACGGCTCTTGAAGGCCTGGGGAGAGGCCTGGGGAGGGGACATGGGCCCACATGTGTAAACTGCGCGGCTGGGGGAGCTTGGCAGATAGGATCTCTCAACACAGGGCCCTGAGGGGACCTCCCAGTGGCCACCCCCACTCGGAGGAGGTTGCGGCCTGGGGTCAGGGCTGTGGCGTCCAGCTCCGCAGCTGTCTCTCACCCAGGCGCTCACAGGCAGGCTGCTCTCCTGTGAGCCGAGGGGCTGAGGGGGATTGCGGGCCCCGGGAAGCGGATGTCCAACATGGCAGGGGAAGAGAGGAAGCAGGAGCGGGCTAAGGGAAGGGATGAGCTGTGTCGTGGTCTCAAGGAGGGCATCTGTCCCCCCAGGTAGCTCTGGAGCTGGGACAGCCCTTCAGCACCATCCCAGGTTGGGTGCGGGGGCCAGGCCACTGAGAGGGCCCGTAGACACGGTGCTGCTCTTTAGCCAAGGCAGTTACTGAAGAGAACTCAAGGTGGCGGCAGTTTCAGCGTCTGGGGGACAGTCCTTCACCCTCTGACGGGGAACCGGAGGGCGCAGCACAGGGCCCACGCCTGGTGCCTTTGTCCAGGGGCCAGGACATAGCCTGGACCAGAAGCTCCACCTCGGCCTTCATGACGGGGAGCCACACGTCCCTTGGGAAAGTGCCAGGTCCCTGGAAGTTTCTGTGGCGTTCCCGTTTACTCTTCAGAACTAGGAGGTTTATCAGACTTGGTGAACACATCTGTTCCCCTTTGGCTCTGACTTTTGAGGATTCCTCTGCCTCGGACAAGTGGGAGAGTGAGAAGGAGCTCCTGCTCTACCCCTAAACCAAAGTCTGGACACCCCAATGTTCTCCCAGTGCACTCTGGACAATACTCAGCTCCTCCGTCTGGCCTCCAAGATCCTTTGAGGTCTGGGCCCTGCCTGGCCTTCCTGCCAAATCTCACATCAATCTCTTCTTTTCTCCCAAAGCTCTAAGGCAGAGCCACTTAACAGAACTTTCTACAATGACGAAAATCTTTTATCCCTGTGCTGTCCGATACAGTAGCCATTAGTCACATGTGGCTATTTAATACTCAAAGTGGGGTTAGTGAGACTGAGGAACTGAATTTTAATTTTATTTAATTTTAACATAAATGGCCTCTGGTGGCTACTGGCTACCATCACAGTTCCCACCACATAGGCCTTTTCCTCTGTTTTCCAGAGACCCAAGCTTGTTCCTACCTCAGGGCCTTTACACTTGTTATAGTTTGTGTGGAATGATCAGTCCTTGGATTCTCTCACACCGACTTCTTCTCATTTTTTAAGTTTCGATTCCAGTCACTTCCTCAGAAAAGCTTTTCTCTACCACGGAGGCTAAAACATTTTCCTCAGCCCCAGCCCCAGTCCCGGTGCGTTACCATATACCTCTTCATAGCAGTTATCATTGTCTGAATTTTCTCCCTTAATTATTTCTGTTTAGTGTTTGTTGCTTGCCACCAGAAAGAATAGTAACAACGTAAAATGTAATAATCTATGTGGACGTCTTGTGTGTTGGGTCCTAATCTGAGCACCTCACATGCGTTGTCCCACGGAATTCTCACCACGCCCCCGTGAAGTAGATGCTGCTTCATCCCCATTTCACAGATGAGGATACCAAAGTTTAGAAATTGACTTGCCCAAGGTCACACGCCAGGACTCACTCTCTTTTTCAGTTCTGTAACTCCAGTGGCAACTTAGGACAGTCCCAGACACCGAGGGAAGGCCTCCAGAAGTAACTGTTGACTCTGCGCTGACTAGGACTCGGCTGGGTGAGGAGGCTGGGCCCACGTGGGCCCCGGAAGGCCCCGACCCTGGGTGGGGGCACTGGCTCTGCTGCTCCTGAGGAGCGCCAGACTGTAGCAGCGAGCTGGGGGCAAGGTCTCGGGGTGGCACTGAGTATGACCTAGAGTCACACCCATTCAATCTTAGGACACTCCAGTGGGCTGAGTGAGGAGAGGGGTAGGCCTGGCTGGGCTAAAAGGACAGATCTTTCTCCTGGACAGTGAAGTGTGTTCTCAGCCAAGATGGACTCTCAGTGGCTAAGGCTGGGCTGGGGCTGGGGCCGGGGCTGGGGCAGAGGCAGAGGCTGGGCTGAGGACGAGGCAGGGTAGGGGCTGAGCTGGGGCAGAGGTTGTTCAGTCTGTGTTTATTGTGCTTTCCCGGTGCCTCGGGCAGAAAAGGACCAGAACTTTGGAGACCACCCAGCTTTTTCCTCTGCAGAGAGCTCTCCCACTCTCCTGCCCTCCCCACCGAAGCCCGAGCCTGGGGCTGTCCAGCTGCAGGAAGGTGGGGTGGAGGGGCTCTGTGCAGAGCTGAAGTAGGGGGAGGCTTCTCTGCTGTGAGCTCCTTTATGGGAAAGAGGGGATGCTGATGGGCACAATTGAGAGAGACTTCACCCTCCTCTTGATGTTGCAGTTCTGTCCCCCTTTCCTCGGTTCCCTCCCCCTAAACAGCCCCCATCCTCCACCCGTGCCACTGCACGTGTCCCTGAGGTGTACAGGAGCTTCGGACAAGGAGCCTGAGGGACATGAGCTGGTTCCAGAGGAGCCTCTTTTCTGCCGGGTGACCTGGAGTAAGCTTCCTAACCTCCAAGCTAGAAGTACAGTGCTCTGAAAGCTCTTGGGAGTTTATATGTGTGAGGTCAGAAGCAAGCGCAAAAAGTCATAACGACGTTCATACGAAGTTCCTGTGTTGACCCAACAATCCCACTCCCTTAGCCCCCGAAAATAATTTATCAAAGGTGCTAAATGCACAAAGGTATTCATTGTAGCATAAAATAAAAAAATTTTAAAAAACACATAGAAACTTCCAGATCTAGCAGCCAACAAATCTAGATAAATCGTGATCTATCGTGCAGCCCTTTGAAAAATGGCATTTGGAAGGCTGCGCGATGTGGGAATGTGTTTACCTTGTCACGTCCAGGGAAAGAGGCAGCGAGCCACGGTACGTGCATGCCCCTTCCCACTCTGCAAACGTAGGGCCGCGTGTGGGGGAGGATCAGAGGCAAGAAGAGAAACTGGAAACAGTTGTGGGAGAGCAGGGGGCTGGGAGGTGAGGGACGATGCTTTTCTTTCACAAAATGTCCTTTAATGTTCTTAAAGAGCTGTTTTAACAATAAATAAATGTCAGAAAAACAAACAAAACTTTTTTTAGAAAGCAAAGCCAAATGTGAGATCCAAAGTGTTTTCACTCTTTTCAGCTCAGATGTCTCCGGTTGCTTGGCTCCTCCTTCACCCCCCAGCACCCCACAGCCGCGACACGTACTCGCGATGTCCCATGCCAGCCCTGCCCCAGCCTGTCCGGCCTGGCCCACAGCCCATGGGGCCTCACCTCATCCTCTCCTTTTCCTTCTGTCCCTTTTCCCGTCACATGGCTAAGATAGCGGTTTCCGCCTATCTCGTCAGGCCACCAGACTGGCCAGAGCGTCTACATCCACACTGAGACCCTGGCCAAGGAAGGCAGCTATGTTTTCTCATAGGTGTCAGCTGCGATGGATTGGTCATGGCTGCCAAAAGTATAAGAAGCAGCTCTGAAATCGACTAGTTATGTCTGCCATGGGACCCGGCTAGATGGTAGTGGTATGTGTCTCAGCTATTTGCTCTCCCAGAGTCACCCGGTAACTAAAAATAGGGCTCTGACATGTGGGTTTCGTCTCAACCCTGCCAGTGGGTCCCTGGAGAATGGCGGCTTCTGTACACCTTTGTCCCGTGTAAGGAAGAGTGGAAGCACCCAGTGCTCCAGGCAGTGCACGGGTGTGGAAAGAGGATGGACTTGGCAGTCTTAGAGACCCAGATGAGAATCCCATCATTTATTACCTATTTGATTTTAGACAACCATTTGACTTCATTGAACCGTCCTATTTCTACCTGGAAGTGAACGTATTTGCAGAAAAGTTGTGTTAAGAAAATTAGAAGTCGCGACTGGAAAGCACTTGGTCTGCCACCTGGCACACAGTAGATGTTTTCATGGCCGTTCAGGCAGGTGGTGTGACAGCAGACCCGTGCAGGGGCTCCAGGCTGCTGCCCGTGAGTCCACGTACTTCTTTCTGGTCCCTGGCCCACGGCTACGCACACAGGCCTTCACCACGGCCTTGTGGGCAAAGGATACAGCTGCTTGAGACAACTAATTGAAAGACAGAGACAAGCAAATATTTCACTTGATCATGCCACTTTAAATGAAAACCCTCTATACTATGACCAAGCATTACCATTTATTAATTACTAATCATGGTATACATTTTTAATTTTGTGCAAATTAAAGTAAGATTTAAGAAAAACAGAGAGCCGGGGGCAGTTAAGTACCTCACCGATTATTGATCTATCCCAGTCACTGCTCCACGTAACCCTGTTTCCCCTCCAGGCCTGACTAAAGCTCCGCTTTCTTACTCACCTGACATCCTGGGGTTTGAGCCTCGGTCACTACTAGGCCTCAGCTCTGGGCTTCCATGCCTTGTAGAAGGAGGGAGGCAAAGGGGGAGAGACATCAGCACTTCGGAAGGCGGTATAACCGTAAAATTCCTCACTGGACTAGAGCTCACACTGAACACAAGTCAGTTTCCAAACGCTGTGATGACATTGTTCCTTCAGAGATCCTTAGTTCGGGGGCTAGGTGGACCTGCCCACATACTCATCACGAATTCGGCAGGGAATTATCGAGCACACTTCTGGGCCAGCTGCTCCGGGCTGTGGAATTGGAACACGTCGGGCCTGGAAGGCCGTTGAGACTGTGTATTGCGAGTTGGCGTCTTGAGGTCCAAATGCAGCTTCTTTTTTGGCTTGCTGAGTAGTTTTTTAATATTTTCTTCAATTAATTTCAACATTAGAAACTGGAAGGCTTTGTATAGAACATCCCATTTTTCTTGAGTATTTTCAAGATCCAACAACAGTGAGTCTGGCAGTATTTGGTTGGAGCTGACGAGTGGTCATTCCATTGCAGATGCACAGGTTAGCTCTTAGCACTTTGCCCCAGTCTCTGTCCTGCCCTATTGCACCATCCCTTCCTGCTTCATTCATCTGTTACTTATCTGACTCCTTGCAGGCCCTGGGGTTTGTAGCATCTGACCTCCCTCACTGCCTCTTGAATTCGTGACTAAAAAGTGAATGAGCGCACCCATCAGAAATCTTACTTTCTAACGGAAAAGACAAGGAAAGAAAACAGGGAATTAGCATCCCTATGAGAATGACAACTAACTGAATATTTAGAGATCTTGGGAGAAAATTGAGCATGGTACCACGGGGTCGTGGTAAATCAAGGCCAACTTCTCGGAAGAGGTGGTGTGCGGGCGGCCATATTTATGCTGCATGCGACCTTTGCTGGAGAACCTTTTGTGCATTTTATTTATTTTTTTTTTAATTTATTTATTTTGACAGAGCGAGAGAGATCACAAGTAGGCAGAGAGGCAGGCAGAGAGAGAGAGGAGGAAGCAGGCTCTCCGCCGAGCAGAGAGCCCGATATGGGCCTCGATCCCAGGACCCTGAGATCATGACCTGAGCCGAAGGCAGAGGCTTTAACCCACTGAGCCACCCAGGCGCCCCTTTTTGTGCATTTTAGATGCGGCAAGGGAGAGAGAGCCGTTTGCTTAACTGCTGACTTCCTCAGCGGCTCACTTCCTGGGAAGGACCTGAGCGGAGGGGTGCGGGGTGAGAACTTTCCTTGAGAGCTATCTCCAGGTCACATGGGAGGACCTCACTGCTTCTCAGAGATTCAGTCCAAGGTGACAAGTTCAAGTGGGACTCCAGATCCATATCGAAATAGAGGCCGGGGTCAGACCCAGCAGAGCTTGATGGGAGCCCTGTCCTTGCTGGATCTCCCCCCCCCCCCCCCNCCCCCCCGACTACACAGGGGGGTGACTTGATAGAGAACTTCTCCCCAGCCCCGGGGCCCACTGCCCTCTTCTGTGCTCAGGCAGCTCGGCTCCCCTGCCCTGAGCCTGAGGCTGTTCCGGGAAGCCCAGCTGCTGGACAACAATGCCAATGGCCCTTGGCCTGAATCTACAGAACTGGGCCTGTAATCTCCACCAGCGAGACCTACCCACCCCCGCCCCCCAGACTTCCTCACTCAGGACCTCTGATTCTGACCCCAACGGGGAAGTGTCAGGGGCCCGAGGAAGCAAGAAAATGCGTAATTTGTCCCACCGGTTCAAAGCTGGAGACTTTAATCTGTACTATTTTAGTCCAGTGGTCACCCAGCCCCATCCTGTTCTGCTGATCTCCGCTCGCTCTGACCCCTGTCTGTTTGTTCTCCCTGGTTTCCAGGGTTTCGGGGGCTCATCTGTGAGCCAGTTCAATGGAAAGACTAACAGCAGGGGCCCCGGAATCAGCCTGCCCCAGCCTGGGACCCTGAGCAGGGGCGCACCACCTTGCTGTGCCTCTGTTTCCTCGTCTGTAGAACGAGCGTGGCAAAGGCGGCCATCCTGTAAGGTTGGAGGAAGGGCTGACTATGGTAATGTCCCTGAAGCATGAAGAGCGATGCTTGGCCAACTCAGAGATCTGGGTGTTAGCCGTCCTTCTGGTTAGAACCCAGAGGAAGGAAGCAAACCCTTCCGGGAGAGCACATCATTATTCGGAGCCAGAAGAATTGTCAGAGCTCGCATCTCCCGAGGGCTTCCTCCAAGCCAGGCCCTGTGCTAAAACCCTTTACCTGTATTCTCTCGTTTACTCCTTGAAACCCAATGAGGTTGATACTATCACTACCCCATTTTACAGAAGAGGACTCCGGACCTCAGAGAAGTGAAGCAACAGGCTGAAGGTCACACAGCTAACAAGTTGCAAAACTGGGATTTGAACCAGTGGCCCTTTGTCTCCCAGACCGATGCTCTCACCCACCGTTCTGGGCAGGAGCCCCGTTCGATAAGCTCAAGACCCAAGTGGTCAACTCCCATGTCTATTCCATTCCTTCTCCGTAAAGGAGGGAACGGTGAAACCACGAGACCACGCGGGCAGGTGGCTGGCTGGGGTTCCCGCGCGGACAGGTGATGTCTGCGTGCGGTTAGCAGCCGGCCTCAGCGGGGCCCTTCGGGAGCTGGCTTTAAGAAAGAGATGACAGGCGTCTGAAGTGAGCCCGTGGAGGGGGTCGCGCAGCCCTCAGAGGGACCGGAAAGGGCATACTGTGGATTTTCTTTTCTCCAGCGTCTGACCCTCTTGCCCCACTATCTAAGTTTCATTGACTCTTCCTTGCTTCTGACGGAGAATGTCCTGTGTGGGTCTGACCAGGGCTGCGACTCCTGGCCAGCTGTCCTCCCCCTTTCTCTCCTTCCAGCAGTTGCCCCGTGGGGGCCCTGCTCGCGGGGCAGTGACGTGTGAGCTGCCCCAAGCAGGGCCTTCCACAGGAACATCGGGTGCGGGCGGCCAGATCCGGTGTCAGGAAGAGGGACCAGGGTCAGAGGTGTGGTCGTCCTGCAGGGACCGACGTGACAGCCCAGGGAAGAAAGGAAAGCCTGGCTGGGGGCTGGGAGTGGCAGTGGAGGGTCCGGGAGGACCCCTCATCCCTACGGAGCAGTCTCGGTCAGTGAGCTCTGCAGCCCAGAGGGCTGGGGTCAGAGGAGAGGTTCGCTGGCCGGGGGGGTCCCCAACACGCGGTGGGCAGCACGTCCCCCACCACCCGTGTCTTGGTTCGCCCCCCACAAGTGCTGCCACCTTTCAGGGGTTTTTTGGTGGCTCCAATGAGGAAAGGTGAAACAAGCACCCAGAGATGGTAAAATCCACCCGCAGAGCACCGGAGACGGGAGCGCCCTGGGGACGGGGCACCCGGGTGGCTGAGGACCCTGCAGGACAGGGGACAGCAGGAGCCACGGCAAGCCTGGCCCAGATGGCACTCAGGGCCTGGGGCTGAGCCTGGGGGGGCCGCGTGGGGGCCCCAGGCTGACGTGGGGGTCTAGGAGGTCTGCGGGAGGCAGTAGGTAGGGCAACCCGCACGTGATTTCTGCTGCAGGGAGAAGCTGGCCGGAACCTCAGGCTCAGGGAGGAAGTGTCGGGTGGGGGGTCACTTGGGGTGGGGAGGCATCTCCTGGGCTGGAGAGGGAGCCCCCCCAAGAACAGCGATAGTGGGTGATTTTCACCCCATCCCGCATAACTGGCCACGGGGCTGAGTGGATGTTTGTGATACGGAATGTGTGCAGTGAGTCTGGTGGGGACTCAGCTTAAGTGCGCCGAGACACACTTCTTCCCCGCCCCAATCCTGCGCCCAGAGCTTCCCTCAAGCCCTGGCCTCCCCCGAAGGCAGGCAGACCAGGCCGGACTAACACACACTTCCTGCCACCACTTAGCCTTCCAGGCCCCCTGCTCCCCGGGCTGCTGCAGCTGAGGGGACACGGGCGGCCAGTGGCCATCCCTGGTCTGATCCGTTATCCGTCCCGCCTGGGGCTGGGCAGGTCCCCACGCTCCCGGCCTCCCTGCCTACAGGAACCCTCCCAGCAACCCTCCAGCCACTTCCCGGGACCCAAGGGCTGCTATCCCCGGGGACAGGGCCTGTGGGGGTCTGGGGTGGAGGGACCTGCAGTCCTTTTCTGGGGAACAGGTTCCCCCATCCCTTGGGATCCTTAGCTATGGGCTTTCCCCTTGGCCTGCTCAAACTGACCCCACCAGAGCCACCTTCGCAAGGGTCCTGGCCCCGGGCACTCAACCCTCACCCCTTCCTAGCTGGGCCTGGGGCGGGCTTCTCTGTAGATCTGGGGCCGTCTGGAGAATGGTGGAGACCTGCGGAAACTCGGGGTTACATTAGGAAGGACGCAGGGAGAAGAAGCACCGGGGAGGCAGCCAACAGAGAGTCTGTGACCCAGGCACACCCTCTGAGTTCCCAAGGGCTGGGCAAGGCATGGAGCCTGCCCCCTCCCCTCTCCCCTCTGCCTGTCCCCAGGCACTCACTGAAGAAGATGGGAAGCCAGGACATGAAAAGGGACAGTAGCCAGATTGGAGGGAAGGGTTTGCCAAGGGCAGAATGCTCCAGAACCCCCTGGAGCCAGTCTGACGCCCCGCCAGGGTTGAAGGCCACCTCCATGGTGTCTGCAGGAACTTGAGTTGCCCTCTGATGGCTCTCTGCTGTTGGGTGAACCGGAGAGGAGCCTCACCGGCTGCTCCCTTCTGTGTTCACGCCTCCCCCTCCCTCTGCCACGCAGGACAGCTGGATGGAGGCGGGGAGAGGGCTGCAATGAATGCTAGTCTCTACCCCTGGGGGGGGTCCCGGAGAGCCAGCCTCTCCACCTCCATCTCTGCCGTGCCCCAAGGTTAGACTTCACTCGCCCGATAAGTGGGAAAAGGACCCTCATGCTTCTCCTACTTGCTTCCCTGTGTCTCAGCCCCCAGGTGGCTCAAGTTCCGAGATGACTAATAGGTTCCATCTCACGTGCCAGTTCCTGCTGATTTATAGTGGCTGTGTTGGACAGAATGATGAAGCCTTGTCAAGGCGCATTGGGGAAAGACTAACTGTGATTGATTAGCAATGTCTGCGATGAGTGCAGAAGGAGAGCATGTGGTGTGTGTGATTTTAACTGCTGCCCACTCCTCTCAGGACGTGTCGCTCTCCACCAGCCACACTGGAAAGGTCTGTGGATGTCTTATGGCCAAGAGACGTCATCATGGGACAGATCTAAGCTACATTGTGCTGGGAAATGATTAACAGATGGCTCTTGGGGGGCGGGGAACAGGGCCACTTTGTAGATTTTGCCAATTCCTGGGGTGTGAATACTCCCATAATGGCCAGTTTCCAGCTGCCAATGTGAAGTCACTGAACACGGAGTTGGAAAGAGATGCATACAATCGGCTCTCCCAAGACTATAGGACAAGCTGGCTTCAGCACACCACTGCCTGAGTAGCTGTATATTTTTTCTCAGAAATGTAAAGCCCCCTTCCCCCTTCAATGCTTTGCCAATGGTAGGCTGCTCTGGGAAGAGCCCTGGACCAGGATTCAGGATCACTTACCAGCCATGAACCTCAGGCAAGTATGTCCCCTCTGAGCCTCAGTGTCCTCATCTGTAAAATGGGAGTGCGGTTGTGGCGAAACTCAATGAGTCTTCTGTCGGTCATAAAGCTGGATTTGTCAGGCAAGCTCCCCGAGCATCACGTCCAGGGAGGCTGCCCAGAAATCGGCCTTCGCCCTCCCTTGAAAGCCAGTGTTCCTGCCATGGGTCTGGAAGGAAGAAGGGGCTTGTTCTTTTTCTCTTTGATGTCAACCTCAAAAGACCAAGGCTGCCTGGGAGCTAATTCAGATTCCCTTAACAAGCCTTCACGCCTGTAACTGATGAATTTCTCACGATGGTCTTTGAAGCTACTCGTGTTTCTCTTCTTTACTACTCCTTAAGACAGAAGTGGCTCCATTTATTTCCCGTTCACGTAGCTTCTTCAAGCTTCAGGGAGGCCATAGTCCTGGAAGGCTGGTCCAAGCTGCGTTCACGCCGCCATGGCATCAGGCAGATCTGGGTTCGAGTGCCAGCTCAGGCGTGTGTGAGCTGGGGACCGTGAACATAAGTCTTAAACTCTTCCTGGGCCACAGTATTTTCATCTGTAGGATGGGAATAATAATAATAATAGCAGCTACTTCACCGGGCTGTTGGGTGGACTCAGTGACATAAAATACCTAAGGTTCTTTGCATCGTGCCAGGCACAGAATAAATGCTCAATACATGAATTATTCTTTGTCCTAACAAGGTCTTGAGGGGAGGTAGAACAGGCCAACCTATAGAAGAATGGGATCCCCAAAGTTGGCAAACCACAAGGTTGAGTGAAGGCTGAGCCTCAACGTAGGGGCCCAGGCAGGACTGTAGGCGCACAGGGAGCCCGCAGGCCCGACTGGTCCTATTAGTCTGGGGCAGGGTTTCTCACCCTCAGCAGAGTGACATTTGGGACCACCTCATTTGTTGTTGTAGGAAGCTGCCTGTGCATCTTGGGACGTTCAACAGTGTCCCTGGTCTCTACCTACCGGAGACCAGAAGCAGCCTCCCAGTTGTAATAATGGAAAGGGTCTCTAGAGATTGCCAACGAACTATCCCCTGGGGTGCAAAACCGCCCTGCTTGAGAAACCCGGCTCCAGCAGGCACAGCGTGACCAGCGTTGTCGGTCTCCCCAGCTCCAAGGAGAGCCTGGAAGCAAGGCATTTGTCCTGGCAGAATGGGTGGGTTGGCGCGTGGTAGAGCCAAGCGGCAGGTGGTCAGCTGCAGGCGGCTGGCAGCCGGCGGCAGGAGGCGTGGGTCGAGGCTAGGACCCCAGCTGCCGGGAGCCCCGCAGTCTAGCAGGGTCAGATCACAGCTCATGTGACGTGGAAGCTGGGCGTACCCTGTGGCTCTTTGCGTCCCCCTCCAGGACCAGGACTGGATCCAAGGTCTGGGCAGGGCCAAACCCTCAGAGGAGGGGGAAGAGCCTTACCTGCCCCATTCGAAGTGTATGAAGTTGAAGGCCAGCCTCCCCTCCCACCCCTCGTGACTTTCATGACCTCTAGCTCGAGAGCACAGGCTTCTGGGTGAGAGAGACCCGGTTCAAATCCAGGCTCTGCTGTGTGGAAATTCAGCTTAAAAAAAAGCCACACACACGCATAGAAGCCAGACACCACCACTTAGGTCAAGGAGCACACTTTCGGCTGTTCCTTTAGCCTCTAAGTCTCAGGTTCCTCGTGTGCGACATGAGGATGCCAGCGGCCGCCTCCCATAGCTGTTGTAAGGATTAAGTGTGTATTCTAATGTCTGTGCTCAGCAGGACGCCTGCCACACAGTAGGCACTCAGTAAATGTTGTTGATTGAATTGATACATCCTCCTGCGGCACACCTGTCTCCCTAAATCCTTTTGTTCACTTCAGTTCTCTTCTCTGGAATGTCTCCAGCTTTCTAACATAGGAAACTGTTGCCTTACGGAGGGGAGGAAATGAGTTATTCGTCTCTGCATCACTAAAGCTTAGCCTGGGGCCTGGTAGCTATTAGTGCTTAAATATTGAAGCTTTTCTTCCTCGAAGGGCAATGACTGTGCCTTATCGTTCTCTATGTAGCCACAGTCCGGCACAGCGAATGACACATGGCAGGCGATCGTCAAATGTTTGTTGCATAAATGAATGAATGAATGAATGAATAAATGAATGAATGAATGAACATACAAAAAATGGTTGAAGAAAGGCACGATCCAGAACGCTACCCCAGGATTTTCCCTAGAAGCCCATTCCTCCACGTCCATTCGGGAGGAATGTTGCTGTTTACTTGAAGGAGGTCAGGCAGACCCTGGGGAGGACAGCAGTGTCCTCGCCGAGGCAGTAGGTGACAGATGTCAGGCAGAGGGAGGAGGGTCTCGGGCAGAACCTCTGCTGTGGACCCTGCCTTGGAAGCCTCGCTGCAGACTGCTTGGCTGTCCCCAGGGCACTGTGACTGTCTTGCAGATTCTCCCCCACTGCGTCAGGAGTCTTCCTCCTCCTTCTGGCTGTGGCACTGGGGGCCTGGGCTTGTTAGGAAGATCCAGGGTTTGGGGAGTCGGGAGCCCTGGGTTCTGGCCCCGTCCCTCCGCCCACCCACACAGTGACTACACGTCACTCCTGGGGCTCCGTCACTCTCCGTACAATCAGGACTTGGTGTCGCCGTGGGATAGGTCAGTCAGCAGCCACATCACTGAGGATGGCCAAGTGGCCACACGGGAGACCCATCTGTAATATCAAGGCCCTGGTGGATTTCACAAGCCCCCTTCCAGCCACTGGGCATAGAATACGGCATTAGGTGACGTCCCGCTCTGGCGGAGGCAGGGCAGCGGTTAGGTTTTCCAAGGGCCTGATAATGTCCCAGGGGAACGCTTGAGGTCTGGGTTGGGGGAATGGTGGCCTAGAAGAGACTGATGCAGCCAGATTATAACCGAGAGACGGGAGGATCTAGAGAGAGAAGCCGGAGGCTGAGAAACTGGGCAGGCAGGCGAGGGAGAGGTGGGGTGAGGGCAGCTTGGGGGTAGACGTGGGGAGAGGCACTGTAGTGAAGGGCCCGGGGACTGTGGCCAAGACCTTCTGTGCCTCAGTGACTTCATCTGCAAAGTGGGTATATGACAGAACCTTCCGCCAAATGGGAAACACATCGAATCGTGCTGGGCACCTAATAAGGACCATGGACGATAGAAAAACCCTTGAAATGTTCAGTAGAATTTCTGTTCTGTCCACTCTGGGGTGGACCCAACAAACAGCTCTGGGAGCCGGCTAAGTGCCAGAGTCCCGGGTCGGCGGCCCGGCCGCTTCCAGCGTCCACGCACAGCAGCAGGGGCTAACAGCAGGCGAGGCCAAGGCCAAAGCAAGGCTCTGTCACCAGAGATTCCTCCAGAGCCAGCTGGGGCCCTGGCAGGCCCAGAGGGTGCAGGCCATCTGCTCTCCATGTGGCTCAACCATCCCAAACTTGCCGTGGACTGAACTTTGCCACCAGGCTGCTTTCCATGAGGATGCTTCCCGCAGCCAGGAGGTCCGGACTTGCTGGTCGGGCTGGCCCCTCCAGCAAGCTGCACTCTGGGGATATTTTCGGATTCTGGGTAACATCGCCTTGCCCCTCCGCCTAATAGGTCCCAGATGCTCCCCTCCTCCTGCCACCTCCCTCCCTCTGGCTGTTCTGCAACCGTGCCGCACTGCCCCGGGGCCTCCGCACTGCCCCGGGGCCTCCGCACCGCCCCGGGGCCTCCGCACCCAGTCACTACTCCTCTTGACTTATTATTTTCGTAATTTAAAACATTTTGTTCCCCCTCAACATGACGGCTTGATAGGGGCCGGCATGCAGGAGGCTGTTTCGTCCTGGCCCGACAGAGACGCAGGCCGACGAAGGCGGAGCGAAGGAAGGCGGCTTGGGGCATGCAAGGAGCCAGGGGAGCAGGAGTCCTTCCTGGCCGAGCACGAAAGAAGCAACAGGAGCAGCAGCCGCGCTAACGGGGCCCGGTCACTAGGGGCCCCGGCCGGCGCGCCAGGCCCAGCTGGGAATCCCACGGGCCCTGGGGGTTTCATGACTCACGTCGGGCCGAAATGCCTTCGGTTCAGCGTCTTGCTGCTGCTCCCTCTTCCCCACCTTCCCTCCGCACCCCTCCTCCTGCCCCCTCCCTGGAACACTGGAATTTGTGATTCTTGGCTGTCAGGGGCCATGAGATGGGGCTAATGCTGAGGCCTCTGGGGGGTGGGGGGCAGGGGACAGGAGTAGGGGAGAAGAAAGAGAGAGGCGCAGAGGGAGGGGACCGCTGGGCACAGGAGGCCGGGGAGGCAGAGGGAGTGGGCAGCAGACCCGGGAGGCTAGAAACGCCTGACTCACGGTTTAACAGAAACCAGGACAGGCCAGATAGACACGAGGCGGGGAAGCTGGTGAGGAATGTCGTTGGCCCTGCTGCTTGCTTCCTGCTTGCTCTCCGTGGTACTTCACGAAGCGTGGAGAGGCAGCGAGCGAGCTGGTAGCCCTCATCTCCTGAGGTTCTGTCACACCCTTGACGTTTTGCAATGTTGCCTCGGTGCCTGGGGCTCTGCATTCTGCAAAGCGACCCTGTCCCCGGGTTGGGGCAGGGCCCCGAGAAGCCCATCTTAGGGACTGGGAAGTTAGGGTCCCAGCCGGGCTGAGTCTGGGACCCAGACCTCTGGATTTCTCATCCAATAATGAAACTATGGAGATGGAATAAAGGGGGAGAGATTGCATTGGGGAAAGTGGGCCAGGAAAATACAAGCGTCGCAGACCACATGGAAACCCCTCGGCCGAAGGCTTTTGGGAGGCTGCTTCTGAGAGAGCTCTGCCTGTCCTCCCAGCAGTGACATTGACCCTGGCGTTTTCTCTGTCTCTTTCAGGACCTCCTGTAAGTACCTCCAGCCACATTCCAGGCTTGCACATCTGAAAGGCCTCGCTCCCTGCTGGTAACGGGGCCCTGGGAGGGGGGACTGGCCTCTGGGCCGGCTGTCTTCCAGGGGCGCCCCTGGACCCTCCGCGCAAATCTGCGGGGTCCCCCCGGAGCGCTCATGCGGGGAAGGAGGCCTCTGTTTCGCTTTCCAACCACCTCTGCACCTCGCCAGGGCCAGACAGTGGCAGCCCCCAGGCCCCACCAGGTCCCAATTTCAACCTGAAAGGCAGGCTTGCCCCATTGTTAGGCCTGCTCCTTTGTCCGCAGAGGAAGCAACTGGACTCAAAGAAGCTCCAGGTATGAGAAAGAAGTAAGATAATCGCTACTCGGTTCGGGTCCTGAGAGGTCTCCTGGCCTTTCAGGAAACAGGTCAGGGCCTGGCTCTGCGTGGACTGCTGCCCGGGACTTGCTGTCCACACTGCGGTGTGTGCGGGCGGCTCCCGTCCGGCCGACATATGTGGTCAGCGGGTGGTCGTTGCCGGTGGTGGCGGCGGGGTTTTGATGGGAGAGATCAGTTTTGGTGGGCAGACAGTGCGAGACAGCACAGATTACAGCAGGTCTGGCTCCTTCCCCTGGCATCGCCCTAAGGCCCAGGGCGGGGCCGGGAGCCCAGTGGCTTCCAGAGAACCTGAGAAGAGCCAGTGTCTCCCCGAAGTAATGGATCCAGAGAATAGAAGCACGTCTTCTTTGAGGACCGCATTTGATACCCCAACAAAAGGCTCAGAGGTTGCGGGGGGAAGCTGGGCTTTGGAGCTGAAAGGGCGGAGCCCCCCGCCCAGGTCTTTGTCAAGGTTCCTGAAAGCGGCGCTGTCCCCGGCCTTGCTCCGAGCCGCCCTTGCCCGGTCGGTCCCCTCTCCGTCTGTCCTTCGAGAGCAGCCGGCCCCGTGGGCAGTCAGGCCATTATTCACTATCCCGTCCGGTCCTGAAAAGGCGCACTGAGCCCGCGCAGCCCGTCTGCGCAGCTCCCTGACTGCCGGCTTACGGAGGAGGAGAGTCGCGGCAGTCCCCGAAAGCAGGGCAGTGATTTATCATGGCGTGTTTCAGACGTCAGATCTCAATTCCTGTCATCAATCTTCCAAAATAAACTCCGCCGTAGGAAACTTCAACAGACCACCTGCTGGAAATGGGCTGCGTCTCCCCTTCTTTCTTGACAAAGCCAAAAAGAGTCCTCAGTTCCCCCACTCCTGGGAGCTCCCCCGACACCCCACCCCCACCCCGCAACCGGGCTGCCCGGGCCAACCTGCCAGCGTCAGCTCAGCTCGGGGTCCCTGCCTCACCAGGAATGCAGCTTTCTGAGAGCGTCTGCGAGCCTCACCCCCAGACGGTTCCCAGCCAGAGAAGGTGCTGCCCCCCCCCCGGGGACGATGCAGTGGGGACAGGGACGGGTGTCCCTCGGTCCCTGCCCGCCTGGCCATCACCTGAGCCGGAAGCAGGGGGCAGGAGCCCAGGGAGCTCCCTGACACGGCCTCTGTGCGTGTCCTACACCTTCACCCCATCCTGCTTGAAACCACAAGGAGGAAATGGACAGCTGGGTGGGAGTCACCTCCTAGCCCCGTTCTATCTGCTTCCCGCAAAGGAAGAATGCTGTTGAGGGAGGCAGAGAGATGGCAGCTGGTGGCAGCGCCTGTCGCCACCCTCTGTGTCTCCTGGGAGCCCCTCCTGGGGTAGCCCTGTACTCCAGCTAGAAGACCCAGGATGGCCACTGCCTGGAGAACACAACCAAGGAGGATGGATTTAAGTAGCCTCAGGAATCATTTAAACCATAGAAAAATCGTGGACACCACCTCCCCACCCCTCGTGCCCACGGCAGACATTGCTAATCAATCAGGAGGCTTCTTAACAGAGTGCTTTGCTCAGTCACGACCAAGCCATTGGAGTCTGCGCATTGGAGCTGACACCTGCAGGCCACGCCTGCTGTAGATGTCAGAGAACTTCCTAATGGGAGCTCTGAGGCTGAAACGGACAGCAGTGGGAAGCGGGGAGGTCTCCTTCTCCCGAGGAATACAGGGAAATATGTGATGTCCAGCTGCCATCCCGGCTGAAGGTGGTCCTTGCTGAAATCCCAGCTAACACTTACGACGTATCAGGAACTGTTGTATTTGCACAATGATCGCAAGCATGGGCTGCACAGCCAAACTGCCTGCGTCCGAATCCTGGCTCTGCCACTTCTAACTACGTCACCTTGGGCAAGTTGCTTTTACTCCCTGTGCCTCGGTTTTCTCATCTGTAAAATGGGGTTAGTTATAGTGTCTGCCTCTTCCAGGTGTGAGGAATATATATGTATTGATGTGTGTGTATATGCATGTATATGTGTATGTTTATATACACACAAGTGTGTGTTAGAATGTATTTCCAGTTACAATATATTAACTCATTTAAATCTAAGTTGATCCACAAAGATTCTGGTAAGCCTTTAATTTTAAGGAGGAAGTGATTATTCTGTGGGTTTTTATTAATTCATTTATTAGTTCATCTATTTCTACCCAACTTATTCTTAAAAAAAGCATTTTGGAGTGATTTGTAAATGAGCTATGGAAACAATGGAGGAGGGTGGAGAGCAGAGGCAGGAAATCAAAGGGATCCAGAGCTGATGACATGAAAATATCCTATGCAAAACGAGCCACTGACTGGGCTCAGAGCTTCCTGGTGGCCAGAGCAAAGAGGAAAGCAGAGTTGCTTGAGTCAGGCTGCAGGAAGGAGCACCCATGGCACTTGAGTGAAACACAGCTGTTCCTGGTCCTGAGACCCAAGAGAAGTCCCTCCTGTGGGCAGATGAGGTAGGACAAGTAGGTGGTGGGTACACAGGAGCAGTAGTAACCTATCCCTTCTGTCCCTATTTGGGGTAGACCCACTGTGTGGGGTTGGAAACCCTCAGCAGGCCCATGCCCTTCCCTGGGATGTGAAGGAGGTGGCTGCCACACGTCTCGACCACTCCCTGGTGGCATCAGGACCAGGCAGCGTAGAAGAGACAGGAAGAGGTACTGGCTCAGTGTGAAAGCTCTGAGTTAAGGAGGCTATTTGGTGCCTGAGCTGTCTTCACCGGGGCCTGGGAGAAAAGGAGGCTGAGTTCCCAGGTTCAGAGCACCTGCCCTCGGGTTCATTCATTCACAAATAGGAACGAAGGGCTGACCGAGAGCTCAGCACTCCTCAAGGCACTGGAGACACATTCATGAACAAAACAGAAAAAAACCCCTGCCTCAGGAGCTTATGTTTCAGTGCCGTGCAGGCAGAATCAAGCAGAGCGAAGAGACGGGGACCCACTCTGGGCCTGTGAGAGCCATTCCCCAGCAACCCCAAGGACTCCCTGACGGGGCCTGACCTCAGTTCTCTGTGGGCGAATCACTGCACCACCTCCTCCGGGATGTCCTCAGGAACAAGGGCCGGAGGGGGTGACTTATTCGTGGTGCTTGCCGGGTTTGCCCGAGCAGCCCAGCAGCGCTCACTGACCTTCCGGTGAGTGCCCCAGGACCCACGCCTGGTGCTGCCTTGGCTTCGCAGGAAGAGCAGGACGTCTGGAAGGAGAGAAACAACATCTGGTAGCAAAGTCTCCGCAGGGAATAACCGAGGCCAGCGGCACACGCCTCCTGCCAGGGCTCTTCTCCAGTAACCGCCACTGCTCGCATTTATTTAGTGCTTGCTGTATGCCAGCCGCTTCTTGGCCACCCTCTTGCAGCAGATCCATCTCGAAGTTGAGTGCCAGAACTAAAGAGCCATGAGTCTCTTGGGATTTGCTTGGTTCCTGAGCCACCAGCTCTGCATGTTGGTCCGGTGGTAATCGTCAGCGCTGATTCACATTTTGTGGAAGGTCTTCTTTCCAGTGGGATTTTGGATCCATTACATGGAGCCTTTAGTCTGTGCCCGGGACTGTGTAGACTGGAGTACCGGGCAAGGGGGAAAGGGCGGGAAGACACTGCTGTGGTCAGGGAAGACAGGCTCCTGAAGCCACACGGGGCCGCGAAAGAGTGGCACGATGTCGCACTGACTGAGCCAGAAAGGCTCAAAGACAGGAGGTGTCGGTAAGACCCACGGCCCTAATGATCCTCGAGTCGTGAGGGGCAGAGACATGAGAGGGGACAGTCTTGTCTTTCTTTAGCTGGTACCTTCCCTGGGTCTGACATGGAGGAGACCCCCACTAACTGCTTCTCTGAATGAATGAATGAATGAACGAACGAACGAATGAATGTTGAAAACTGCAAGGAAGCTTAGTGTTCAAGGTCCGGCCTTCATTTTGTTCATAACAGAAGCTTCCAGAACCCTAGGGACTTCGGGGCACACAGCTGGTTGGGCAATGTGGAATGCTCAAGTCTTCTTAACTTGACTTTCATAAACCTCACTCTTTCCCCCTTTATTTCAGGGTCCTGCTGGAAGACCTGGCCTCCCAGTAAGTAGCTTTCGTTTCTTCCTCCTTTGTTTCTCTCTCGCGCCTGCTCTCCTCATGCCAAGGACTGGCTGGGTCAGGTGGCTGCTTTCCCTCCGGCGTGTCTGGGTGAGAAGCCGCTCTCCAGCCCCTCTAGCCTAGAGCCGAGGGTAAAGCTCCTGGGTAGCCCTCCCGGGGCCCCAGGCAGCCAGATGACCCCAGGCAGGCCCTTCCGAGGCTGCACTGACCCCAGGCAGCCAGATGACCCCAGGCAGGCCCTTCCGAGGCTGCACTGACCTCTAGACTGAAGGCCCTCTAACGGGGGGCAGGAAGGGGAGGCAGCCCCCAGGCCTGAATGGAATCCTCCTGCCTACCACCTTAGCTTAAGACCACTGTCCCTCCTTTGTCCTATGACCTCCAGTAAGAGGAGACTCAGAAACTTTGTCTCCCCCACCCAGTTACCATTTCGGATTGCTAGAGAGGCTGAGCCAAGTAGCCATGGGGATTTTGGATTCAAAGTAGAAGTAATACTAACAACCACCTCTTACTCAGACGTTCGTCCAGGCCAGGCACTATGCTCCTCCCTCTTCACGTCTTTGATTTGTTCGACCCTCAGTGAAAGGGCTATTATCATACCCATTTTATAGATGAGGAAACTGAGACTCAGAGAGGTAGAATACCTTGTCCGAATGTCCAAGCTTCAGTTGAGACCTGTGGGGGCCATGTTGTCACACACATTTCATACCGCTGTTTCCTGTGGTCCATGCTTGACGTTTGAGAAGTCCTTTAAGTCTTTAGAGACATGGCTCTGTGGGCAGTGTAGCCTGGGGCATAGATGCTTTGAGTGCTCGATACCATGGGCCCTGGGATGGCTTGGGGGGTCTGGCGAGATGCCGTAGGCAGCCAGAGGGCAGAGGTGGGGTGTGGAGGGCGAATCGGGGCTGGCACCAGGCTGCCCTCCCTGCGCCAAGGGCTACATCCATTGGATTCCAGACCCTTCTGTGCATCCCAGTTACTCTTCTTTTCAACATGAATCACACTGTAACCCCTTGACTAATCTAGCAGCTTCTAGAATTCATGTCCAGCAGTGACTTTCTTAATGAAATGCATGTGGGAGGGTGTTTAGCCTTGAAACTGGAAACTCTCCCAGTAAGCACCGAGCCCCAGAGCAAAGGAGGACGGGCGATTCGGTCCCATGAAATCCAAGAAGGGGAAAAATCAGATGACTGGGGAGAACGTGGGCAGGCTTTTGTTTTTTCTGACAACGTCCACCTTTAAAAAGCATTTGGGGGCAATTCACAGAGCAGGGGCTGCCGCACAGAGTTCCCAGTCTCTGGCCCTTCCATGCCTGTCCCTAACCTGAGCATTTTAGGGGCAGGACTGCAAAGAACATTAGTTTTTTAAAAAGAGACAGAGAGAAACCAAAACGCACATCCTGCAATATCATTCAAAAGTTCCAGAGTGAGTGGGCCATGGGGCAGTGACAGCCAGCGTGCGGCAGGCCTGGTGTCCTCAGCAGGAAGGGTGGACCGCCCATCCCAGGGTCCTCGTCCCCCTCGTGCTTCCACGTGGGGGACCTGGGAGGGACAGCGAACGGACGGGCGGCTGCCAGCCCCTTGTGAAATGCACAAAGGATGAAGCACAAGCACGCTTGTACCTTTCACTTGCCTGCGGCCACGCAGGGCTCCCTACGTGCAGACACCGCTTACGCAACACGGCCCAGGTGTCAAGCCCTGGGAGAAGGCTTTCCAGGGGCACCATCTCCTGCCGTCCTCCCAGCAGCCCCTTGAGGGAGACACGGGTGCTCAGGGAGGTACAGAAACAGAACCAGGCTTCTCACCAGCGCTCCTCCCCCGCCACCCTTTGGCGAATCTGCTAGAGACCCCACTGACCCGTGTGTAAGACCCTAATTTCAGAGCGCTTGCTGTTCTCAGGTTTATCCGCATACATCCTGAGATGCTAATTGTCCCTCGAGGCATGTTGCCTCAGTGGGGTCAGCAGATGCAGAGTCACCCCAGAAGTGCCCACACTCTTCAGGGGGACCCACAAGCCCAGTTCTCTCCTGCCCAGGAAGCCGGGACAAACACCGTCTGATTTTTGGCCCCCGTTGCTTTCCGTCCTTCTAGACTCCTAGCGAACCCCAGGCTCCACCCCAGTTTTTATGATGTCTGTACATGTATGATTGCAAAAAAATGTTTTCTACCAAAGGGGAGAGGAACGAAACTTACTAAGCAGATTTCCAGAGTGGGACGATGTAACCCTGGCTACGAAACAAAGTGGGTCCCTGCAAGCCGCTGAAACTCAGGATGAGGCTGTATCCACGTGGCTCGCAGTCCTTCCTGTCGGTGCCGGGGGTGGCCGAGAGGCGGGCGGGGAGGTCTTTGTCGTAGCCTTCTCGGACAGAGGGCCTGGGACACGGGCCCTGCTCCTCAGCTCCGGCCCAGGTAGACTGCTCCCCTGCCACTTGGGGCCGCCACTCACCCCGCTCTGTGCCTTGGAGTTGAGCGGGACAAGGATATGGCACATCCTGGCCTTAGCTAGACTAAATCGTGCCAGCAGAGGTCTAAGAGAAGCAGGGCCTTGGACTCCTCAGGAAACACACAGGGAAACCGAGGCTCAGGCTGGGGACGAGACTCCTACGTTAGTGCACTTTCCACAGCACCGCGCTGAGTGCAGACGGTGATGGGGTGGCTGCTTGCCTCACCGTCCTTAGAGCTGGTCTTGGGTGCACAGCTAGCCCGTGGGGTCCTTCACATGCTGGCCCGGCTCCAGCCACATCTAATTGTTTCTGCCTCCTTCATCAGGGGGACAAAGGCGCCATTGGGATGCCTGGACGTGTGGTGAGTTGGCGCATTTGTCCCCGCTTGGGTGGCCATTGCTTGCTTCTTCGTGTCGGCCTGTCCTCCAAACCATAGCAACCTCCCCAGCCCCAAGGAGGGGGTCAGACGTCTCTCCTCCCCGACCCAAGTCGGCTTCAGAGAGGGTCAGGAGGGACAAAGAGAAGAAGGTTTATTCCGATCCTTCAGCTCTTGCCATGTGACTTTGCTCTCCAGTTAGCGGCCGTGGCAGAGGAAAAATCCAAGAAGTGGCCCCAATAAAGTTCTTTGTTGATCGCCCACCGGGTGACACCCACCCTCCTGACATCAGGAGGACTCCCCTACCCCTCTGCCCCCCGAGGCTGGCAGTTCCCCCTCAGATTTCCGGCTGCTCTGCGACTAACCCCCAGCGAGAGCAGCAAGAGATGGTGAGAAATGCAGCTTCCAATGTCCTACGGAAGCTGCAGCGGGGCCAGCTTCCAGGGGCGCCTTCCCTAGACAGAGACTAGAAGCTGGTGGGGACAGGCCTGGCTCCCAGACGGTGCCCCCGAGTCCCCCGGGAGCTGTGAGTTAGACACTGAATGTTTCCTGCTGAAGACTCAAGATGAAGAAAGGGAAGCTGGAGAGTTCCACAGGGCACGTAGAGCTCAGAAATGGGAAGCCTGACCCTGGGCCTCGGGGTCCCAGCGCCAGGCTTGTTCCGGGTGGCTGCTAGAATGGGCAGCTCGGGCGCTGGGGGCAGCCCGAGGGGGTGACGGCCACACAGCAGCGAGCGAGTCTAGGACATGCCCAAGCTGCAGTCCCGTCTACCCCCAAATCCCCGCCAGCCATCAGCCTCAACCTCCGCCCTGGCTCCCTGGGGCCCCCCGACTCCCCCCACACCATCCTTCTATGCCACTCGCACGCCTTGCCTCGTGACCTTGCCTCCTCACGGGTTGGCCTTAGGCCTGGGTCTGGCATCCTTGGAGGAGTCTCTTGCCGGGTGTGAGCCCGGTGCTTGGAGGAAAGGCCTCCGAATCACAGCTAACGCCCGAGAGCGCTCACTGCGTGCTGGGACTGTGCTGAGAGCTCATTCCGTCCCAAGAGCTGCCCGAGTCTGCGCCCCCATTGTTCGGATGAGAAAACCGAGGTTCCGATGTTAAATGTCTTTCCCGAGGTCCTGCCTGACCCTGTCCCTCTGCTTCAGTTCTCTGACACTGAAGGCGTGGGCCTGAGGCAGGCCGGTTCTCCACTGGAGCCTTCCAGAAACCTGTCCTATCCACGAGCGCATTGAGACTCAGTGTCCCCGGGGTTGGGGGGCGACAGTCCAACGCCGCGATCCTGGCTCCCAGCAGGTGGGCTTCAGGACTCTGCTGCCAGCCCTCCCTCTCCCGCCCTCCTTCTCGGGCCCTTGTGGACCTGAGTCCCCAGGAAGTGTCCCCCCGAGTTCTGAGCCTCAGCGGTGCCGCAGGAGGGAAAACCACAGGAGGCCCCCATTTCTTTTGACACGAGGCTGTTTTCCAACCACTTGGGGGTTTCCATGCTGCTTGTGCTAGTTTCAATGTGACAATGGAGCCATTTGGCTGCCCAGTAGGAGTCCCTGATAAGGACGAGCCACCTGATAAGGACAAGGGTGACCAGGGGGTGTGAAATGCCTGAGTTGCCCCTGTGGTTCCCACCAGAACGGGCACCCCTGGCTTCAGTGGATTAGGGTCGATCGGAGCTGCCTATCTGTACATTGCTATGGTTACAGGGACCCTTGGTGACCGCCCAGTTTCCTGGGTAGCATCCCAGACCCCTCCTCCTTCCTCCCGGATGTCTGTGTCCTGCCGTCTGTCCTCCCATATTCCTCTGATCCCTCTCCGACCACCGTGCCTGGCCAGCCCTGACAGCTCCTGGCGTGCATAGCTTGGCAAAAGTGTATGCTTGGTGCTCAGTAGGACCTTCAAACCAACTAAACTGCACCTCACAGCACAGTCCTTGGGCAAGGTCTCCCTGTAGCCCACTCCCCCCGAACCTCCACCCCGTCAAGTGGCCCCGTCTGGGGGGCCATGGCTTCTCAGGCAGACTTTCTGACCTGGGTGGGTTTCTCTCTCTCTCTCTCTCTCTCTCTCTCNCACACACACACACACACACAAGCCGGCCCCTGTTTCTCTCGGTTGCCTGGAACGGCTGGCTGGGCCGGGCCCCGCGGTGAAGCCATCATGAGCTGTGCTTGTCGGATGCCGGACCTGTCGTGTGTCAACATCTGTGTTTTGTTTTGCTTCTTACTTCGCAGCGGTTTCTTTTGTTTGGTCATCGTGCCTTTAACACAGATTCTTGCGTGTGCCTCTCTCTTATCCCTTCTTTTTTCTCTCTCCCCTTCTCTCCCCTCCACCCTGTGTTGCATGTGGCTGCCCCAGGGAGGAAAGGGCCAACCAGGCGACAAGGTGAGTTCAGTCTGTCCTCCGTCCTTCTGCCCCAGTCTCTTCCCCGTGGACCCTTGGGGGGAGCTCCAGAGACCCCCCATCTCAGCCCCCCGCCCGCCAGCCGAGGCCCCGGCACTCTGCCCTCACAGGCTCTCCCGGCCCGGCATCCGGGCCCCTGACCCCTGGCTCAGGGCCCAGCTTCCCTGCTGCGTGAGGCGAGGGGATCTCGGTGGCTGTTTGGGGCAGCGGGTTCTAGTCCTTCCCCGGCCCACTGCTGGTGGCCTCAGCATGGAAATTCTCCCCATGCTACTCCGGAGAGCCTCCCAGGGGCCTAGAGCCGATCGAGCCCCTCGGAAGCCAGAAGCCCAAGGGAACATTCTGGAACATTAGCCCCGGTGAATCCTGAAGGCCTCAGGAAACTGAGGCCCAGACTGGGGGTGGGGCTTGCGGAAGGTCCCACAGCAATAATGGCGAGCAGGGGTAGGAAGCCAGACCTCTTGATGCCCAGCTCAGTACTTCCTTATCTGTACCTGGCGGTGTGTGTTTTCGAGAGTCTGTCCGTCTCCAAGATAATGACAATGGCCGCCAAACACTAGCGGCTACGATGCATTAAGCACAAACCCTGGGGACAGAGGTTGCTCCTGTTCTCCCCACTGACGCTGACACAGCCCTTCCAGGGAGGCTTCAGTTTTCTTATTTACATGAGCGCACAGAGAGGCAGCTTCACAGACCCAAGGTCACACAGCAGCGAGTGACGGAGCCCCACTCCCACCGGGTCCCTTCCCGGGGCTCCACGCTGCTGCCCGGCAGAAAGACGAGGGACCCGATCACGCATAAGGACAATTGCAAACACTTGCTAGTCCCTTCACGCACCAGGCGTTCTTTTAAAACACTTTACGACATTATCTCATGAAACTTTCACACCCATCCTCTGAGACAGGTACCCTTATTCCTCTCCCTGCATTACAGATAAGGAAACTGAGGCAGAAGGAAGTTAAGTAGCCCAAAGTGACAGAGCTGGGAGGGAGCAGAGCCCGGCTTTAAACCCAAGTGTTCTGGCTCCCAGCCATTACACTACCCTGCCTCATGTAACAATTACTATATCCTTGCCGTGGTGTGAACAGTTGCAAGTCTGAGCTCACTGCTCACCTGCATGTGAGGCATGACAGTCACAAATGCTTTTAGGTCCTTTGCTTGCAAAGGTAGCAGAGCAGAGGACGGATGTGGGCTGGGAGGGGTTCTGGGACTTGCCTGGCAGAGCAAGGCTGGGAGGGAGGCTCTGGGCGTTTCCTCTGCCGGGAAGGGGGGTTCCTCGGGGGAGCAGCAGCCGGCCCTCCTTCTGCCAGGGCATCATCTCTGACCCCGTCTTCATCCCCTATAGCTTCATCCTCTGTCGCCCTCCCTGCCCCCCAGCACCCATGCACATGCGTGTGTGCACACACGCGCGCACACACACACACAGGCGTGGGCTTCTGGGCAGCTCAGGCCGCCCTTGGAGGGCACTTGGAGCCCCCAGCTCAGCAGCGCCCGCCATCCTCTCGGGCCTGAAAATTCTGGCCTGCCTTCAGCCCCGTGTCACTCCACGTCAGGACTAGGAGGTCCGAGGCGGCTTCCAGCTGCAGGCGCGGGGCCGTGAGCCCGCACGGCAAGCGTGGGTCTGTCCCCACCTCTGTTCTCAGCATCCCCACCCACGGGGCAGCCGGGCCCTCCTGTTGCAGGGACGGGCGTCACAGGGCATCTGGGGGCCTGCGGTGGGGATGCAGGGCTCAGGGGCTCTGAGGCTCGGGCAGGGTGGGGGCAATTTGGAGGGCGGGGAGCAGGGCCTGAGCGGTGCGGCTCAGCTGTGGGCCCTCCCCTCCCCGCTCGGTCTCTTGTCCCACTCACGCTGCCACTCGCCCCTCTTCCCCCTTCCTCCGGCCTCCCGCTGCCCTTCCCTCTCCCTCCCGACGCTCCGTGCACCCCTGCGTCTCCTCTTCTCTGACCCCCACCTCCCCGCACACCCCACCCGCCCCCTCCGTGCTCCTGGCCCCTGGCTGGGCACCCCACCGCACCCGGCTCCTCTTCCTCACCTGCCAGCTCCTTTCTTTCCCCCCTCCTTCGCCCGCCCCTCTCCCCTCCCGTCCCTCTCCCTCTCCTCTCTCTCTCTCCCACAGGGGGCCCCAGGAGACGCCGGCATGTCCATCATCGGCCCCCGCGGCCCCCCTGTAAGTGCTTTTTGCTCTTCTGCAGGGTGGGGGGCTGGGCCAGGGAGTGACAAGGGTTTGGGTGGAGGGGGAGCCAGTCCCGGCTCTGCCTCTGGGCCTGCCGGCCACCGCCTGTGATGTGGTCAGCCAGGCCGGGCCTGCCTAAATAGCCCGAAATTGCCGCCTCTCGGGAGGACTCGAGAGAGAGCCATCCTTTAGCCAGGAAGCCAGCAGCTGCGAGGCGACCCTGCTGTTTACGGACAGGGGAGAAAGTGCTCGTCCCTCCCCAGATGGGCTGCTCCAGCTTTCCCGGGGGCCAGCCTTGTTTCCAGAAGCCCCTGGAGCAGATACCCAGCTTTCAGATCCGCTGCCCCAAGCACCCACTGCTGGTCTCGGCAGAGGCCCGACCCACCGCTCGTCCTCAAAGGCCCCTTTCTGTGCATGCTGGTGGGTCCTGGTTCTTAGTCACCTCTACCCGCTGGCCTGGGGCTCGGGGACGTCAGAGCTTCCCCTCCGATTTGTTTCCTTAGGGACGGAAAGGGGACATGGGTGATGATGTGGGGAAGACACCGTGACTGTGGGAAGGACAGCCCAAACCACAGAGCATCAGGACAGTCACCAGATGTCAGGGTAAAAAGGACCTCAGCGATGGTCTAGCACAGCCCCCTCAGAAGGGGAAACAGGGGCAGCGAGGGGCCAAGGGCCTACACAAAGAGGCTGGGGCAGGATTCGAACCCAGGACCCGTGGCACCCAGGGCTTCCCCCACAGAACAGGCCACCATCTCCATGCTCTGCTGTGCACTTTTCCTGTCCTGCCTGCACAGTGAGAGGGTGAGGGAAACAGAGGGCTAGGCTCTGGGAGTCTGAGGCTAGCCCAGTGGAGGCGTGGGGTTCAGCCTGCCCATTTCCCTGCCTTCACCAGAGGGAGCCAGGGGCAAGCGGGAGCAGCTCGTACCCACGGTCTAGGGAGCGGGGTCCGAGAGCAGATTGCTAAGTCCCGTCCAAGGGAGGCTCAGGCATTCAGGGCTGCTTGGAGGCGGGGGACGGGCAGAGCTGGGGAGCTAGGCTGGCAGACCAGGCAGGGGCCGAGGCTGGAGGCAGGGCTGGAAGGGTCCCGGGCTGCAGAGTCCTGGCCTCCTGGACAAGATTCCCTGTGGCTCGGACCATAGCCATGATGCCAAAGGGCACTGAGTTTGTGGCAGGTGTAACTGACCCGATTCTCCAAGAAGCCCACCAGTAAGTACTGAGAAAATCTGGGCGCAGAGAGGCCGAGAGACTTGCCCACGATCCTTCACTCGAGGGTGGCCGTGCGGGGATTCAGGTGCTCAGCCCAGGCCGAGGGGCTCGGAGTCTACACTCTGTATTCCCACTGCTGTGGCACATCGTCAGGCTGCGGGGTTACCGGCATCATCTGGGCCCCTGGGCTCACGTGCCGCTGCTCCGACGGACCGTAAGCTTCTGTGTGCATCAGAGGAGCCGCCGTGTGCGTGCCCCGAGCCCAGCAGCTCCTGCCAGAGGTGGCACTCAGCCAGGGGCTCCCTAGGAGCTGAGGAGGTCACCAAGCAAGCCAGTCCCCAGGCTCTTTTTTGTTTTTTAAGATTTTATTTATTTATTTGACAGAGAGAGAGAAAGATCACAGGTAGGCAGAGAAGCAGACAGAGGGAGAGGGAGAAGCAGGCTCCCTGCTGAGCAGAAAGCCCGATGCGGGCCTCGATCCAGGACCCTGAGATCATGACCTGAGCCGAAGGCAGAGGCTTAACCCACTGAGCCACCCAGGTGCCCCCAGTCCCTAGGTTCTAACGGCCAGGACAAGCCGGGGCAGGCCTGTGAGGGGGACCAAAGAGTAACAGAATACAGGGCCTGCCCTTTGGCCACCACCCCGGCCTGCCTCCCAGTCTGACCACAGATCCCACTGGGTCAATCACACCGGTCCTCCAACACCCTCTTGGCAGTGCCGTGCCAACAAGCTACCGAAAAGTTGTTGAAAAGGCCCCGCCTTTGGAGAACACGGTCGGGGAGCAGGGGTCTGCCTCAGTTTCCCTGGCGTCTGGCTCAGTGTGTGTGATGAGGAACCGTACCCAGCCCGGGATTTGCCTCTAGTGGCGAAAGTAGCTTCCCTTCAGGTAACAGTGATAAATTCCATCCCCTGGGCCCCTATCCTGTCCCAGGGCCTACGCCGAGAGCCTGCCTGTGCCCAGGCCTCTGTGGGTCCCCCAACAAAGCGGTGGGGCAGGCCCCCCAGCCCATCTCCCAGAGGGGGCTGAGAGTTTCATACTCACCTGACGCCACTCGGCTCAGGGCTAGACCTCGGGTTGGGCCAGCTTTGCCTCTTTCCAAAGCCGGCACTCTCGCTGCAACCCTTCCTTCCCTGTTTCGAGCTCTACCCTTTAAAAGGCATATTTACCTTCAGGAGAAGAAACGGTTCTCCGTGTGGGCGCGGCCTTGGTGGTGGGAGAGGAATCATAGTACCGGGAGGCTCAACCAGGCCCGGCCTCCTTCTACTTTGGCCTGTGTGGGTGCCCATCACCCAGATGACCGGGGTCTTCCCTGCTGAGTCCTCACTGGAGACCAGGATGACCACCTCAACTCCTCCCGGGAAGCCATCCCGAGCTGGCGAGAGCAGGGGGCAGGGGAAGACAAAGGGGACGTTTGTCATGGGGAGAGGCCAAGTGGACCAGCCCTCTGTAGGGCCGAGCATTATGGGGAACGTGTGGCTTTCCACTCAGCCAGAAAGGACTCAAAATAAATGCTTCTAATAGGAACCTGCCTGGCCACCCTCAAGGGCCACCTGCCTCCTCTCTTGGGGCTTCTTCCTAAATAGTCCGAGCCAAGGGGGAGCCAGCCGGGAACTTTGGAAAAGGATGGTTCACATTCCCATGACGCAAGATGCTGGAATAGTGTGCCCCATTACAGCGAGGGGGAGGCCAGGACCCTGGCTGGCCCCGCAGACACTGAGCAGGTCATCTGCCAGGCTAGGAGACACCCTGCCCATCTCACGGGGAGCTCATTCCCTCCCTGAGCCTCCCAGCTTGTCTTCAGGGGCCAGGAGGAACCATCTGAGCTTTGAGCCCTCACTCACAAGGAGATGCCCCAGGCTGGATCCATGCCTGCTGAGTGTTTCTTCGTTTATTCATTCCATTAATATTTGTGAGGCACCAACTGGAGGCTCGGTGCTGAGTAGACAGTGAACATATGACCGCAGCCTCCTTGTCCCGGTGCAGAGGGACCAGCAACCCCATCGTGATTATGATACAGGCTGAGCTCAGCCACGATGATGACTAGGGAGCTGTGTCCACACGGAGGAGGCACCTGCCTTGGGGTGGGGGCGGACAGGGAAGGCTTCCAGGAAGGGGGCGTAACTAAACTGTGATCAAGCAAGAGCAGAGTTTCCCAAGTTTCCTTCTCCAAGTTTCCTTCTCCAAGGCTGGGGAGGAGTCCCCGAGGGAAGACAGGTTCTAAGCTTTGCTGGAGAAACAGGGCAAGTGCTTTGCATTGCAAATCAAGGGCGAGGCTAGTTGGCGAGCAAGGGCCCCGGGGAGAAGGGCCGGGACAGGGTCTTCCGGGAGTCGGGATTGAATCCTGAGGGCGGTGGAGAGCTGTGGTTTGTGTTCAGCTGCGGATGGACGTGATCAGATGGGCAGTTTAGGATGATGTCCTTCCTGCCCCTCCCTGCTCCGGCACGGGGCGTGTTTCGAAGCGGCTGCGGGTGGCAGGCTGGCTCGTACGCGTTTGCAGTAATCAAGGGCTGGGCTGGTGGGACCTTTTGGACGTGGAATTGGCCGATTCACTGGTGATAAAAGTGGGGATTGAGAAAGAAGGAGGAGTTCAAGGTGATTCTACGTTTCTGACTTGAGTAACCAAGGGGATGGTGGTACGCTTCCACAAATAGGGGAGAGGATTTTGCTGGGGTAGATGAGTTTAACCAGCACATGATGAACTTGAGATGTCCTTGTCATGTCCAAAGGGAGATGTTTGGCCTCCCGTTTGCTGCTGGAGGTCAGAGCGGGAGCTGGATCACCGGGTCCATAAGAGCAAATCACGCACAGGCCTCCCAACTCTGTTCAGTGGCATCACGTTGATAGCTTCAAATCAGCCATGGTGGGAGGTATATTTACACCACGGAGATTAGCAAATGCTGTACAAAGCAGGGCTCTTCTCTCCCACTCTCTGTCACCTCAGCCAACAATTAAACACTGCCCGGCACGGGCTCTTGTTTGAAAGATAGCACTGACTTGGAGTGGGAAGCCAGCTCTGGGCGGGTATGGGACTGACCCTCCTTCGGGGGTCAGAAAGAAGTGAAGGGAGAGTCAAGCTTCTATCTGTCTATGTGGATTTACCCTACACGAATTGCAGGTAGGAGTAGACATCGGGGTCCACTTCCAGAAAGCAGGGATCCACTTGGCTCCCTCTTCACTTTGGCCTTGAATTAAGAGAAGAGGTTTCAGAGAGCCATGTAAAGCTTCTTACCCTTGTTCTTACATGGAAGGACATAGTATCAGCCCATTATTAATTTACAAATAAATCTATAATCCATAACTTTAAAACGATCCCAATCCCAGTGAATCTTTTTATGGGGTTGGGAGTCCAACAGAATAATATTCATTTCATTTGGAGAGAAAAAGTAAGCTTTCTTAAGGATGTTAGGAAAATCCTGAAAAATAGAGTAAGGGGACTAGGGGAGGAGAGGACTGGTTGTTCTACTAGCTATCCAGTGTATTATAAAAACAGAGCAGTTAAATAGAACAGAATGAGGAGGCCAGAAACAAAGCCAAACGCATCTGGGAAGTTAGTCCGGGGTAAAAATTTCATTTCACAGTAGGAAGGGGAAAATAGATTGTTTAGGAGATGATGCTGGGCAGGGGACAAGCCATTTACCAACAGGTAAAGCCAAAAAAAAAAAAAAAAAGCTGAATCTGGACCTCTCTCGTTATGCCAGAGTAAATACCAAATGGATAAAATACTTGGATGTAAAACACGAAACTACAAAACACGAGGGCAAAGCGTGAGCAGACATTTATGGAGTCCGCACCGGGGAGGTGGCCTAGAAACATGGCATGAAACCCAGGAGCCCTAGGGACAGACGGATAAGTTTGTCCACCTAAACGCAGAACTTCCGTCGGGCAGGAAACACAGCATGAAAAAGACAAATGCCAGACTGGAAGGAATATTGGCGACGCACGTGACTCTCAGAGAGTGAGCGTCCTTGACGCAGAGCTGTCCTCCGTCAATGGGAAACAAACCAGTGAGGGGACACTGATGGTAAGCAGCACCAACAGGCAGTTCACAAGTAAATGACCGGCCAGTAAACACTGCAGGAGAGGTCCAGCTTCAGCCTGTCACTGAAGAGACATAAATTAAAATGCAGTTCCAGGCCTCCCCGAGTGCCTTACCCAGCCCAGCATCTCCAGGAAGTAGAGCCCCAGTTTCCACTGGGTCAATGACAGCATTCTTCCCAAGATCCCGAAAAAGCCTTGGTCAGCCTGGCTTTGGCTCTGAGCTGGGGAGGTGGATCCCGCTCCCAGGCCGGCTCTGTAATTAGCAGACCATGTGATTATCCTTACCGTGTAAACATTATCCCGAGTGGGACTTGAAGATGGTTCTTGGAATCCTCTCCTCCTGAACTTTTTCCTCGGGCCTCTCGGCCTTCAGAGTAGTTGGAAGTTTACACTGGGAGGTTCCAGAAGCCACATCGCCGGGTTTCCGGATTTTCTCCTTAGTGCTATTCTTAGCATCACTTACCCTCGAGAGGAGCGAAGCCCGGGGCTCTCTGATACGTGAGCGGCATCTCCTCCCTCCTGCCCTTGGGCTGCCTGCCTGCCACAGCCCATTCGGACCCTGTAGGACACGGCAGCTCGGTCCCCACTTGACCGACGCTCCCACCCTCATGCGGGGGTCCCTGTCCCTCTCAGCTGTGTTCCCTCCTGTCCTGGGCTCTGACCGGCGGCTTCTAGGCTCCAGCCCGGACACCGAGCTGCGTAGCACTCTGCACCCGCGGGAGAATGGGCGTGAATGGACACAAAGACTGGGGCCCCCAGAGATGGCTCGGCAGCAGGTGGGGGGTCTGCTGGCCAGGGCAAGAGAAAAACGAGCGATCTGACCCATGCGGCCTAGGAACACTCCTTCTGAAGGTCCGCTTCTGCTATCAAACCGTCCTCGCGTACGTGGCCCTGGACAATGACTGTGTAAATAGAAAGGACTCAGGAGATCGCAGGTGGGGACTCTAGGGTACGGCAGGCCTGTCCCCACGGTCCGTGCCCTGAGCTCTGGGCGCCACGTCCCAGGAAGACCTGAAGGATGCTGCACCCCTCCGTTTCCCCAGACCCTGGAGGAGGCTTCCTCTGGTCTTCCTTTCCATCCTTCTCCAGGCTCCCCGCTAGCCAGCTCACCGTGGGGAGCATCCCCCCCCGGAGGACCCCCAGAGGAGTGGGAGGGGACCCACGGGCCCTCCGGGACCCCGAGTGACTCAGTCCAGCTCCACGCCCTCCTCACCCGTCCTCACTCCTCTCCTGCTCTTTCCAGGGTCAGCCGGGCACTCGAGGCTTCCCTGGATTTCCGGTAAGTAGGGAGTGCCGAGATGAGCCGTGTCCTCGGTGACCCCTAGGGCCTGGCTGGGTTAAACTTCATGTGGGGCCAGCCCTCGAGCTGCTCTTGACCTTCCAAACTCGGGTCAGTAAGGACCCTTTCCTGCAGCCTCTCCCGGACAGCCACTGAGGAGAGTAGTTGGCACTTGGCCCGGGTTGCAAGCGAGGACAGGGACAGCCATGGGGGAAGGAAGGGCCAGCAGGATAGGGACAGGCGAGGGCAGTCACAGGCTGGGAAAACCCCAGCAGGACCCCAGCAGGACACTGGAATGTGGAACAGATGAGGCACCTCAGGAAGCAACCTCCGTCCGACATGGCTTGGAGAGGAGCCCTCCTTGCAGGACGCGGTCAGGTGACCCCCCCACCCCAGGGGACCAAGACAGGGTCTAAGACAGAGGCAGGGGAGCAGCTAGCTCTCCATCTCCCCGGGCCTTGGTGCTAGCCAGCCCCGGGCTTTCTAGCAACGTACAGTTCACTTTGCAGTTGGGCTCGGGAGAGGAGCTGGGTCTGTGATCACCGTGGTGACTGTCATCCATCAGGCTGCCCCTCGCACCGGGTACAGGACAGGTGGCACTTCGTTCACTCCTCACAGAGACCCCTCTGTTACCCCCATAAGGATAAGAAACGGAGGCTAGAGCTCACCCATGGGCATGGAACCAGTAAGTGCTCAGGCAGACACTTGAACTCCAACTTGGAGTCCAGAACCTGTGCCCTTACCCACCGCCCGGGGCCGCCTCTCCGGCAGGAGACCTGCGCTGCTGTCCTGACGCGTGGCCTCTCTCCTCTTTCAGGGTCCCATTGGGCTCGATGGCAAACCGGTGAGTGGACCCTCTGAGCTTCTCTCCCGCGCTTGATCCAGGTCACTAACCGCGGGTCCTCAGTCCTTGGGCAAGACCCCGACTCCGTGGGAGATGCTCCAGAGAGAACGAATGTTCCCGCGGCGGGAAATCGCTGCCCGTGGGAGGCAGGGAGGGGCCGTTCGAATGAGTTGCCCCTGACCCCGGTGGGCGTCCTCCAGGCACAAGTCCGCGGCCACCAAGCTGGGCTCTCGGCGTCTGGGGGAAGAGCCACCCCCAGAAGTTGGTATTTCTGAGGTGCCCTTGGAAGGGGCTGCGGTAGGGAGTGAGGCGGGGAGGCAGCAGGGAGGGAAGCGGGTGGAGAGCTCAAGCCGCTGACTCTACAGGGAGCGTGGGCACCCGTCCACTCCCGCCCCCCCAGCACCGCCAGAGAGCTGCCTGCGCCTCCCTGTCTCCTCGGGTCTTCCCGCCCCCCGGGAAGGCCCCCCACACCCAGGTCCACGCGGAGTCTGTGTCCCCATCCGTAACTCCTCCCTCTGTCCATTTTAATCATTTGGACTTGGGCTCCGACCCAAATATTCATGGGGCAGAGGAGACCCCTCCCCACTCCTCGGAGACTGAGATGGGGGAGAGCTCCAGCCCTCGGATGCCCTCAGAAATGACGGGGAAGGCAGCGAGAGCCACGCCCTCGCCCGGCCCCGAGCCGCTGGCCTCCCACTGATGAGGACCTGGCCCACCGCCTGCTCTGTCCCTCACTGCAGGCCAGAGCTGAGCACAGCCAGGGGTCTGGTGGCCTTTCCCACTCCGCTCCCAGGACCCAGCATGCCTCCAGGCTGCCCGGGGTGTGTGCATGAGGCGGGGGTTCTTGGGGGGCTGGCGGCTGCTAAGTAAGACCCAGCAAAGGGCGGCAGGCAGGTGCCCAAGCCAGAGCCAGCGGGTCCGGGACAGGGAGCGAGAGGACAGGCGAGGAAGAGAGACGTGGGTAAAATGAACAGTGGGTGCTGGAGGGGGCAAGGGCGGGGGCTTCGGGGTGCAGTGTACCTGGCGCTCATACTCTTCTCCTTCCAGGGCCACCCCGGACCCAAAGGGGAGATGGTAAGACCCCGTCTTTCCTGCCTTCCCTCCAGGGGTGGGTGGGGGGTCAGCCTGGCCCTCATGGGCCGCAGCCAAGTGCCACCCGGCAAAGGGGGCTCAGGGACCATCCATCTGCTGCCCCCACAGTCACCCCCCAACTGTATACAACACATGCCCCAGGTCCTCGTGCGAACGCCCTGGGGAGAGGGGGGCAGGGGGCTTCTTCGCCTGATCAAGGAGGAGGAGGAGGTCCAGAGAAGGTCCAAGGTCGCCAGTGTCCCACGGAAGCAGAGGCAGGTGCTCCCAAACGGCCACGCCTTTGCCTCAGGGCTGAATGTAAAGTCGGGGGAGGGGGATGGGGGGAGAGCCCATCTAGCACTTTCTCTGCAAGCAGATTTCCCCCTGGGGCTGGCCTTGCTGGGGCTGCCGGCAGGGCCCGGGACTCCAGGCGCTCCCGCCCCGGAGAAGCGCACCGTTGCCCCCACCTTCCTGCCAGCCCCTTCCACTTTCAGCAAAGCCTTGTAAAGGGATTTCCTGTCTCTGTCTGCCCCAGGCCACTCCTTCCAGAAGGGAGAGCTGCCCCGTGTCAAGGGCCCCCCACTCCAGGGGAGGGGGCCAGTTCTCCATGGAAGGGATGGGCTATTAAGAGTAGATGAGCCAGGCCCAGGCTGGGATGCTAGCCAGCCTCCCAGGGGGTCACCTCTACACTGGGAGGACCCTCCCTCCCGCGGAAGGGCCTGGAATGTGCAGCATGGACTTGCTCCAGGTGCAGGCATGAGGACGCTCTCCACTCACAACTGGGGCGCAGCCACAGCACGGGAGGCCTGAACCCTGCCCGTCGGAAGAGGTGGCTAACTTTGTGGATGGGAAAGGAGATCTGGCCTTCGCCCCAGCTCCCCTTAAACTGAATGGGACCCTTGGCAACTCAGCTCCCTCTGGCTTCAGCCTGTCTGGTTAACTCAGGCCCAGCTAACATTCACTGAGGGTTTTCCACCCCTGGTGGGTACGGAGCTAAGTACTACGCGTGTCTTATCTCCTTCATCCTCAGCATAAGCCTTGTGCTCCAGGTCCTACTAGTGGCCCCTTGACAGAAGTGGGACCTGAAGCTCAGAGACGCTGAGTAACCTGCCTTAAGTCACACAGCTAGGGAGCGTCGCAAACAGGATCCGAACCCAATTTTCTAATTCCTTCCCTCCACGTTTTATTGCGTCTCTTCCTCCTTCTTTCCCTCTCTCCTTCCCTACCCCCCCACCTCCTACCCTCCCTTAACTCATTCTTATTGAGTATCTGGCACTAGGCTGGGCCCTGCGCCAGGTCCCAGGGGTATAGACAGGAGTAAGAAAGACACTGTCCTTGCCATCCTGGAGCTCACCGTCTAGTGGGGGAGCATGCATTTAAACAACTGATGCATCATTAACAAATTGCTTGGCAGTCAGCGCTATAAAAATGCAATGCCAGGTAGCCCGAGAAACCTCCGCGTAACGGCACCTCACCCGGGCTGAGGGTCAGCGAGGCTTTCTGAGAAAGACTTGAACTATGGCCTGAGGGATGAGGGCTTAACTAAGAAAAAAAGGAAGGGAAAGAGCATTCTGGACATGGGAGAACAGCATGGGCAAAACAGCACGTGCAAAGGCCCTGAGGCAGGCAAGTCCTTAAAATATCCACAGAGCTGGAAAAAGGGCAATGAGGCTCTGGAGGCCATGGGTGGAAGAGCTGGCTTTGGAGCCCAGGTGTCCAGCCAGCTTTCCTGTCCATCACGGCCACCCCCACTGCAGGTGCATGACGTGATGCCCCTCCCCTGTTCCAAGCATTGCTCTGCACATGCGTGAAGCAATGGAGACCGAGGCAGGAACCCTTCCATGCTGCCATTGTTCCAGAGGCACTGGGGTTCAGATGTCAGGGGTTTGGGTGCTTATTCCCTCTACCCCTCCCTGCCACCTTCTTCCCCTTCCTGGTGGCCTGACGCTGACCATAACACAGTCCGTGGGAACCCGGAAGGCATAATGATGGTCAATTAGGCACCACTCTGTCATCCTCCTAACAGCTCGTTATCCCCACTCTACAAAAGGGGAGATCGAGGCACAGAGGGGTTGAGTGTATTGCCCAAGCCTCCATGGCTTCTAAATAACAGAGCCGGGGTTGAGCCCCATTGGGTGGGATCTTACCACACTCCTTTGTGCGGCCAGAACCTTTTGTCTTGAGGGAGAGGAACCCTTCCATGGGGCGTCTCCTTTGCCATCCCACTGCCCCACCCCCACTGAGCCACCCATGAGCGTCCCCTGTCTGTTTGGGAGTCCGAGCTGACTTAGGGGGGAAAGGGTGAGGCCACTCCATCTCCCATGAGCCCACACCGGTGTGATAGATCCCCTGTCTGCCTCTTAGTCATCCATCAAAATCTGACAGGCCCCAGAACCATTAGGCTTCTGTTTGGCTTGGCACCGGGACTCCTCGCTATTAATTCAACACACTGTCTAGCGTAATTATCTTGGTCTGCTTATCATCTCTCTGTCTCCCACTCACCTCCATCCCCAGATGGTTTCCCCTCTGCTAGGCATCCGACACAAGGGGCTGGGGCTCACTCTCACGTGCTGAGCCTGTGTCCTCACCTCGAAAGGGGATCACCTCTGCCCCATCCACCCCATGGGAGCCCCCAGAACCGAATGTAAGGTGTAGACAGGATCGGGGATCGCACAAGTGCCGGAAAGGAGATCTGGGACCCTGAATGCACACCTTATCCCACCGCTCGGGGCTGTCCTGAGTGTGGGAGGAGTTCATTCACGCCAAGGGCTCCCGACAGTGCCCGGCACAGGGGACGGGGTCAGGCCCAGCACCTTAGCGCATCCCCCGTGACCTAGTTTACAGGGGCAACTGCTACTCAGCCGAGCTAATTGGTGCTGCGTTTTGTTGGACCTTGAAATATTTCAGAGAAACTTGAAATCCAGATTTGTGTCATACTCTCCTCGCTCTTAAATCTTGGCAATTCATTGAAAGAAAACTGTGTGGCATCAACGCAATCCATCTAGGGACCAATGTTCTGCCACGGGCCACCATCTGGGACATCTGGATTGGACCTGCCAGGGCCCTGCAGCCTCAAACTTTTGTGTTGCTGTCCTCAGCCGCTGACCCTCCCTTCACATGCCCTCCCTCTCTTTGTCATGAGAGCGGGTGGCCTGGTCACCTGCAGGCTTCTTTCCTGCCAGATGTGGCACGTGCTGCGGGCTTTGTGCTGAACACCTGGTCAGCAGCATGGGCTGCGGTGCCCCATAGATGGAAGGTTCCAAAGGCCACTTGTCCCCTCCCGCAAACCTGCTGGGAACTTCCCGATTTGGTGGTTGGTCCAGTTGACAAGGGGCCTCCCCAGGGAGACCCTGAGACCGGGTCCAGCAGATGGATCCTCACAGGCCCTCGGGTTGATGTCTGGAGGGACCTCCGGGCCCCAGGGGCTGAGGCATTGCCTGTGGCTCCAGCCAAGTCTGGAAGCCCTGCCTTGAGCCCAGCCCAGTTCGGAGAGCGTGGCGGAGTGGAAACAGCTGGACATCTGCAGTCAGCAGACCTGGGCCCTGGTCCCAGCGCCCCCGCTCACTGAGCCGCAGGGCGCCCCGTCTCTGTCTCCTCGTCTGGGAGGCGGAGCGGACGTGAGCATCTTCTCCGTGGGCCAGTGCGGGTGTGAGTTCAGCACATCCTGAACACCCGCCCCGGAGCAGGTCCTCAAAGCACGAGGAGCGTGTCCACCTGTCTTCCCTCCACACCAGCCTCCGCTCTGCTCCTGAAACAACCAGCTGAGCCCTGCATCCTCTTCAAGGAACAGGGGTCCACTCTGAACCCAGGCTTCTTTCTCAGCGCTGCAAACCTGACAAGACACCCCAGAAGAAACCCCAAGACCCCTTATGTTCCTCTGAGGAGCCCAGAACGTGGCTTAAGTCACCAACCTCCTATGTCCTCTCTTCACCTAAGGCTTCTCCAAAGCACCCCCCTCCCACCACGTACCCCGAAGCCCTTCTGACTCAGTGGGTTTCATGCTGGGGCAGGGCTGGGTAGAAGACAGAATGTGCCAGCGTCTCCTAGAGGCTTTGGACCTCGGCTTCTCGGCTCCTTGAGGAGACGGGTATGCGTGAGGCAGGGCAGCCCGCAGGCACAGAGAACCACCTGGAGTGTCCACGCAGCCTCCTTTGTGGCTGGGCCACGAGGGAACCATGGAGGGACCGAGGAGGACGGCCGGACAGGCCACACCGCCTAGAACGTCTGGGGCCCAGGAGGACCAGGGCGGGGTGGAGGCCAGCCTTCAGGACTCCGTGCGTCAGCGCTGGTCCCAGCACGACCCCAGCGGGGCCCACGCCTCCGGCCCGGCCGGGCCTCGCTGTGCCCACTGACCTGTGTGTGTTTCCTCCCCGCAGGGCCTGACGGGTCCCCGAGGACAGCAGGTGGGTACCCGGCCCTCGTGTCCCCAGCAGGGGGCTTCGGGCCCCCGGGGGCTTAGCTTCGCTTTCTAACTCCACCATTTCTGTCTCTTCATAGGGACCTCAAGGACAAAAAGGAGAAAAGGTAAGCCTGATGGAGGTTTTCTAGAATTTTCCTTGCCGGAAACAGCCTCCCTAAAAGTAGAGAGCAGCCCAGGGTGGTTATGTTCAAATGGTAGTGTTTATCCACAGAACCAGGCGTCCTCGGTGGTGTTGCGGTGGATGAGAGAGAAGAGGGAGGGCGCTCTGGGATGTTCTGTCCTCGGGAGGAGGGGCGGCCGGAGCCTGGCCCTCCGCAGACTCCTCCTCTACCCCAGGTGCTTCCTGACGCGCCACCACGAGCCTCTGAGCTTCTGAGGTATCCATTTGTAAACCACTGGCCTGGCTCCCTTCCTGGCCTCAGACTTTCTCCATTTCCTTAAATTTCTGATGGACACTCTGCTGGGCTGGCCTCGGGCGAACGGTACAGGGACCCACACCCCCACCTCGGAGAAGGAGTCTCCAAGGGCCCCCAGAGCCCGCAGCCCACCTCCGTGTCCGCACTTCCCATCCAGGGCCTTTGCAGGGGCCCACCCAGAGGGTCGACCTTTCTGGAAGCTACCTCCAGCCAGGCGCGGACATAACTCCTGACTACGGTCGTGGCAAGTGGGATAGGACAGAATCCTGCCCTACCTTTCACGGGGCCAAGTCCAGCAGGCCTTCGGGGTTTCTTCTCTGCTGCCAGCTAGGGGCGAGGGAGGGATTTAGTTTTCCTGCCTCTGAGACTTAAGTCCAGGACCGGCGCAGGGCTGGCGGGCAGAGAGTACGTGTGGTCCTGGGGATGCCCGGAGACAGAATTTCCCCAGAGTGCCTAACGCCCTCTTCTCCCTCCCTCCCTTCCCCAGGGTCAGTGCGGAGAGTACCCACATCGGGTAAGTGAACCCCTAAAACTGACCCATTCCTGGGGCACCCATCTCCAGTTCAGCCTCATCCACCTGGGGCCCCCAGCACGCACAGAGGTTGGGGAATAGAAGCATCCAGGCCCCTCCACACTCAGCAGCCAGAGCAGCAGTCATGGGCAGGGGGGCGCCCCCCAGGTCCGTAGCATGCCGGAGCAGAGCTGGTCCCCAGCACCCGAGGTCACCCCCGAGGGGGGCTCCGTGCTCTTGCCCTGTGCCGGCTGGCCTGCAAGCCTCCCAGCCTAGGCGTGCACCTGGGACTCCGGGTTTCTGGCCCGGCGTCTCCTCTGCACGTCACCTTCTCTGTAAGGCTGTGCAGCTTGTGTGAGTCTGTGGGTCTGACTCCCTTCCCGGCGCGCGTGCGTGCGTGTGCGTGCGCGTGTGTGTGTGTGTGTGTGTGACTGGGCATGCGTGTCTGGCCGCCTGCCCCGGCTGAATCAGAGGGACTTTTGGGTTAGTCACTGTTGCAGATGACCCAGACCTCAGTGGTGGGAGATAACTGGGGGCCAGCTGTGTTGATTCAAGGCTGAAGTCTCTGCTTTGCCTCCTGAGGACTAGAGGAGGCCGTCTCCAAAACAGGGTGGGGGTTTCTGAGCTGGGATGGCCTCCCGGTCCGCCCCAGGCCCCAGCTCCTTCCTTTGCCTTGCTTTGCCCCTTGATGCAGAGCCCAAGGTCTGTGGCAGTCCTGCTAGGAAGCTGCAGACGCGGCCACCAGGAGCAAGGGTCATTCTTGGGACGGGGAGGGTGAAGATGTGGGCCCTCCGGTGAGAGCCCCGGTGAGCTGGGACCAGAAGCACGTCGCTCTCGGGCCCTAGTGTCTTTGGGTGCCCATGCCTGTGCCACGGGCCTCACTGTGCCCAGAAGCACACACACACGGTGTAGCCTCCCTGCCCCCCGCCCCCGTCAGGCAAGGAGACGGAGGAAAGTGGAGACAAGCATCAGTCGGGCCAGAGTCCACGTGGATCCAGATGCCAACCGGGAAGGGCCCCGCCACCCAGACTCTGACCCCGGGTTTCCCAGGCCAGCGAGAGGCTGCAGGGGGTCTTCACCATAAGCAGCTGGGGCAGGGGTTGAGGCCAAAGTGGGGCTGGGCCCCGGAAAGGGGGTGCCGGCCGGGAGCTGCGCAAACACAGCCTGTCGGCGGACTGCGCTCCGGGGACGCAGGGGCCCTGGGGTTCCGGCCGGCCTGCTCCTGACACAATAACAGAAGGTCAGCTGTGTTGATTTGAAACGATGGGCTCACGGGACTGCTATGCTACCCGAAAGACAGACGGCACCCCCGGCGCAAAAGACAACATGACAGCAGACATGTTGGCCGCGCGTCATTGTTGGTCCTGAGTGCAGGTGGGGGGGGGCTGGGGGAGAGGGAGGAGGCGGAGGAAGAGAGGAGCAGCAGCAACAGAAGGGTCCAGAAGCACCTCGGCCACGGACTGCAGCAGAGCTATGGCCCCGGCAGGGTGGGGAACGAGTTAGTCAGGGGTGAGAGCAGATTTGGGGGCTCACCTGTTGGATGGGGCAAGGCAGCAGGCACCCCGCATTGGTCCAGAAGTGGGTAGGAAGGCAGGGGGCCTCTAGGGAGAGGGGCCAGTTGGTTTTCCAAGGGGTCTGCAGGAACGGCGGGGGTGGGCATCCTCCAGGCCCACAGGACAACGGGAGATCCTGCCTGGTCCCGGCCTCTGCTCCAGCCTGCAGCATCCCGGGGGGGTGGGGGGGTGGGGATGAGGGGGTCAGAGGACCCTGGGACAGGGAGCAGGGCAGGTGGTGTCTGTGGGCTTCGGTACTCATGCCCCAGTCGCCCTGTCTCTGCCACCTCGGTCCCCTCCCACGCCAGGAGCACCTGAGCAGCACTCCTTCAGCTCTGCGCTCCAACCAGATCATTACCCTGAAGGTTGGTGGATTCTGGAAGGTCTCTCTGAGACCTGCCCCTCTCTGCTGAGAGACTCCCCGGACGCAGAGCCCAACGTTGCACGCCCCCGAGCCCCGCAGCGGGAGGTGGCCGGGCTCTCAGGGCAGCCGCGGCCCCCAAAGGCAGCAGGGACCTGGAAAGGCCACAGGTGGGCTCCCAGTTCTCCGGCCACGCGGCCCCCGGTTCTTAACACTCATGCCAGGGGCCTCGTGGGAGTGAAAATACTTTCAAAAGCCAGAGGTCAATCATACACCATTTTTCTTGTCCCGCGGGCTCTAACCACTTCCTAAAGCCTTGGTGCTCAGCTTCCATTGGCAGAGAGACTGGAAGCCAGGAGAATTTCCAGAAATGAAAATCACATTAGATAATGCGACTGAATGTTGCCTCCCGCCCAAAAGTGGTTGAACATGCTGGAGACATCCTTGTCCGGCCTTTATTTTCCAAACCCACCAGCCCCAGGGGAGACCTCGGTAGCACTTAGCTGGTGCCCACACTGGCCACACCCTCGGCCGGCTCAGCCCTCGGGAGCCCGACTTGGCCCTGCCCTTGACCATCCTCCCCAGATTCGCTGACACTAGCCTTTCTCGTTCCACCAAAAAAAGAACCCAGGGGTTGCCACACAGCCTCCTGGTTTGGGGTACCAATTTAGCTGGTCCCGTGGCTCTTGAGCCGAGCCTCTGGATCTGCCACCTGCACCCAGCAGCCCCCGTCCTCCGCCAGGGACAGGCAGGGCCGGCGGTGCAATGGTGGGCTGTGTGTCAGGGGACCACTCTCCCAGTCGGGGGTGCTGCTGGCCGACACCCCAAGGGCCACAGTCCTCCTTCGGGGATGGTGTGCGGTCCAAGGGCAAGCTCGGCGATGCGTCCCTCCAACCGCAAGAGGGCGCCCTCCACACCTTCCCTCCCCACGCCTCGTGCCTGCTAATCACTCTTCTCTCTTCCTCTCCTCGCCTCCCACTTGGCCACCCTGCCTTCCTGGCGACATTCGGCATCCTTCTGAACATCTGCGATCTTTGGCCTTTGCCCTCTGGCCTTCCAACTCATCTTTCTCCTCAGCTGCTGCCTCTCCTCAATTCAGTGCGACTGGCTCCGCCCCCAGTCATAAAAAGACGGACCTTCCAGGTAGACACCTTCCCTTTGTCCGGACCACGTGTGGTGTCCCCAGGGGCTGGGCAGGTCTCGGGCCCCGACGGGCCAGCTGGGACTGTAGACAAGGGCAGAAGCTCGCTCTACTTCAGTTCAAGTCAATGAGACCAAACTGGGCCCGTGAGTGTCATAGAGGTGGAAATACGCAGCCCGTGAGCCCAGGACACCCACCAACACCACACACCACACACCACACACCACTGCTCCTCAAAACAGCCCACTACAGGAGCCAGCGCTGGGGGCCGGCCACCGCGCTGTGCATTCGACAGGTCAGATTTCCTTGCATTCTCTCCACCGCTTTATGACTTAGGCACAATCATGCGTATTCCGCGGATGAGGAATCAAGGCTTTGGGGAGATGCAGACAGTTGCCCGAGGTCACACAGCCAGTAGGTGGCAGAGCCCCCAGCTTCTCTGACTCTCATGAGCCGTGGGATTGGGGGCAAATGGCTTAACCTCTCTGGGCCTCCACTTTTTCGTTGTAAAGTGAGGCTATTAACAGGTGCTACTGCACAGGGTTATCGTGTGTGCGCTTTGGGATAGTTACTGGCGTTGTTTCGGTGCTGTTCTCAAATTGAGGCCCCAAGGGGTGAATTTGTACCCAAGGTCACGCAAACAGTGACAGGCAGAATGGGAAGCCGGCAACCAGGTCTTGAGACCCCACATCCGGGGCTCTCTCGAGCAGACCTACACCCTTCATATTTAGAAAAGGTTGGCTTAGCACCCGATCCCTTGTAACCTGAGTTTGAGGAATGAGGGCGTTTGTGGGGGGAACGTAGCCCACGACCAACAGGTGTAATTGTGAGCAACTGCTTCCTTCTTCCTGCCTTACGAACCCAAGGAAGCCGCGATAGGACCACGTTACAAAGGACAGAACACAAGAGAGCTCGGATCCAGGGATCCACACATAGGCTTTGCCGCTGGATTCTAGGCCAGGCAGCCCATAGGCTGCCCCGGTGCCCCCAGTCCTTCTTACGCTGTGCAGGGGTTACCCCCAAGGCCACGGGGATGCTGGAAGGGGCAGGGCTCAGAGAGTCTGTCTGAAAGCCAGACAGCAGGACCCGGAGCCACCATCTGGCCACACTCAGGAGTCAGGAGCCCAGAGTCCAGCAGTTCAGGCATCAGATTGAACGAGGCTGAAAAATCCCTCCAATTAACAGCTAAAAATACAGAGGGACACGTGATGCACGTGCTACCCGAGCCCACATGTCCCATTACAACAGCCCAATCCTCGAGAGCCTCCTTGGGCTCCCAGCACTTACTCCCAGCACGGCTCTTTGGGGGCCCCTGGCAGCTCAGAGAAGCACCAGCACCCCCCGCCAATTCACCTAGCCCTCCCTGTGTCAGACCCCATTCCTTTCAGACTGGCCGTTCGCCTCAGCCCCCAGTAGCCGCGCCCTGGCCTTAGTTGCGCTAGGCACGTGTCATGCCCACCTTACGGATGGAAAAATCCAGAGGGTGCCCGGGATTCCGTCCAGGCCCCTGCGCGTTACCGCCTCCCTTTTCAAGAGCAAGGCGTGGGCGAGCCAGAACTTTCTGTGCCGCCCTGACCTGGTTTCCAAAGTAGAGAGGGAAGCGGAGGGGCCCCTACTCGGGCCGCCGCGGAGTCTGCCTGGAGAACAGTGTTTTTCTGCCGCCGGCCATCATGGGACGGAAAAAGGCTTGCCCGTTTCCTATCAATAAACCAACCCTGGTTTCACAGGCTCTGTAAGATGCTTCGACATTGAGTCTAACATTTGCTGAAAGAGGAAATTATATAAAATATGATGTACTTAGCAGATGGTGTTGGAGGTCATTTCCAAAGTGCAGAAAGTTGGACAGTGAGCAGTTTTTTAGTTTTCGGTTTTTTTTCCTGGGGGCTTATTTGGAATGACTAAGAACAGTCTGGAGCTCCAGGTTTGGGTCCCAGCTCCCCACGGAATTCTCCACGTGACGTCATCCAGGGAGCTCAACTTTTCTGAGCCTGTTTTCTCTTCTGCGCCATGGGCCTCCTGACCCATTGCTGCCCCAGTCCCCTCCACCACGGACACTCATGCCCTTGAGTGGCTTCTCAGAGGGCAGAGCAGGATGAAGCCCGGCCCCCCGCGTGACCGTGCTGGGTGCCGTCTGCGCTAGGACGTCCCAGCCCAGCGAGCTTCCGGCAGGTGCTGCCAGAATCCCCCAGTTCTTGTTCGGATGGTGCTCACCCCGTTTCTACTCATCGTTTCCTCCCGCGAGGTTGCAACAGGAACCCTCAGCCCCCTGTTCCTGTCCCAGAGAGCTGCTGAGGGCGCACCGAGAAGGCTGGCCGGCCTGCAGCTCTGGCCGCCCTGGTCCGCCCGCAGCCTGGCCCGGAGCTCGCACGCCTACCAGGCTGTTCTTCAGTCTGTCCACAGGGACGGGCCCCTTCTCACAGGAGCTGAGCCCAGCTGGTCCCTGGAGAGCTCACTAGGAAAGAGTGTGACAGCTTCGGTCTAGATCGAAGATGACTCCGATTGGCCCCCGGCCCCGGGATGTGGGTCACATGGACCAGGCTTTCTCCTCCTCCTGAAGGAACACGATGCCACCCCAGCTCCCTGGGCCCTTGGCCCATCCTGGACACAGGCGCAGTGGGTGACGAGGGCTGGGCTCAGAGCCGCTGACTGAGCAGTGGGGACAGGACGAAAGAATGCTCATTGAGACCCACACGGGCATATGGCACTTTACAATGTCAAAGCTCGACCAAACTCAGGGCTGCAAACTCAACTGTCCTCCAAGGCCGGGCACAGGTGATGGAAGAGACAGCAGCAGGTCCCAGGCGGAAAGGATGGGGGAGGGGGGCCTGAGGCACCTGCGGACCCCAGCCCGCGGGAACGTGGGCCTCGAGTGTCTGGGCTCCCAGCTGGCATCAGAAGCTTCCGGGGCAAATGTTTTACACCACATCTCTTGACCAGACCAACCTCTGTGGCCTCTGACCTAAGGACCCCCTTGGACACTGGGGGCCAGAGAATCAGCAGAAACAAGGGGCTGCTGCCATCATTCGGTGCCTGGGAGGCCCCGCGTAGCCAGAGGATGTGACTGCCACACGGAGGGAGGGGCTGAGGCAGGCCCGGCTGAGGACCCCCTGGGCCGGACCCCGGGCTCCTGAGTGGCCAGGAGCATGGCCACGGTCGGGCAGGGTCATCTCGCTCACGCCTCTGCCCCTGCCCCCAGTAAGGCTCTTGCTCTGGGACCAACTGCTATGCAGCAGGCCCTCTCGGGACCCCCCGCTCTTCGGTCCTAATGTCTTGGCCATCTCCTTGCTGCCACGGGTCCCCGCATGCAGTCACCTCCACAGCCTCACCACCGTCACGCCACACTGCCCGCCCACCAGAGCCCACCACAGGGCCTTCACCGGGTGCATGGCACTGGGGCGGGAGCTGCTCCCCGGCCGTGGGGCCCTCCCTCTAACTCTTGTTTCCACCAACATCAGGGTGAACAGGGCCAGGCCGGCATCCAAGGCCCACCGGGGCCACCAGGACCCCCTGGACCAAGCGGAGCCCTGGGGCCCCCCGGACTGCCAGGCCCCATGGGGCCACCCGTAAGTATCTGTTTCCTCTCTCCACCCCCTCTTCTCCCAAGATCTGCCCCAAACATTCTCTGGAAGTATCCAAACCTTACAGCACTGACAAGAACCTGGGTCCCCACCCAAGGGACAGAAACACCTTGGCAAGGTCGCTGGATGCAGGAGGCTTGTGCGAGAAGATGCCCATCCCTGCCACTTTCACCTGTTGTACTCTGGTTCTGAAAACTCAGCTGCTGGGACCTCAGCAGCAGTCATTGCTTTCCAGGGAGGAAATCCCCAGGAAGCTGCCCCTTTCGTTGCTTTAGATTCCCAGAGGTGGAATTGCTGGGTGGCGCTGCGGGCAAAGGGAGACAACAGGCGCCCCGCCCCCCTCCACGGGCAAGACCACGCTCAGGCAGGAGTAGGTCAAGCCCGGGGTCCACCAAGCCCCCCTTTCCCAAGCACTGGCCAAGACCTTGCTCTCTCGACCTATTTAGTACAGAGCAGCTGGACCGGCCCCTGGCCTCCTTGGTGGAAAACGGGTTCTCTCAGTCTTAGAGCCAAGACGAATGTCCTATGTCCCTGAAGGGACAGGGTTAAGGACAAAGTCTGTCTCATAATGTTTCCTTCACGTGATTGAAAAAGAACCTGCTTTTGATTCTTATGACAAAAGCATCATGCATGTGTTGTGAAAATTTTGGAACATGGACAGAGAAAACGTTTTGAATTGTCTACTTTGCCGTATCCCGAGTTCACTGTCATTAACATCCTGGAGGGGCCCGCCACTTTTCTCCTTAGACTTGTCTGCCCCTAAACGGTTTCCAGGTTGGTCACATTCTGAGTAACGTAACGGTTTATGTCCCGTTATGTTTTTCACTTAACAGCATAAACCACACCCTTTCTTTGGGCCGGACTCTCCCATGCTATGGATTTTAGGACAGTTGGGCCGATTTCCAAGTAGTTCATGAGTTCCCTTCTGTGATATAGATCCCTGCACATAAATGTTTGTGTCCGTCTTTGATGCTCTCGCTGCAGGAATCTACTGCATTGGAATGCCAAGGTCGGCCGTGTCCCTGCCACTGGTCCCCGTCACTCATCAAGGACGGCCCCCTCCCGTGTCACTGGGCCTCATACTGGGCTCCGCAGCAGCTCTAGCTGTCAGTGCTGCTGCCCCGTGGAGGGTCCCTCCGGGCCGGGCAGCAGCTCTGACCACCAGGGCGCCCAGCTTGGCAACTCTGCTCAGTGTGAAAACCTAACTTGCCCGCTCTCCTGCCCAGCGGAGATCCCCACAATAGATTTTAAGTATTTCTGTGCTTTGGGCCACTGGGTAGGAAGATTCGTCCCACTTCCACGGGTTTGTAGATGGGAAAACGGAAAACCCGAGGGGAAGTGGAATTTAGGGAGCTGAACCAAACCAAGCAGAGAGAAACCTCCAGAAATACTCAAAACCTGCTTCTTGGCTGACCGCTACCCCCCCAGACGTGTGGAGTTCCCACTCACCCAACCCAAGCCAGGTGGTTTTCCTCGTTATGTTGTTTGTAAAGGAAAAAAACCCAGGAAGCGTGTTTGAAACCCATGGAAACAGACCGGACTTGGCCATCATGCTTTTCTCTAGCCCGTGTGTGCTGCCCAAGCCTCGGCCCCCGACCGCGGTGGAGCCAGCCTGCCCTCGCCTCTCCCCCGGGGCTCCCGCAGGCCTGGGGCCCACGCCACCTCCCCCCGGCCGAGGGCTGTGGTCACAGCATCCCGGGCCGAAGGAGACAAAAGGCTCCCCCGAAAGCTGGCAGGGCCAAAGGCAAACCCAAGGCTCCGCTGGGCAAGGTCGGCGTCGCAGGGAGGGGTCGCAATTAGGAGGTGGGTGGGTGGGGACGCCGACCAAACCACACTGTCATTTTACCAGGCTGCCGCTGACCTATTTTCCAGTGGGCGAGCACTGCTGAGATGCCCACAGTGCCTACGCTGGCTGCAAAGAGAGCCGTGAGCTTGCTGTCCCCACGCACCCTCCGCAGGTTTCTGACACGGTTCCAGCACCCTCTAACTGTTCTCAGCACATCCTGAGCTCACGAGGGCCCCTGGAGCACTCCTCTGCCCCAAGCCCCCGCGGTAAACATGCCGACCCGCGCCGTTTGCCATAGATTCCACCTCCACTCACCTTGCTCTTGCTTCCGCAGGGCTTACCCGGGCCTCCTGGACCGAAGGTGAGGGCCCTTCCGGGTGGTGCGCAGCACGGGTGGGCGCACTCTCTGGGGAGGAGGGGAGACGGTGCTGCAGGCTACTGAGCCAGGAGCTGAGAGTGACCTCCGTGAGGGCTGGGTCCCACCTGGCTCCCTGCACAGGGCCACCCTCCTCTTGGGAACTGCTTGGGTCTCGTGGGTGCCCGGGCACAGCAGGTACTGTGACCGCTGTGGAGGCTGCTTGATGCCCAGGGCACTGTCACGGCGTCCCGATAAAAGGCTTTCCTGCGGAGTCAGAACCGCAAGGGACATTCGGGATCATCGGGTGTCTGGGGCGACCTCGTCTGGAAGCCCGCCGTGTCAAACCGCCCTCCCTCTGAAGCGGGGGACCCGGGGGCGCTGGGGACCAGGAGCTGCAAAGCCCTGAGCCTGTCCAACCGTTTCGCACGTGTGGAGGCTGAGAGCCCTAGGGGGGAGGGACTTGTGCAGGTTCGGCAGAGTCAGCGGTGGAATCCAAACCGAAATCCGGGTCTCCTGGGCCTCTGGCCCCCCTTTCCACCACACCGCTGCAGGGTGGGGACTTGTTCTGGAGAGAAGAGTCTCTGTCGGCTTCCAAGGAAGCAGGGCTATCGTTCCAGGGAGGGCTGGAGGATGGGCGGTGATTGAGAAGAGGAGGAACGGCAATGTGAGGGCAGGAGTGGAGCCAAAATGGGGCCTTTGGGAAAATCCCACTGATGGTCTTCTCTTTGTTCCCCCAGGGAGACCCAGGAATCCAGGGCTACCACGGCCGGAAGGTAAGGAGGAGGGGGAGGGAAGGACCCAATGCCCCCCGCCATGGTAACCCAAGTAGGGCTCCACCCACAGGGGCAGGACTTGGTCATGCTCACTCGTGTTTGCGCACACGCTTGGCCAGTGTGAGCCTCAGCTTTGGGAGGTGGGCCGGACAGAAGTTCGCGTCTCCAGTTGGGGGAGGAGGAGGCTCGGGGGCAGAGCCTGAGGCCATCAGTGGCCCAGGCCGACCTCAGACCCCGGTGGGTCTCTTACCCCCAACCTGCATCCCTGTGTCTCTACCAAAGCAGGCCAGGTGCTCACTGGCCCCCTGAGGGCCTGGTAGATGGGAGCAGATGACCAGAGCCACTCTGGACAGAGCTCCACGCTGAGCACGGTGGGACTATGGGGGTGGGGGTCCCTGCCCTGCTTTCTGGCAACTGCCAGTCTAGAAAGACAGAAGGACTCCTGTACGGATAACCTTGGTGGAGGCAGATTGTGCTAAGTGATCATCACAAAGCACCGTGTGACTATCGGTGGGGGGCGGGTAGAGAGATCAATTCCAGGTTGGGAGGAGTCTGGGAAGTCTTCTGGGAGAAGACAGCCTGTGAGCTCCATCCTGGTGAATGGGCGCATGTATTGGTTACCTATAGCTGCGTAAGAAACCATCCCACACTTCCTGGCTTCCAAGGATGCTTTTTCGCTCATTCTGGGTCTGTGGACGGGCCATCTGGGGGTTCGGCCTCTGTCCTCTGGGCTCACTCATTCAGTTGTGTCGGACGATGGATGGCGAGGCCAGATAAGCCGAGCCGTCTCATCCCCATGTTGGTGGCTGGTACGGGCCATGGGCTGGGGGAGCTCTGTTCTCCCCGCCATGGCCTCTCGGGCCCTGGGAGGCTCCACGGATTTTCTTCCAGCGTGGTAGGCCCAGGGCAGTGCTCAAACCTGCCGAGTCCGAGCGCACGAGAGCGTCCGCAGAGCATCCACGGCCATCACGCTTTCTGAGGTCCTGTCGGTCAAAGCGAGTCCCATGGCCAAGTCGTGCGGCAACGGTGGGGCGAGGGAGAGGAATAGCAAAGTGTTCGTGGCCATTTTTAACCCACCTCTGTGGTCTTTCAGCCACCAAATCTGAAGGGACATGGCATTTTAGACAGGGAAGCAATTTGAGCAAAGGCCCGGAGGTGGTCATTATAGTAACAATAGCAATAATGATAATAACCTTAGCAGGAGTCATCACCACTTGCTAAACGCCTATCACGTGACCAGGCTGTCCTTCCCTGGGAGGCTGGTGCTATTCTCCCATCTAACAAACAAGGCACCTGGGGCTTGCCCGAAGTCTCATGGCTCACGAGCCCAAGGCTGGGTCCTTCCCAGGGCACCATCCGCCGCAGGGCGCCCTGTGCGGTGCTCCAGACCCCGGACCCGGGCTCCAGGAGAAGACAGGAGGACGAGGAAGGGGGAGGGATTTGGGAAAGGGACAGATTGCTCCGGAGAAGCACATTCCTCGCGCTCTGTAACTGGGCAGCCGCAGTCACCGCACTGGTTTATGGGTGCTTGGGGGTGGGTGGTGGAATGGCAAGATCTGAGACCTTTAATTAGTCCTGCGTAGGCTGAGAAGTTTGTATTGTGTCAGGAAGTGGAAACGAGAGCCTCTGTGGCTGCTTCCATCCATGCGCGCAGACCTGCAGGGCTGGCTGCCTCCTGGTGCAGGCAGAGGTCCCCTGGGGTCACGGTGATCTGCATTCGCGGGCCAACTGGAAATCTGGTTCATCCGGAAAGGAGCTGGGGGTCTATTGTCCTGATGATGGAGAGGCCTGAGCTTCAGGCCGTGGTGCCAGGTGACTCTCCGGAGGCTACAGGTGGCCGTCTCACTGTCCCAGCCCCAGCTGGGGCTGCGGGTGTCTTGAGCCAGTGACCACTGTCTCCAGGCAGAAGTTTGCTTCCTATCAGAGCTCTGAGATTGAGGCTAACGCCCAGGGACAAGTGCGGCGATACTGGCCATCTCTGGTTCAGCCCAAGTTCACTACCTGGTCCTTACCGTGGCCGTTACGGCTCATCATTCCCTCCGGTGCTGATGAGAAGTTCGGAGAAGTTGCTGCTTTGCCCCAGGTTGTACAGCCGGTGGAGGATCATGCTGGAACTGGACGCCAGGTCTCATGCGGCCAAGCCCAGAGGCCAGTCTTGTCCAGGCACAGGAGCGAGTGCTCCCCAGACAGAGGGTCTCCGCTGGGCTGAGCTAACTGTGCACGGACGCTCCTCCCCGTGCCTTCTCTGGGATACGGAGGCTTATCTCCCGAGCTCCTTCTCTGTCCGTCGTCAGTTCTCTCTTCTTCTCTCTCCTCCTCTCGGCCTGGAATGGGGCATGGGGTGGGGGGAGACAGGCGGCTGCTGGGAAGATGAGTTTGCCCCCACCCCACCACCCAGGGAGGAAGGAGCGAGTGCTGGCGGGGGAGGGGGACCGCCCCTGTGTTTGGGGTGTAAGGGGAACCCCCGGGGGGACTGACTGACGCTCCGCACCTGCTTCATCGCCTTGTCCTGGAGACTCGGCACACTGGCAGGGAGGCCTTTCTTTCAGCGCGGGTGGAATTTAGCTCTTAGCAAAGATGTTTCTTGGCCCGCGGAGTTTGCTAATGATACTTCCGTCCATCATCACCGCTGCCGCCACCCCCAGGGCAGCTGGACCCAGCCCTGCATCCTCCCAAAGGCCAGCCAGGCCAGCAGGCAGGCTTCCTCTCTAGCTCCTTCGGATCAAAGCCCAGTGTGGCCAGCGGGCCCGGCGCTGCCCCCCCCAGCTCTGCCTGGGACCAGCCCTTCTGCCTAGACACCGCGAGCAGGGCTGCGCACCCGTGTGGTGCCAACCTGACCCAGATTTACGACCCCCGATCCCCTTTAAATATGTTGTAAGATGCAACGTGTGTTTAAAACACAACCTTGGCTCTCTTTCAAGGGGATTGGTGGGTACGGTCGGGCTGTATGTGGATCCCAAAACCCGGTGGGAGCGTCTCTGTAGGCGTGTCGGCGCTGGTCCGGCTCACTCCGACTGCCGTGCTTTCTGACCCTTCTCGATCCTTCTGCCAAAGGGCCTGATCGCTCCGCTCTGCAGGGCAGAGCAGGGTGCCACGTGGGTGACACGTGTTTGCAGAACGACAGCGAGCATTGTTACAGTGGCCTTCCTGGCCTTTTCAACGGGCCAACCGTGGACGTGCCACTGGGCCCGCATCATATTACTGAATCCTTAGAGCAACCCTGAGAGGAAGGCTTTATTCTTGGCCCTATTTCACAGATGAGCAAACCGAGGCCCACAGAGGTGAGTCCCACAGAGGTGAGTCCCACAAGGTCCACAGCCAGGAAGTAGGAGAACCAGTTGTGTCTTATCCCAAATCCTTGCCTTGAATGACTTTACTACCTGGGCCTTCTGAGCCGGGAGAGGGGGGAGATGCCACAATTTCCGATTTCCCGTCGGCCTTCCTCCCCTAGAAGGAAAGAAGGTGGGAGCCGGGCCGATCTCCTTCCTGAGGGACAAGGCCGGGGCTGGATTTGGGCTTTTCTCTGAGCTTCCTAGACTCTCTGTGAGCCAGCCTTGGGGTCCTTGGTGCGTTTCAGTCAAAGAACCTGGGAAGTGGAGGTTTGTCCATGGGCACGGATCCCCCCAGGTGACTTCCCCAAGGACTTAGCAGGGTCCTGGGACTTTCCTTAAAGGCAGGAAAAGGCAGCTTGCCCCAGGCCCCCACCACCGCTCTTCCTGGGGCCCCCTCTGGCTCTCAGAGGGCCCGAGGAAGCCCAGGCCTCCCCCAGCATTCACACGCAGCCGAGCGCACCAGGCGATGGACCCCGTGGACGCTGGCACCCCCTGGGGTGGGGACAGCACTTCTTTCAAAGCCATGAAATCCCACCGGGGACAACCAGACCATTTAAACTAAAGCCGAGCAGGGCTCTGAGACATGGGTGTCAGATCCGAGGCCTCGTGGGGGCTGAGAGTCTCGCCCCGCGGGCTCCAGCCCCTAGCCTGTGCTCTCCGGGCCCTGTTTCTCCCACACTCCAAAGCCCACAGATTAATTAAAGCTGACTTTTCTTTTTGGAGCAAACTACAAAATCAACCGATCTCAAATCGCGATTACAAGCCAGCCGCCCTTCCCGAGCCCTGGCCTTCGATGGGGCGCCCGACCCCGGTAATTCCTCAGGTTACTTCCTGCCATTTCCAGTCCTCTCCTGTCTGGGGCTGGCCGGGCAGCGGAGAAGGAAATGAGCTGCCTTTTCCTGGAAGGGAGGCCTAGGAGCCCTTCAGGGCAGAAAGAGACAGGAGCCCGCCTCACCCGGCTTTCCCAGCCCGGGAAAGGGCCCTGGTCCAGGCCTGAGGCCTCCCCCTGCCCCCAACAGCCCTCCGCACCAGCCCTCAGACAGGCCTTCCTCCTCCCTGCAGAGAACAAAGGGTCTGTGTGTGGAGGGGCTTCACCACAGGCCTCCCCGCGGTGCTGGGATGCGAGGGAGATTCGCAGGAGGGAGGACCACACTCCTCTCCCCTGACCTCTGCTTGGCTGGGGAGCTGCCCTTGAAGCCCCCACCTGCCTCCAGACTATGTCTTCTCGCCAAGTCCCTGCCCTGCTTATTCAACAAATAAATCACCAAGGAAGAGGCCACTCCCACAGGACAGGAGCATGGCAATTTTGCGCTCCAAGGAGCTGGCTCTCATTCCGTCTCAGGGATCGGGGGTCCCTTCACCTGGAAGCCGGGACCAGACGAGAAAACCTCTGTGCCAGGTCCAGCTGGAGAGTCAGCGGTACCGGGAAAGGCAGGGCTGGGACGGGCCTTCAAGGTCATTCAAGGCAGCCCCCTCTCTACCCACCTGTGCTCACCCAGAACTTTCCTAGCCCCAGTGACTGGAAGCGACCCCTTCCTGGCCAGCAATCAGGCCTGGGTTCTTGGCAGCCAGGTTCCTCGGTGGTGGGATGTCCTGGCCTGGGGGTCTCCGGCCTGCTTTGCCTGCAGCCGCTGCCACCCACGTTCAGGGCCCCTGGGCGGTGCGCGGAGTACCCACGTCCCCAGCCACAGCGTGGGCAGATGGGGTCTCTAGGAGCCCCCCGGGGGAGTGCCACAGGTCTGACTGGGAGGATAGGGAAGGCAAAGATAGAGGGGATAAACTGGGGACCTTGGACTTGGACAGACTATGAGAATTCCCTCTGTACTTAAGAGGAAGACACTCACAAGTTAGTGAATCTCAATTCAGCACAATTCCAAACGTAAACCTTTTAAACGGGAACACTTTTAAGAAGGGAAATGGGAAAAAGGACCCTCACAAAGACACAGCAGGGGGTAAAACTAGGCAAACAGAAGCCAAGGTCCCCCTTTTAGCCATCGCTGCCAGAAACCCCCTTCTCACACTCCCTGCAGACAGGTGCCTTTGTCCACAGTCACCCCAAAGTCCTTGACAATGACTCAGTCCTGTCTCACCTCACAGATCCAAGAATCAGTGCGTCCTGGTGTCAGACTGGGCGGGTCCCTGGGGCAGAGGTCGGGCGGGGGGGTAAGCCCCGCCTGATGAGAGTGGAATGAGCCTGCAGGGCCGGGTCAGCGGGGGGCACCCCTGCTTCCTGCCGGGCAGGGGGGTAGGAGTGAGGGAGGCCTGAGATGGGGTCTAGAGAGCCTGGGTCATCTGTAGACCTGAGACTTGACCCAGAGGGGAGGGAAGGGGCGAAGGTCAGCTCCGCTAACGAGGAGGGTTGCCCCCGTACGAGGTTCCAGGGGGCCCGGATTTCCCTGGAGAGGATGGTTTTGTCTTTAGGGCTGAGGACAACCCCAATTAGCAGGAAACCCTCACTCCCGGACTTCTCTCTGCCCTGCTCCTGCTGAGATTGGAGACAGAAGCCCAGAGATGGGGATGGAGCAGCCCCCAGCCCCCACCCCTTCCGGAAGCATCTACAGCTGTCCCTCTGAGTGGGGGGAGGGAAAGCAGAGGCCCACTGAGACCCGTCCTAGACCAGCGTTTTCCCCACAGCTAAACCCCCATCACCACAGCCTTGCTCTGCAGCCGCCCACAGACCCAGCATCCCCTCCCCAGCTCCGACCTCTCTCTCCCAATGAAAGGTTCAGGGAGGCAGGGCTGGAGGTGGCTGGAGAAAGGGGTGGGGCAGTCATGGGCAGACGGTCTCGAGTCTAACCCACTTCGCAGAGGAGAATCCTGAACCCAGAGAGGGGGACAGGCTTACCTAAGGTCACACAGCCTTTCCTGACTCCCAGCCAGTTGCCCAGGTTGGAAGCGAGAAGAGGCAGACAGGGGCATGGAGGGAAGGCTGAGGGAAAGATGGGGCAAGAGGAAGGGCCACGCTGATCTCCCACTTATACCACTTATTACCCCCGCCCCCCGCCGACCCGTGGGGATTCTGTCTTCGCGGTGTCTTCGGGGCTAAGTCAACCTGGTTGGGCCAGTTGGAATGTTAGCAGGAGAGCCTGGTCCTCTGAAGGAGACAGTGACAGGGGCCCTCAGCTGGGACTCCTGAGCGGGGGGCTGTGAAACCCTCCTGGCCACAGTCACCAGGCTTCTGACAAGGTCCTCTGGCGCCCTCTGCTGGCCACAGAGCAGACCTGTGCTGGCGGCCCTGCCCGGCTCCTTCCTCCCCGCGTGGTTCAAGACCCAGCCCTGGAGGAGCTGCCCTCCTGTGCTGACCCCTTCAGCCTCATGAGCACGGACCTGAGGGCCCTCCAGCTGAGGGGAGCTTTAGGATCAGCACATCCGATGATTGGGGTTGGCTTAGTGAAACGAGCATCTGGGCTTTGGCAACAAAGACCTACGTTCCAATCCCTGCTCGGCATGACCTTGGCGATCATAGGTGGCTTCCCCGAGCCAGTTTGCTCACCTGTGAAAGAGGAATAAAATCCATTGCTACATCAGTTAGGAGTCTTGGAGATCGAATAGAGGAAAGACGGAAAGCTTTTAGCCTTGTGCCAGACCCACGGCAGACACAGTAAATAGCCTGTAAGAGGCAATGACTCATCTGCTGTGTTCACTTCCTGAGTAAGGCTCCACTCACCTTGCCTGTGGCTCAGGGGTCCTGGTGCGCCAGGGTGAGGAAGGGCTCCTGGGTTTGGAGCTAAAGATGCTGGGCGTTTCGCAGAATTCAGAGACTTAGCCCAAGGAGGACGGGGGTGAACCACCCCAGGCAGACATTAATTCGTGCACGCTGATGACAAATGCCGAGTGGTCCCCGCTGCACCCAGGAGCCAGCACTGGCTGATGAGCGTAGCAAAAGGTCTCATGGAGGAGACGGTATTTGACCATGGCCCCTAGCAGTGAACAGAGTGTTGAGTTGAGGGAACAGCAGAGAGGCAGAGTGGCTCAGGTGGGGAAGCATCTGACTCTCGATTTCAGCTCAGGTCATGATATCGGGATCGTGAGATCGAGCCCCACATCAGGCTCCATGCCCAGCGCTGGGTGCAGAGCCCGACATGTTGGGCGTGGAGCCCGCTTGAGATTCCCCCTCTTCTTCTCCCCAACGCCCTCTCTCACTCAAAAAAATAAAAATAAAAAATTTAAAAAAGGCATAGAATCCTCGAAATGGGTGGTGTTGTTCCAGGGAAACAGGTGGTAGGTATCGAGACCTCAGGTGATGAGGCTAAGAAGGACGGAACGCCTGGCCCCTTTTCTACGGTCATTGCCAGGCAGCGGCTGTTCGGAGTCCAGGTTGGGGCTTCATTTGGGGCTCAATTCACGGAGACGGGAGCTGCCCTCCTTCCTCTCCCGAACGCCACCCCCTCCTCTGACACAGCAGGTTAGTCTTGACTCATCTACTCGTGACCTCCATTTGTCACTGGCTGTCATCTCCCACCCTGTCTCCTTCCTGTGCTCACAGCCCTGCCCCGTAAGTCTGGCACGTTCACGGGGAGGGAAAAGAGGTTGAGGAGAAAGACGGGACAGCACTGGGATCGTAGAGCAAGCCCCACGAGGTCCCGAAGCCAGGGCTCCCTCCTGCTGTCCCCGGATGGGTTCCAGGCAGCGCCCCGCCTCCACGCCCCAAACCGCGGTGCGGGGCCAAGACCCACGTTCCCCCGGGAGGGGTTAGATCCGAGGAAGCTGGGCGGACGGGGAGCCCCAGATGGAGCGGAGAGGCAGGAGCCCGTGTGGTTCGGCCAGCAGGTACCACGAGAGCAAGGCTTCCGGAGTGAGAATGGAGCAGGAAGTGCTGGGGGGTGATGAGAGAGGGCTGCGCCGGTGAGCGGTCAAGTGCACCGAGCTCTGACCCAGCTGGGCCCCTGGCTGGTGGTAGGACCTGCACGGCTCCTCCTGCGTCCCCTCGGACTCGGACTCGGCTGGCGAGCCTCTCTCTCTCTCTCTCTCTCTCTCGGGGGGCCTTCTGTGCGTCCACATAGCTCAGAGGAACGGCCTGCAGTGGCTGCTGGGTCCTGGGAGCTCATTGTGAGCCGGACAGCCACCCCCAGCTTCCAGACCAGCCAGCAGGGACATCTCCTGGACACCCCTGCAGGCCGTGCTCCAAGGCCACGGCCTCGGGTGAGTCCGGTCCTCTTCTCAGCGTTTCTTTTATTTCTTCCTTCAGGGAGAACGGGGCATGCCGGGGATGCCGGGCAAACACGGAGCAAAGGTACCTGCCCTCCCCGCCCCCACCTCCCCGGCAGCCCTCCCCCGGGCCCCGCAGCCCCTCCCTGAGCTCCGGCCCTCTCTCCCAAGTTCTGGGACACCGGGGAGGCCCAGCTCCTTCTCCTTCCCATGTCTGCTGTGGAGACATGAAGATGGGGTACAGGTTTCCTCCCCAGCCCTCTCCCCCAGGGGTGCCAGCCTGTTCCGGGCCCGGGTGCTTCCATCTGGCCCACGAGCCAGCACCCCCAGTGCCCTCCTGACGTGGCCGGGCCTCCTCCTGGGCATCCTGGGTCATAAAAACACTTCCCGGGTAAGCCCAGCTCTGGCTGCTGTCCCAAGTGGGAAATAGGGACCCTTAAAAATCACCTCCACTTGGGATTGACTAAGTGGTGCGTGGGGCAGCCTCTTTACCTCAAAGTGGCTGGTCTTGGGCTGATGTGGAAATGGGGTTCCCTCCCAGCTGCCAGTCCATGAGAGCACAGGTCCAGAGAGCTATCTGCCGGAAGAAGCCCACCTGCGCACCCTGGGGTGTGCAGCCATCTCCCATCCTCCCCTTCCACACGGCGTTCCCTCCTACCCCTTTTCCTTCCCATCGCCTCCTCCTCCTTTCCTATCCCACTGAGGCCCTCCCCACATTGCACCAGAGATACCCTGACCCGGACACTCCTGGGCTCCCTGCCCGGAGGGCCAGGATGCTGAGCAGGTGGGTGGGAAGCCTGGGGGGGCTCCATTGTGCGGCTCAGAGCCTCTGCCTTCCTGGGGACCCACGCTCCCTGTGCCAAACTCAGTCACCCACCTTCGCAGCAGGCAAAGCAAGCAATCGGCCTTCACCCCACCCCCACCCCGCCCCAGGGGCGGCTGGGAGGCTGGCCACTCCCTCCCTGCTTGCCCCAAGTGTGGAAAGTCGCCATGCCCTTTTCTTCTCTCCGCCAGGGAGCTCCTGGAATTGCCGTGGCTGGGATGAAGGTCAGTGGAAGGTTATCACTCCACGTATGAGGGACATGATGGGAGGGAAGGAGAGAGGAAGACACAGCTGGGGCTTCAAGGACCCCGTGGGGTGGCCCCTGGGCCAAGGAGGGGGAAGACAGAATTTAGAAACATCTCTCTTAAGGCAACCTTTAGGCCATTATGCACAACTTGACCAAGAGATGTTTAAGCCCTGCAAAGTAAATAGCAAAGGTTTGCTGGCCTCAGCTAAAACGGCACCCGCCGGTGTGCAAGGGAGCCAAGGGCTTTTCTTTACACCTCGGAATCCAGCAGCTGTGTGCTCGCAAAGCTCCCGAGAGCAGAGCCGGAGTCCTTCCCCTGAACCCCACGCTAACCGCATCTGGTCGGCAGAGGGATGGGACCCCCAGAAACACAAAGGTGGCTCTCCCAGCAGGTCCACGAGCAGGGGGCACTGTGTCCGAAGCCAATGCCCTTTCCTTCCTCTCCCCACCTCTCCACCACCCCCAGCGCTCACACTTGCCACATCCCACACCTAGGGGAAGAATCGGGAAGCCTCCAGGAGGCCTCCTTTGGCCTGGGACCTGAAGCCTAGGCAGAGGGAAGCCCTGGGCTGGCCGGATGCTTCACCCACCCCATGAGGACCTTTGCTCGTTTACTCCCACGCTAGCTCGCTCTCTCCTTCATCTCTTTACCGGAGTCTTCTTTGTTTCCACACAGGGTGAGCCAGGGACCCCAGGAGCCAAGGTACTGATACAGAGGGAATGTTCTGGGCTTCAAGGAGCACCAGGCATGGGGGGGAGGCGGCAGTGGCTGTGGTTGCTATGTTCTTGGTCCCCCCGAGGCTGGCCTGGAGCTGTGGGCCCGACGGAGCAGAGGAGGGTCCACCCAGGAGGGGCCTGCTGGTCAGGGACGCCTTGCCCTCCCCGGATCCTGGCCTGGAGCCCGGTCAGTCTGCCCCCGGCAGGCAGTAACTCTTGTGCCCTGTGCCTGCAGGGCTCTGTCTCTCTTGTCTCTGTTCTGTAAGGGAGGTAACGTGAAAGAAGTTTCCATGCCAAATAAGTTTGGGAACTACAGGCTTAAAAAAAATATTTCACAGGGTTTTTGGGGGGGGGGGTTTGTTTGTTTGTTTTTTGTTTTGTTTTTGGTTTTGGTTTACTACAGGCCTTCTCAGAGCCTTTAAGATGCTATATATATATATATATATATATATTGGGAACCTTTAAAACTAATTCCTGGTGCAGCATTTTCAAACTTTCTGACTAGAGCTTCTTTTTTAAAGAGGCACATCCTAGGGGACTAGTGTTCTGGAAACACGAGTTCACCATCACTGTCCACCATACCCCTCACCACCCCCCAGTGCTCTTATCAGTGACTTTCTCTTCTTACCTCAAAGGGAGACCCAGGAGCAGCAGGGAAGCCAGGGCCCCCAGGTTTGCCGGGAAAGAGGGGGCAGAGGGTAGGATATTGTGTCTCTGAGTGTGTGTCCCCTTCAGACTGGTCTCTGCTGGCCCGCCCGCTCCCTGCCCCACCCCCGTGGCTCGTGTGCTGCCTGCAGTGTGTTCCGGGTGCATGTGTCCCCAGGAAAGGGGAGTGCTGGGAGGGCCTGGAAGAGCTTCAGAAGGCCCGCCCTTGGGGGCGCACCCTCTCTCCTCCAAAGCACTGGGAGGAAAGACCCGACGGAGGAAGGCCTTCCCTCCTCCATCCCCACTTCCCCACAGCCTCTGTAGGGCGGCACCTGCCTCCCTCCCCTTTAGACTTAGCCTGATTCGGGCTATGCCCCAGCTCGAGCACCCCCCAGGCACAGCCAGGCGGGGCTGCACTGGGCCAGACTCACTTCCGGCCCATGGGGGGGCGGGGGGAGCCCCCACCTGGTTCCCTCCCCTCCCTTGATGGGCTTCAGGCTCTTTTGCCGTTCAGCTTCTGCCCAAGGGCAGGTGGCAAGGGGATGACACCCAAAGACTTGGTGTGGCATCCTGGGTGGCTTCAGCTGGAAAATTCACTGAGACACCCGGCAAATTATGACCCCAGGGCCGTCCATTTCTATGATTAGCTACAAGAACCAGCAGTCATCCAGCTGTGGAGAGGGCTGCCCTCGGCTGCTGACCTGGCGGGGTACTCTTGGGGTGCTCCCCCGGCACGGGCCGCTCTGGGGGTGCCAAGCGCCGATGGGTCGCTCCCAACCCCAGAGCCTCTTTACTTGTGCAGTGAGAGCAGGGCTCTGGGATGCGCGTCCTGGGGAAGAAAGTTCATGGCCAGGAAGATGCTTAGGGCGGGGTATTAGCTTGCGAGGGCTGCCCAAACCAAGGACCACAGGCTACGTGGCTTAAACACCTGAAACTTATTGCCTCATGGTTCTGGAGGCCAGAAGTCCAAGGTCAAGGTGTCGGTAGGGCTGGTTCCTTCTGCAGGCCGGGAGGGAGAATCCATTCCCTGCTTCTCTCCTCGTTTCTGGCCGTTTGCTGGCATCCTGGTGTTCCTTGGCTTGTCGAATTATCACCCCGATCTCTGCCTTCATCTTGACCTGGTGTGCTCCCGGTGCGTGTGTCCCTGGTCCAAATGTCCCCTTTGTAAGGACACCAATCATACTGGACTAGCGGCCCACGCGACTCCAGTGTGACCTCATAACTTCGCCAGTTACGTCTGTGAGGACCCCATTTCCCACGAAGCTCACGTTCTGAGCTATAGGGAGTTAGAACAGCAACGCACGCATTTGGGGAGGACACGAGCCAACCCGTCACGGGAAGCAAATTTCTCAAAATGGTCCTCCAAAGGAGAAGTCTAGTGAGATGAAGTTTGTCTTCCCTGGAGGCAGGGACGGGGTCGCAGAGACCGTGGGCCTCTAAGTGCTAGACATTTAAAAAATGAAAAGAAAAATAAAATGGTTAAAAGGAAGCACTTTCCTGACTCCTGGCCTTCTACACCACTCATCTCATCCCAGGAGACCCCCCAAAAGCAGCTAAATGTTCTTGGTGCCTCTTAATTGTAAATGACGAGGGCCCAGCCCGTATGGGATTGGGGGAACAATGATCCGGGCCCTCAGCAGTGTGAAGTGGTCCAGGGGAGGAGTTGGGTGCAGATGGGGGTTCGGGTGGGGGTGGGGGGAATGGCCCATCGAGGGGCAGGAAGGCAGCAGAGACAAAGCCAAGGCTCTCTGCGGGAGGGGCTGGTGCCTTCCCAGTCGGCCTGGAGAAACCGTTCCTAACCCTACACTGTCTGCTCTTCCTCCGCAGGGCGAAAAGGGGGCTGCAGGCTCCCCTGGGCCACTCGGCCTCCTGGGGCAGAAGGTGGGTATTGGCAAGCTCGGCACGGTGGGTTCCGTGTAAAGGCCTTGGGGTTCATCTGCACCCACATTCCTGGCCCTGGCCGCTCGGGGGCCCCAGTATCAGAGGTGTCCCTGGGACGCAGCTAGATTCGTGTGTGGTGTACCACGTGGGGGGGCCCCGATTGGCATAAAGGCCCGTAATCAAAGACCAGGAGCTGTGACCTTGTCTGATGTCCTTGCACCTGCTCTGAAAATGTGCTCCCTAGTACCTGAGCTCCAGCACATTCCACTAAAAAAGGAAAAAAAAGAAGACTTGAGGTCAGACAAGTGTGCGGAGAGCTACACGAGACCGGCCCCCTTGGAACGTCACAGGGCACTTTCCTGTCGAGCTCAGAGCACCTGCTGGGGAAGGAGCCCGAGCTGCTTCATTTCCCTCTGCCTTCCCTAACATCCTTGGGCCACCAGATCCTTTTTTTCTACATTTCAAATATTTCCCATCCCCAGAAGGAGGGTTCCGTGGACACACTCTGAGAAACAGAGTCTAGACCCAAGGCGTGATAGGTCTCTTGTTTCAGCTCCTGCAATAGCCAGCTCCCTTCTCTCCTCAAACCCCATGGCCAGTCAGACCAGGCCGGGCTTCGGAGAGCCTCTGAGCCCAGCGGGACCCACGGGTGCTCTCCTGCCCCCGCTCCTTGCACCCGGAAAGGGAGAAAAGCCAGGGACCGGCCACCTCCCTCTAGAGCGAGGCAGGCCCGCTGACGGTCACTCTCCCCCTCCCCCCTTCTTACCCCAGGGAGAAAAAGGCGATACTGGCAACTCCATCGGAGGGGGCACAGGGGAGCCCGGCCCCCCAGGGCTACCTGGGCCCCCAGGGCCAAAGGTGAGTTTCCCTGGGATCCACGCTCGAGGGAGACGCTGCCTGTGGCCTCTCTCTTCAGCCCGTTCTTGGGGACTCCATCCTGGGCGCCTTGCCTCCTCTCCTGCTCCAGATGTGTGGTTTTCCCATGAATTCTAGAAAGCCACTTTGGACTCAGCTCCTGATTTGAAGTGGTGACTATTTGACTATCCAAGAGAAACAGTGGGAGGACAGATGGCTGGTCCCGATGATTCAAACAGCTACAGTGTATCCGAGTCCGGGAGGGACGGCTGCAGGGCTTAGGACAGCCCGAAGGGCCGCCACCCAGGCTCCGAATACGAGATCAGTGATCCGCTGGGCCCCACCTGGCGCTGGCACACACGGGGTGGGCGTGGGGCTGGGCGGCCAGGTAGCAGCAGTGGGGTCAACTGCAAACGGGACCGCCCTCACTTTCCTTACTCTGGGCGGAAACTGCGGTGGAGAGGTTTGGGTTTCCCGAAGCAGGAGCCTCCTGTGCTGCTCGGTCCCGCAGCCCAGGGACGTGAGGGGGGCCTCTTTAAGCCAAGGACCCGTTACGTGATTTCAGAAAATACGCACATTCCTTCCGCCAACATGTATCCCAGGGAAGCAGACCCACGATTCCCAGGGAAATCGTGGCGGGGGCCAGAAGGAAGCCCACAGACAGGCAAGATGAAGTGGAGGGAAGGGTCTCGGGCGAATGCCCACGGGCCCATCGGACCGGCTTGAGCACCAGCTTTGCCAACGGTGGCCCTGGCAGCTGGGCTCCGGGACATCCCCAGGGTGAGAGTCCAGCCCCACGGGGTGTGAATCCCCGGCAGGTCTTGGGGAAGCCTGGTCACTACTGTCCCTGCCTCCTGGGACACAGGAGGGGAAAGCTTAGAAGGCCACGTCCTCCTTCAGGGGCCGGGCAAAGGGCTGAGAGAGGGAAGTAGGCACAGGGCACCTCCTCCCATTTCTCTCTGCGCCTCCCATGCTAGGCCTCCTGGGTCCCCTCCTTACGTGCGCGGAGCCTTCACCGTCCCTTCTGTCTCCCGGGCAGGACCTGCTGAGGTGGCCTTCCCAAGTGTTCCAGGTTCTCAAATGACCCCAGTCTACACCCGAGGGCGGATGGCAGTCCACACGTGGGGACTGAAACAGACCTGGCTTTTGTGTTAACCAAAAACTGAGGAGCACCTGCCACTGGGGCTGGACCCCAGGAAGTGGTGCAGAACTCAGAGGAGGAAAGGGGCAGGCAGGGAGGGCTGCCTGGAGGAGGTGAGACCCAGGCTGGGCCCACACGGGCGGGTGGGAGTCAGAGGAGTAGAATGAGGTGAGTTAGTAGAAGCCAGTGCAGACACAGAGATCCAAAGATACCTAATACCCATGTCTCTCCTCTTCCCCAGGGAGAAGCTGGCATTGATGGCCAGGTCGGCCCCCCGGGACGGCAAGGAGACAAGGTACGGGTGCTCCCAGTTCTGAGATCTGGGTTGTTGGGAGTTCAAGCCCCAGCTCAGGGAGAGCAAGAGCAGTGGCCGTCAGCTTTGTGCCCCGGGGATCCGGCTGCAAGGACAGCCGCCTGGTGGCCATCTCTCCTGTTGGCTTGCAAGAGCCTTCCACGGAGTTAGCAGTCATGCAAAGGCTGGCCCGGGGAAGGGGCAGGGGAAGGACCCAGAGCCCTTGCTTCTGTTAGCTTCCACGTCCCTAGGAAAGATGGGGCTCCCACTTCTCCCCAGCTACTTCCTGCGGGAGGCTCAGTCGGGGCTGCCCCGTCCCTCGCAGGTGCTCAGGGACCAAAACGCTGTGGGGACAGGGAGGGAGGGGGCAGGCTATCAGCAGGTGGCCACAGCCCGACACCCCACGAGCTGGCCCGCTGGGGGCCGTGAGGAGTTCAGTCCTATTAAAGGCTCTGTTGCCCCTTTGTATTCACTCTCTGTCTTGACTTTTTAAAATTTGCCTTTAATGTTAACATTGTCTCACATCCACGGGGACCGTGGCTTGTTGTCATGTGTTCTCCACAGTTCCATCCTGTTTCCAAAGGGAACGACCCCCCCCCAGCCCCACTCAGTGGGGGGGTGGAGGGCTCCTTCCCCCGGACTCCCTTTCTCCGTCCCGCAGTTTGGGGGGTCACACGCAGAGAGGCCCCAGAAAGCCCCCACCGTCCCTCCGTGGCAATCGTTGACCCCTCAGGCGATTGGCAAAAAGGTCCTGAGCTCTCACTCCTTGAGCCAAATGGAAATAAAGGGAAGCAAAGGGCCTGGTCCTCCAAAGGGGGGCGCGGGCGAGGCAGCCAGGCAGACGCAGGGGCGGTCCCCACCACCTAGCCCAGGCCGGGACGGGGTTATTCCGGGAGAAGCCGGAGGAGCCAGAGGAGGGCAGGCTGGCCGAGATGCCCCCTGCAGCGGCAGAGACTGCCCTTTCCTGCACGGGATGGTCGGCGGCCTCTTGGCCCGAGCGAAGACGAGCCTCCCAGCCCTTCCCTGGCCCCTTACGGCGGCCCCTCTGGGGACAGCAGGTGCTCTCTATCCAGGCCTGTCCCCATCTCACTCCAATTGTCATGCAACAGGGGGAGCCTGGAGCAGCTGGAGACCAGGGACCAGCCGGCCCCAAGGTACGTGCATCCCCCCCCCAACGCCCAACCCCCATCCCCGGAGCACAGCCTCTCGCTTCCCCGGGGTCACGGCATCAAGGGCCGGACTCTGGGTCTTGAGGGGGAGGGAGGGAGAGAGGCTTCTTCCTGCAGCCTCGGCCGCCGCGATGGGGCTCCGTCTTCTCTAGGTCTGTCTAGTCTGGAGTGGTCGCATGGAGTCTTCTGCGTTGGTTCTAGAACCTCTGGGCACCCTCCCTCAGTGTGGGAACCCCTGGCAGCCTCCCGGGCCTGCAGCTCGGGGTCCTCCGGCAGCCAGGCATGGCCCGCCTTGGCTCCGGCCCCGTCTGCTGAGGAGCAGGCAGCCTGGCCTCCCCGTCCCCGCTGGCCCCGGCCGGCGCTTGAGACCGCGTTTGTCTTGCAGGGCACCAAGGGGGAGCCAGGGAAAGGAGAGATGGTGGACTACAACGGAAACATCAGCGAGGCTCTCCAGGTACGTAGAGGCTGGCCCCGGGACTAGAGATCGGGAGGCGCTCGGGGGCCTCCGGGCGCCGCACCACAGCCCAGCGAGGGGGCGCTTCAGCACCCCAACTGGTGTCCTCGAGGCCGGGCTATCGGGCAGAACTTCCACAAGTGGGGCCCCCCTGCTCTCTCTCCCTTGGCCTCGGCCTCCAGCCTCCAGGCAAGTGCACCCCCCTCATCTGGCCGCCAGGAGGCCTGGCTCTGGGTCTGGCCCCCGCTGGTGGGCCATCCTGGCTCCGGAAAACTGAGCCTCATAGTGGATGGACCAGTGGTTGTCTTCAATAGCTGTGGGCTCATTTTGTGGGGAGCTGTGGGGAAGGGTGCACTGTATGTTGTATGCTGCTTCACAACATCCCTGGTCTCTAGCCACTCGATGCCCGGTCTCTAGCCAGCTCCAGTTGACAACAAAGATATGTCTCTAGACATCACCGAATGTCCTGTGGTGGCCAAACCCCACCCCCGGTGGAGAACCAGTCCTTTAAAGGAAACTGTGGCTCTGTGGATCTGTTGACTTAGTGTGCGATCCTGTCTGCCTGCCAAAAAAGTCCCCCTGTTTTTTGAATGACTCCGTACCTTCCTATTCTGCATTCAGTGTTTATAAGGAAGGACATCGGAGCCTTGAAATCTGGGTTCTGGGGGGAGCAATGGAGAACAAGGGAGGGTCCTGGTCAGTGATCAGGGAGAAGCAGAGATGTTGTGCCCTCCCTCTTTGGCAAAGGGAAGGGAAGTTTGCCTGTCCGAGTCTGGGGTAGGACAACCTCAGGGCAGCGCTGGTGAGATGTAGGGTCTTGTCTGTCCAGGCTCTGCAAACCTCGGGGAGAGGTGGGGGTGGCATGGGTCAGGAGGCATGGAGCCCACCGAGAGGGCCTGCCCCTACTGTGCTCCTAAGGGGGGAGGCCCAGCTCCCATGTTTCCATCCCTGGGCCAAGGGGACCCTCCAGGCGGCCCTTGACTTGTTCTTGAACTGATTGCATGGCATTGGTTTTTAGGAGATCCGAACGCTGGCCTTGATGGTAAGTCTTCCTCCTTCCCTTGGGCACTGGGCGGAGGGCTGGGGGCCTGGGACGGGGGGGCCAGGGGCTGGGGGAGGGTGAGGACTTGAGGTCTGGCCTCCAGAAACCAGGTGCAGGGCTGCAAGGTTAGGACTGACCCTGAAGTGGCAGGGCCGAGGGTGATCTGAGCCTGTGCGGGGGGCTCTCTGGAGCCCCCCCCCACCCGGGGTCCCAGCTGTCCTCCGAGCTGCTCTTCACCCACTCCACTGTGCCCTCTTGTCACAGCGTAGATGCCGGGTCTCCGTGCGGCCGTGTCAAGGAGATGGAAGTACAGAGGAGGATGCTTTCACGGTTCTCCTTGAACTCAACCTTCAGCTCATGAAATCTATGACCTGAAAAAATCAGGAGTTACTCAACCGCCACTTTTTCACCTTTCCTAGAAATCAATTTCACTTTCTGCCCTTGGAAAACCGGTGAATTCCAAGCCTGGATTTTGCCTGTGTACCTACTACCAGGGACAGGCCTGTTGATTTTTGTAGTGAATATTTCTAGTTAAAACAACTACCATGAGGTTTAACTTCCAGGTGGAGAGAAGAAAGGAGAACACAAAGTTCTCAAAATATTGGAATTTCATTTAACTTAATATTTTTCTTTTTCTTTTTTTAAAGAGGTTATTTATTTGCAAGAGAGAGAGAGCACATGAGTTGGGGGAGGAGCAGAGGGAGAAGCAGACTCCCTGCTGAACTGGGAGCCTGATGTGGGGCTGGATCCCAGGACTCTGGGATCATGACCCGATGCTTAACCCACTGAGCCCCCCAGGCACCCCTCATTGCACTTAATATTTTTAATCCAGACTCAAACACCAATCATATCATGCCCCAACTCCAAAGATTGGTGTAAACATCACATGATTCTAGAATGAGTGAGCTTCATTTGAGGACATTAAAATATATTATTTGAAATAGCTATCCAAAGCAAAACTTTCATGGAATCTCTTTTTCTTTTAAAGTCAACCTTGAAGCATAATTTACGTACAAAAAAATAGACCCACTTTTGCTGTTTCGTTTGATGAGCTTCCACAAATGTATATAGCCATGTATTCACCACCCCCAGGCACTCCAGAAAGTTCTTTTATGTGCCTCAGGAGTCAATCCCACACCTACCCCCAGCCCCCCGGACACCACTGATCTGCTTTCTGTCATGGTGGATTAGATCTGTCTTTTCTGGAATGTCATCTGAGTGGAATCACGCAGTGTAGCCATCTGCACCTGGCTTCTTCAGCTCAGCACAGATGCCTGGGTTGCACCCGTGCTTGCTTCATTTTTCACCACTGAGTAATATTCCATGGGATGAGTTTGCACACCTGCACCTGTTGATGGATATTTACATTGTTTCCTGGAGGCATTCTGAAGTCCCTATCAGGGGAGGTGAAATGTATCTTCTTGGAGCCCTGAGGTGCTCAGAGGGAGGAGGAGGGAGAGGCTGGTAGGCGTGGCTCCAGGATCCCCCCCAGCCCCGCCACTCTAACCCAGACCCACTCAGTGCTTATCCGCTGTACATTGTGGAGTCTCCGTGCTCTTCCTTTTGCCAAAAAATGTTCCTGCCACTGATGAGCTGTTTGGAAATGATGGATCCTCATAAACCAGCCTCCACATACCCCCCTCTGGCAAAGGCCACCCGTCCTTGGTTGGAAAGTTCTTCCACAGGTCTTTCTTTTTATTTCCTAGGGGCCCCCTGGTCTTCCCGGACAGATCGGCCCACCTGGAGCCCCAGGGGTCCCAGGCCAGAAGGTAACCCTTGTCTTGACAACGGGGATGTGGACGCCGCAGAGGCGCCGCATGCATCCCTGAGTGCGGGGGCCAGTGGGTGACCCTCCCATCTTCCCTGCAGAGCCACCACCGCTCCCAGGCAGCCCAGGCCCTGACTTGCCCCCATCACAGCCACCCCCACTCCTGCCACCTCACTCCGCCATTCTTCCCCTGCTGTCTGACTTGGGGTCGTGTAATTCACAGGCTCCTCTGAGAGCTGGGTGGAGCCCGGGTCTAGACCAGCCACTGCTCCAGGCAGAACCACGGGGGGACCCCAACCCACCGATCAGGGAACATGGCACTTGAGATCCTCCCCAATCTCCCCTCCTTCGCTCCCCACCTTCGCTCCCCTCTGCCCCACCCCTGTGATTTTCTCAGAAGGCCCTGCATCTTTGCACCTCTGTCCCCTGCTGATGAGGGCTCCTGCCCTGAAGTACCTTCCCCTCTTCCCTACCTTTCCAAATCCTCATACTTCAAGTCCAACTCAAAGGCCACCTCCTCCTGGCAGCCTCCCCTGCTCTACCACACAGAATTCACTGCCCTTTTTTGCCTGCTCCTCTTTTAGCATCATTTTGCCTTGGTGATGTGGGTCATTCTTTACTGGCCTCAAAGACAGAGGCCAGGCCTCCTTTATCTCCCTCCCCAACCTAAAGAAGGGGATTGCGTTGATGTGTTGATGCGAAGATGCAGGGAGTTCCCTGTGGGGCAGGCAGGACAGGAGGGCTGGGCTCACTGGGGGGGGTGGGGGAATGGGGGCAGGGAGACTTGGGAGGCAACACCCCTCCCAGGGAGTCCCCAGGGTCCTCAGAGGCAGCATGTGAGGTCATGGCTAAAATGCAGACCGCGGAACCAGGATCTCGCTGCCCGCCGCCCAAGCTGCAGGCCTCGAGGACACAGCTCTGCCCTGGGGGCCTCACCTTGATGCAGAGGCAGTGCAAGTTCATAGTTCCAGGCTGACCCTGGCACAGAGGGAGTGTACTGTAAATGAGAGTTCCTCTCTTCTGCTCTGACACTGACCTTCCGTTGTTCCGGCCGCAGGGAGAGATTGGCCTGCCAGGCCCTCCAGGACATGACGGGGAAAAGGTAAGAGCAGTCGCTCCCGGACGAGCCTCCGAAGATGGCCCTTGACCTAGCTGATGGGGGTTGATGGAGCGAGGGGGCCAGCGGCTCTGGAAGAGGCCCAGATGAGAGCCTGGTGGGGAAGGGAGTGGGGGAGCATGGGGGCCAACCTGCAGGAGCCTGAGCCCCACACTGCTGCCCCCCGAGGAGCCGGGGAGACCCAGCCGGGGCAGGCGGGGGCTGGTGCTGAGGCGCCTCTGATTCCGAGGGAGGTGGACAGAGCCGTGCCCTCTGGGCCTCCCATTCTTGCATGCTCGCTCTCTCTCTCTCCCCCTCCTCCATCAGCGTATGTAGTAAGTGTTGCTCCTATTTTCTAAAGGGACCTCGAGGCAAGCCAGGAGACATGGGCCCTCCCGGTCCCCAAGGCCCCCCAGGAAAGCCTGGGCCTGCGGGAATGAAGGGAGAAGACGGACACGCAGGAAGCCCAGGAGAGAAGGGGGAGAAGGGGGAGACGGGACAAGCGGGCCCACCGGTGAGCGCCAGGCCGGCCCGGCCAGAATTCCACGCTGGGACGCATGCCTGCCCGCCTGGCGCGCCAGCCCCCGCATGGCTTCTGCACGGTGCCCGCTGCAGCCTGGGCTGGAGACCTGGGGCCGGGAGTTGGGGTTCCGGGGACCCCTCTGGGTTTCCCTCAAGCCCCTGGCTTTATGAAGGCCAACGGCCCCCCCTCGAGAACGGGGCCTGTTCTGTCATCTCCTGTGTCCTTGGGGAAGTCCCTGAGCCTTGCGGGACCTCTGTTTTCTCATCTCTAAAATGGAGCTAATCATGCCCTCCCTGGATACTCCACTGGGTTGTTGGGAAGGAGATGGGGTCACGGGGGTAATCGCGCCTCTTTGGCAAGTACGCAGAAGCCCGACACCCGGGGGAGGCTGCCTCTACAAAGAAAGCACCTTACCCGGTCCGACGAGGCTGCTGGCCTGGCCTGGGCGTCTTCCAGGGGCTTCAGTGGCTTTCATCTGTGAAATGGGCACCATCCCGGAGCCCTGCCCTTGGACGAAGGGAGCCACGCCTGCATGCCGCAGTTGGTCACAGACGCTCAGCCGACGCCCTCGCTCTTGACTAACAGAGATCTTTGTCGATCTGTAGGGTCTAGACGGCCCAACTGGGGAGAAAGGAGAACCAGGTGGCCAAGGGAGACCCGGAGCAACAGGATTGCCCGGCCCCATCGGGCTTCCGGGATTTACAGTAAGGCGAGAGGACGGGGTACCGAGGTCCGCAGGCCGCTGTGGATGAGGGCACGCGAGCGAGGGTGCCCCTCACGGGGGTCACCGGCCTGGCGGACGCCTGGCCTGCAACGAGGCTGCGCTAACCCCCCGCCTGCCTGGCCTTTTGCGGGGGAGGGAGGGGCGGAGGGGTGGGTGGGGTCATCTTGAAGAACAGCTACCCCATGCGGAGCACCCGAGTGTGGACCCTGGTTCCCACTTCTCAGCTCACGGCCCGGTGGCCTTTGCCTTCAGGCACCCGCCTGGCTCGAAGGTGCTAGAATCTTGGGCTCAGAATTCTCTTCGAAGTATAAAGAACCTCAGAGGTCAGCCAGTCCCACCTGTGACCCAGGGCAGGCGTCCCTCGGGAGCCCGCACCCGGGGCTGCCCCCCTCAGCTGGGACAGGCAGGCAGCTCCCGGCCTCCCGATGTGGCCCCCCCACCACGGAGCAGCTCTGGGCTGGGGCAAGGGGGCGCAGAAGCCTCCTCCTCAATCTCCCAGCCCTGCCCCTTGCCCTGTTCCAGGACCCAGAGTCATTTCTGGGTTCACGGAATGAATCACGAATTCGGCGGCTGAAAGCAATGCGCACTTCTGATCTCAGGGTCTGTGGGCCGGGAGTCCAGGCTCGCCTCCACCGGGCCCTCTGCCCCAGGGGCTCATGAGGCCGCAGTCCAGCTGCTGGTCCACATTCTCACCCAGCTCCCCTTCCTGGCTCGCCGAGGTTGGCATATGCTGGGCCTTGTCGCAGTGGGACGGCGTCCCTCAGCACCTAGGGGCTGCCCACGGCTCCTGGCCCCTGGCTCTTGCCCATGGCAGGCAGTTCACATTAGAGCAGCTTGCTTGTTCAAGGCCAAGGCCAAGGCCAGTGGGAGTCTCTGAGTGCCCGCTGCCAACACAGGGCCGCGTGCGCGTGTAATATAATCTGAACGTGTGCTTGTTATAATTTGTAACAGAAGCCTGTTAATGTAATCACGGGAGTGACATCCCGTCACCTCGGCCAGGTGCCATGATCTATTGGGTAGAAACAGGTCACAGGCCCCCCCAGGATCTATGCACCCCGGGGTCCGCACATGGTATCAGCCTCTCCTCCCATGTGCTGGGACCATAGGTCCCCGAAGACGGTGATCTTGGGCCCCTCGCCGAGGCTTCATTACTGCAGGCTGACTGTCCCCTCAGCCCTCGAGGTGGCCTGGGACGACACTGTGGCCTCGTCTAGTCCCCGTCTGGTTTGTCACAGATGTGAGGGTGTCCCTGTGCCCGCCCCACCCCTGCGTGCCGGCACCCACAGCTTGGTGTTTTGTGCCCACAGGGAGAGAAAGGAGAGCCCGGGGAGAAGGGGGAGCCAGGAGTGGAGGTAGGTTGTGCCGCTCAGCCTTCTGTGTCATGAAGGTGTTGACAGGGACCTCATCAGCCCCCAGGCCCGCCCGGACGCACGGCATTTCTGCACTCTGGAAGGAAATGCACAGCTGCCGGACACAGGGAGCGAGCAAGAAGCCGGCCATTCACTGAGCACGGTAGCCCAGCCTCAGAGCCCCAGGTCACGGTCTCCCCGCTGGTGTTCACGGGACACCCACCATCGTTCCTTCCTGTGCTAGAGTCTGGAGCTAGGAAAAGAAACAGAACCACCTCTGGGCAGCAAACGGTCCCCCAGCAGCGTGTTCTAGAGTGGTTAGCCACTCAAGGACTTGGTGAGCACCCTGGAAGACAGGGCTTTTGAGCAGGGTCTTGCAGACTGTAGGAATTATCCCAGAAGCTCAAGAACTAAGCTTTCCAGAGAAGCACATTCTACTCTGAGAGGTGTGGTGGTGAAGGCAAGAGGAGAGAACAGTGGGGACAGAGGAGCTGGGGACGGAGGCCAGGGTCTCGTAAGATGAGAGAGAGTCGGGCATGTTTGTAGGCTCAGGGAAAGAGCCAAGAAAAAGCAGAATTCAGCCACATGTGGGGGCGACGATGTTTGGTGGGAGGGTTTGTGCCCCCCAGACAGAGCCCAGGGAGGGACCCCCGAGCCTTCTCGGCCCCCAGAGAGGTCCCCCGGCCCCTGTCACCTTCAGCGTCTCCAGGGCCCGTCCCCCACTCAGGGAAGTGAGCTTGATGAGATGGTACGTTCCTGAGTTAGAGACGGGGAGCCCCCGGATGAAATGCTCCGAGATTCAGGAAAAGCACTACACAAAGAAATGTTCCCTCCAGAAGTATTTAAAGTAAAAATTGGAAACAGCCTACATTTCTAACAAGAAGGAAATGATTCAATAACTTATGGTAATAATACTAATGGTATAATAGTCCCCACGTTTGGGAGCCTTCCTTGTGCCAAGCCCGGCTCCAGGCCCTAGCTGGGAGTAACTCGTTTCTTGCCGCTCTGTCGAGACACGGGAAGGAGGCTTGTGGGGAACATACGGGAAAAAAAAAAAAATTAGAAAACCGGGTTTCGGGTTAAATGAAAAACAGCAGAGGATCAAATTATATATATAAAATCATCATTAGGCATGGACATATATTCAAAGACATTTTATGCATCAAAAAAGAGTGGAAGGAAAGAAAGCAAAATATCAGGAGTATTCAGATAGTTACTCTTTCCGTTCTTTCAATTCCCTCTAATTTACAAAATATTTTAAGGGGCCTGTTATTGCTTTAATTTTTTTTTCAAATTATCGTCCAGTAAAATTGACTTTTGGAGGGAGTCTGTGAATTTCTTTTAATGCATTCGTAAGTCTGTGTAGCTTACACCTGCCACAATCAGGATACATGAATCACTGCTTTATAATAAGGGGGGAAAGCAGTAAACTTTTTAAGGAAAGATTATAGAGTTTCCAAAGATGGAGCTGAGAAGTTCACAGGTCCAAGAGACATGAGAGGGACCCAGTCCGCCCAAGTTCAGGGGCTACTCTTTGGTGGCCTGACAGAGGGGTCACCACTTTGGCCACACTCCGTGCGATTCAAACCCTGGGAAGGCAAGAAGAGCCCCAAAGTTGAGATGGCGTGACCAGCTCAGAAAGGAGGAGGCAGGCCTCCCTCCTGCGTCTTGGGTGGCTGAATGTTGACAAGTGGGTGGCCATCCTCATCAGAAACAGAATCTGTAATGAATATCTCTATAGAGAGAAAGACTGCCTGAGTCCCTCCACCTTCCCCGTCCAGCGTGAATCTGTCCTACGTCACTCTGCCTTTACTTAAAGGGAAGCAGAGACCAACAGTCTCTGTTACAAACCCGAGGGGACTCAAGGGGGTGTTCAAAAGCTGCTCAGCCTCCCCCCCATTCCACATAACCAATCTCTGCTCCTGTAAGCCAGAGGTCTCAAGTTCAAATGCCCACAGGGGCCAGGCACGCAACAAATGAATGCCGAGTTCTGGGTGAAAGACAATAGGGAGTGGTGGGGACTGGGGTCATCGGACGAGTTCATGACCCACCTGGAGAGGGAAGCTTTTCTTCAGCTCCAGGCGGGTGTTGCCATGCACGAACAAGAGCCTAGTGCTGCCAGGCTTTTCTTTCCTCTTTCTTTTTTTTCCAAGAAAATCTGGACGTCTAGACGTTTTGACAGCATTTCCTGGCAACGTGTGGGGTTTTTTGTTGTTGTTTTGTGGTTTTTTTTTCCCAACATGGTGCAGGTTAATGAGTTGCTATGCATTTCTGCCCTGTTCTCAGCCTTCTTTTGGGAAACCAACATGCTGGTCAGTTTTGTCCTCCTCTGGCTTTGCAGTCCCTAGCTGGACCCTGAGCCATGTCAAAAGGGGGAGGCCACTTGGAGTGTAACAGAGGGTAGGCTAACCATCTCCCTTTGGATTCTAGGTTCCTGGGCCTCCAGGGCCAGAGGGGCCCCCCGGACCTCCGGTAAGTACGGTGGGCTTGTCAGCATTTCAGTCCACTGTGATTGGCTCCCTGACATCCCTTCCCCCTGGCAAGCACTGGGGCCCATCTCAGCCTCAGGTCACTGTCACCTCCTCCTCCTCCCGGGAGGGATTTTCTCCTCCACAAACCTCTCCCTACTCCTTTGCCCCCCATGTTAAGCCAATACCGTCTCGGTGACCCCGAGGAGCCTGGGCATTACCGGCAGTCTTGGAAACAGCGGACTGGCATGGCAGCCGTGGGGTCTGGTCCCACCGGCCCGCAGGAGTCCCTCTGTCACTGACCTCTGCCCTTTGCTATCAGATGCCCGCTCTCCCCCTTCCTCCTTCCTACTAACCAGCAGCAGAAACATCTGGATTAAGATGGAAAGTGGTGTAAAACCAGCCCCACTGGATTGGCCTTTCCAGGTGACAGGGGATAAGATGAGGCCTTTCTAGGGCCGCCAGGCATCCTAAACCAATAGATGCTGGTCCATCCTCTGGGGGGGTTCCCAGTCCCCATGGCACCGTGTCACCCCTTGTCCTTGGCACAAGTAGGAGTAATAGCGATGGCAGGCAGCGCTTACCAAGACTTCTTCTGTGCCAGACGCTGCTTCAAGCACTTCGCATATATTAATCTAACCAACCTTTGCGGTGTTCCTTCTGCATCTCCCCTTCAGGAGGCTCGAGGTCAGCTGTGGGGGTCACAGAGAGATGCTCTGTCAGTCCCTGGTTGGGGAGGCCTGGCTCAGACTCCACCCCGGGGAGCCCCAAGCATGAACCCCCCTCAGCACTCCCTGCACCTCCCCTGGCCAGGGCCTTGCTCTTCTGTGGTCCAACATGTGGACGAGGGGTTTTTGACCTACCTAGAAATGCAGTTCTGAGATGCCTTGTTTTCATTCCAAATGCAGGGGCTCCAAGGTGTTCCTGGACCAAAGGTAAGAAGAGGTCATGTGAGAGGTACTGGGGGAGGGGAGGGGACCGGTGGGGGGGGAGGG